>VXBX01005196.1:0-40987 GCA_013400415.1 Scytalopus superciliaris | reverse complement strand
AGGGGGTGTCTGTGGAGAAGTTTCAAATACTAAGATAGGTACAAATAGACAAAGAATGGAAACAACACTCTTTCTGTGCCGTGGTGTATGGAGATAGAGAGAAGATACCCACACAGAGACAAGTGCTTAAAGAACTACAAAATCAGGGGGCTGCTAGTGACCAGACAGCGAAAGCTATGTCTGAACCTATTGTGCCAGCTCTTTGTTAGAAGGGCTCTGTTCAGCTTCACTGAGTACAGCCACCTTTTATCAGCTGAAAACTAAGTCCAGTGTAACGTCTTCTGGTAGTTCAGGATAAAAAGGGAAAGCATTGTGGCTGCATTTTCTGATTTTCAGTTACTTAGGGAGTAGGATGTACAACATAAACTCTCACATCAGCAACTTTCTGTCAAGCAACCATGCTGTTCGTTGAACTGCCAAGAACTTTTACCCTGCATGGGGCACCTAACTGTACTTTTCACCAATGATAAGCAACAAAATATATCAATCAGATATCCATAGTATATTATTAAAGAATTGACTTAGAGCCCTGTGATTTCTCTTATTAACAATGAAACTTAATAAAAATGAAGGCAATCCAATTGTGTCATCCTGCTTGCTCTTATAGTCTCATTCATGATCACCAGGCTATGAACTCAATGATGCTTGGAATTTCGCAAAGTTCACCTGTAATTATTTCAACACTTTAATTTTAAGAAATACCTGTATTTCACCTTGACAGCATTCAGCTGCAAATCCATTCTCCTTTTAAAACTGATTCAAATTGTAATACTTACCACTTCAGCTGGAAAAGAGGGGCATTGATAGCATGAGTCATACATAGATGACTATATGGGCTACAAGTTAAAATATCCTCAGACCTCTCCAAGAACTTCTGGAGAACTTAGGAAAGTATGATAAACCCTTCAAAAGAGATCAAGTCTTTTTACAGTCATGTCCTGTGATGATTTATTAAACACAGATTAGGAGTCCGTTCATCTGCTAGTTTGAAGTTTATTGTATTTTCATTCTTTGAGAGATTAAAAGAAAAGATAGCGTCCTCATTCACAGGGGAATTTCTTGACAAAGAAATTTTTCAAAGAAAAATTGAATTGACAGTGTATTGATAACGATGACAAATATTTGTTTTATGGTTAACTTATAGAAAACGTATCTTTGGGGGGGCTCCATCTGAGAATGAAGTCGAATTAGAGAGAGATGAAATGGAATAGGGAAAACGTCCCAGTACTTGAATGACCTACCAGACTTTTTGAAGTGACAAAGAAAAGACATTTAAAAGAATGAAAAAAAAGTTCTCTGATATATTATTCTCTTATTTCCCAGAAGAGGTCCTCATTACCCAGACTGAAACTGGAACAGGGCCCTGCAATTGGGACTTCTAACATTAGCACTAGTCAGAATACACTAATAGTTGTAAAGCAGGCTTCTTTACTTAAACAAAAAGAATTATTTCTTCTTGAAGTAGTGTTTTACTCATTGTCTGCTGTCTTTATTAATTCCACTGGTATATGAATTTCACTATATAATTGATGTTCAAACAGCTATTCTTTGTCCTGCAAAACAGAGCTGTTTACCAAGGTGTTAAGCATTTATTGGAAGTGAAATTTTCTTTTCACAGGGAGTCAATATAAGATGTGTGCATTGCTTAAATCAGCTAATTCTTTCTGAAGGGGAGTTTTATTTTTATTCGTCTAGAAGATCAAAGACAATCTTAAGGCTGGTGATGACTCAGGATGTAAACTGGAATAGGAGGAAGGATTTTTTTTTCCCAGCTCTTTTGAACCTTTGTTTTGGCTTACTGTTTTGATATATTGTCAACTTTTTATTATAAGTCCATCTCTTGATATTAGAAGGATGGGAAATGCCATGGATAAAGCTATGCTTTTCTATTTTCCTGACCTTTTTTTTAGAAATATTTTCTTCCTTGCAATTATTTTAGAAAAATCTCAGTGACAGGTAGGCTGGGGTTCCCTCTGGGCAAATGGACCTTTAGCACTAAGGGTTGCAAGGCTTTTTGGTTAGCATAGGGCAGCTTCTTTTAAGGCAAACAATGCTTTGCCCAGAAAAGAAATTCTGAGTTTCGTTCAGCCCTGTCAAGCTAGACAAGGATTTTGTCATGTATTTACACTATAAAATAAACATTACAGTGTGAGTACTCACAGGAATGCTCAAAGCTGCTTTTTCTAACAGAAATTAGTAACTGGTAAGAAAATATACAAAATGTATTAATGAACAGGAGTGACCTATGTTATCAAGAAACACCTTATTAACTAAAGAAACTAGAACTTAGATGCTTCATTATTTATAAAGGACACTTTCCCTCTGTGTTTTTACACTTTTCATGAAAGATAAATACTAATGTAGGACATTAAGATTCCACATTTTTAAAAAGAGTCCTATAACACTTTTTGGGAAAGTGAAGTTCCCTGAATATCTTTGACTAATATTTATATTGGTCATAAGCATGATTTCTGTTTACGAAGGGAGGCTCTTGCCGTTGTAACTCCTTTTTGACTCTCTTCCTCTTCTGCTCCTCCATCAGCAACAACATAAAACTAATCTGTCAGCATCCTTTGAATGGATTGATATCATGACTGTAATGGTGACAGAGAAAGTAATTCACAGCACCTGCTGGTAGTTACTTCAGTGTGTATAGGTAGTTAATCCATTATGTCAAAAAAAGGACTGGAATGCAGGCACAATGAAACCATTACTCTTACTGGGTGTGAGTGCTGCAATATGCCTCTCCTCAGCCTGTGTCTGAGTCAATAGGCAATCAAAGTTTTCATTGAGTGTGAGTACTTTTGGAATATATTTTTCATTTCCCAAAAATGATGGCAAATATAAGTGAAATTCTGTTGAACAAAACGTGAATAACAATTGAGTTGAATAATATTAGTATGTCTAAACATAGCATAAGAATCAAATGTGTTTTGGCAACAACAGTCACTTCATAAATGATTATGACTAGTTGAGAAGTGTACTGCAAAGCCTAGAAGCTCAGGCTAGTCTTTCATCACAACACCTAATTTTGTAATAACAACTATCTGATATCTCTGAGACTCTATTGTAATGATGCTAAGCTTTCCACCTACTTACTTTGTCACAGCTCTTTTGAAAGTGATAAAACTGGATCTTGTTATTCTACTTTGATTACAGTACACAATTTATGTGTAGTTTTGTATAAATACTTTGGAAAATTATTTCAGTTTCAAAAGTATTGTTGTTTCACTTCTGCAAGTGGTAAGAATGAGATCTCTATCCTTTCAGTGGAAAATGGATTTCTACAGTAAACTTTTCCATAAAGATCTTTTTCACAAGGATAAAAAAAACAAAAACAAAAACAAAAACCCCAGAAACTAACACAAGTATATTTTAAACATGAAAGTGAACTGTTTTGTTCTGCAAAATATTTAGGAATGAAAAAAAGGCTGTTTTAAGGCACTTGGCAGTGCTTCAAATTTCTGGACAGTGGAGGGCATATCAATAGATATCCTTATATAGAGTTTTTAAGAGGTTGTCAATTTTAAGTGAGGGAGCCAAGGGACTGTTCTCTGTGATCTGGCAGAGAAGTCATAGAAGGTGTCTGTATTGCAATATCTTTATAGCACATCAGTGCTGGTAAGTTTAATTTGCATGTGCTTCAAAAGTTTGATAAAACACCTGAAGCTTCATGGTCTGTTTTTTTCCTCTGTGGCATTCTCATTTTTGTTAAATGTACACTAAGCACTATTTTTGAGAAATAGAGGGAGAATTTGACTGTGATAACATACGAGATTTATTCACTGTGAGAAGCAAGCCATTGTCTACTATAGACAGCTGACCAGATTGAAAAGATGGATAAGCCTTTTAATTTTTTTTTTCCTTTTTAAATTCTGTGAATAAAGGGTATTTTCAGATCTTCCTGTAGTGTAATAATGCCAAAGGAACACTTCAAATACTCACATACAGTGTACAAACAACTCTACTGTAGCTGACTTGGAGTGTACTCATTTATAAGCTTTGCATGTGTCTGGTTTGTAGTATGGAAATAATGACATGGAATTTCTGTGACCTTCATTTTTAAAAAATTTAAGGTTCTAGTCTGAGATTACTAGGTCCTACATGCATGTAAGTCCACAGAAACCAACCTTCACAGAGAGGACTGGGGAATCAGAACTGAGAGTTCAATGAGAGTTGTGGGTTTGGGCAAATAATTTCCTTTCTTCCAGCAGGAATTCCACAACCCATATTCAAACCTTACCTTTACTAATGCTAATGAAACCTGACACACATACCTTCTCAAAGGTGTGTGCATACTTCTCTTATGTAACTCATTGAGTAATTGCTTTAATGAATATTTTTAAGTCAGGCTGATGATTAATTTATATTCTGAAGTATTTTGTTCTTTCTTGCTAACTATTCAATCTGATTTTCTTATTTACACAGTGCCAAGTAAGTATGTACAAACAGTAGGCACTTCTGTTTTATTCTACTTTGGATAAGTGCAGAGGTTTTGCTTCCTTTTTAATATTTCCAAAAGTCTAATTAACTACCAAAACACATATCCTTTTGTAAAGACAATAATTCCACTTATGATACTATTTTACATATAAAACCAGCTGATCTCATTAAATTTGAAAGTATTTGCTTTTAATATCTTCAGATATTTTCTTGATCTTGCATTCAAATATTAAAACCTGAAAGTAAGAAACTACAGCACTAAACACCATAGTGTTCTTGTTCTTGACTGCTTGGTTTTCTGTTCTTTTCATATCTGTGCTTCACTTAGAAACTCATTTCTTGAAGGCATTGCAACATCTGCCAGAGGGCACTTAATCTACTCTTGCTTTGTTTATGCTCCTGCACGTCACCATCTCAGGGTTCAGCTGTAGCTCCAGTGGGACACTGTTTTTCTGGGTTTGGTCTGTTTTCACTCTAGGTAAGTATTAAAACTAGGCATTCTCCAGATGCTCTGGTCCAATTTTTCCTCCTCCAGATTTACTGGTCAATAATTTTGTGTGAAAGTCATGTTTTGTTTCCTCCTCACTGAGATGGTGCCAGCTATGTGTGAAAATTACTAAGCTACTTCAGTAGCACCACTGCTCAGACAAAACCTCTCTGTTGCAGAAAGGGTTGGTAAACTGGGTGTAATGGTTGGGCCCAAAGGATTTCTGAAGGTATTTTCGTAGTTGTTATTTGGTCTGTTTTCATTCCTGACCAGTTTTACTGACTGGGGAGGGGGGGGAAGCTACTTTGAAAGTAAGGGTCTTCTCTCCAGAGGCTTCAAAAGGATTTAAAAGAGGAACCATCTGAGCATTTTTCATTCATTTAACAAAAATAATAATCAACTACAATACAAATAGAGACACTGAACCAGATTTAGAATTTTGTAATAGAAAAAATGAAAAGAATTAAATAAATTTGATGTTTATGTTCAATTTATATGCATTTTATCTAAATTGATAAAATGCCTAACGATGAATACTGTTGGAGTACTTAGGCAAGAAAGGTTAAATTAATTTCTCTGAGAGAGAAATTTGGACATTTTCTTCCACCTTAAGCATCAGATGGTTGGATATTCTCATACTGCACTTTTAATTGAAATTCTATTCAAACACATAATTTAAACATTATCTGACATAGGAGTTTGAACACAGAAGACAATAATTTTGCCTTCATTTCTGTGTGGGTATTCCACCAAGTAATTTTTTTGACTTCTCTTTCAATAAGTTCTTGGATGCCATAATAGTAAAATATTTCAAAGGGGAAGAAGTGAAAAAATGATAGATGAATATTTAAAAAACTCAATCAGGTATTAAAAAAAAAAAAAAAAACAAAAAAATCCCCAAACCCCCAAACTTCATTTTCCAAGAGGAAGTCATAATCATTACCTGGATCTGAGGTTATTCTATGCCTTTAGATATCCTGTTAATTGCCATGAGCCAGATCCTTGGTGAGAGAAATTCTTACTGAGATAATCATAGTGCCTTTATAGGCTGGAAGATGAAGTCTCACTTACTTAGCCTGGCAGTATTGATTCCGCAAAAGCCCTGAGTAAAGGAACTGCTTAGAGAGAATTTTATCCTTAAGCAGCAAAGGTATTTATTCCACCATCAGGGAGCCAGCCAGCTTGCGCTGGGCAAACTAGCTCAAAGGAATCAGTGAAAAGCAAGGAAATTTATACAGTCTACATACATGATTGCAACATTTCAACATGCATATTCATACAATTACAGCATCTAATCATCATGTTCATATTAGGTGGAGTTCAGGCGGGGCCCAAACAGAGCTCAGGGCAGAGTCTTCCAGAATCCTCTCTTGGCACAACTTCTGGGTGGTCGGTTCCAATCTTCAGCCTCCCTTAGAGGGGCAGCTGCTCTTCTTCCTTGCTGTGATCTTTCTTCTTTCTATTATTGTATGACATGCTAAGTGAAGCTTGCAGAAACCCTTGGCCCAAAGCCCTTCTAGCCTATTCAAATGTCCACCTGATTCTGATTTATAACCCCTGGATTCATGATAAAGTGGTTCTACTATTCTTATGATTAGGTTTGGGTACAGTGAGCCGAACAGAATGAATTGCAACAAGTTCTCAGCAGCACCCGCAGAGCAGAGAAAGAATCTTCAGTTAACTCTTCTAGGCCCCACTCTTGTTTCAGTATTTATCTGGAAAGCTAGCAACCTCCTTTCCCTTCTTGTGATAAAATAGAGCTGTGTTATCCCACAAAAATATGTAAACATGAAATTAAACCAGATTAGATGTACAATTTCTTTTTCCCTATTCTCTGAAGCATGCGATCATACGAATATTCAGTTATTCATGAATATGAAGACCTTTGTGAAATAAATGCCTTTGGAATCTTACAGTAGCAAACAACTCAGTTAAAGCAGGCTATCAGTTTCATATTTACTCCTCACTTATAGTTCTATTTTTCTGTTGTAGTCTTCATTGGGGAAAACTGATTTTTATAGATAATTAGTCTAAACACATGCCTCATTTAGCATCAAATAAATTAAGGTATGGCAAGCCAAAATAAAGATAATCACTTTTAAGATTTCATTTAACTATGTCCATGTACAGATTTGTAAGTGCAAGTAAAAAGTTTTTCTGCACAAACAGCTGAGACCAAAGTCCCCTCTGTTATTTCTGATGACTGCCTAGTAGTGGAAATGGCTAGAGTCCTAAAATAATACAGGAAGGTGACTATTATTTTGATTAATTTTTTTAAATTTTTTTTTTCTTAATTTTCTAATTTTTTTTTTTTCTGCAGAGAATATGGCTTCATTCATATACAGGGCATTAGGCCCTACATCTAGAGAGCTATAAATTATAGAGGAGAAAATCCAAGTAAGATGATCTTTGAATCTCTGCATATTCCATTTTATGTAACAGTTTAGCAAATTCTCTCTCTTTCTTTGAAGGACTTGAAAAGTTAAGGGATAATGATTAAGAATAAGCAAATTCAGCCTAAGCATTCAAAAGATCCATAGGGTTAGAATCAGAACACACAGTTGATTTACAAGCTTCTTTAACATCTCTCCATTCTGTACATGGGCTTTATTGGGAAAAAGGAAAGGCTATATTTTTTTCAGGAAGCTTCACTTCTGTTTTTCCAAAGGAATATGAATTTTGATGAACTTGCTCACTACTGAGAAGAACATCTGGAAACACAACTTGCGTTTTTTTCAGTGAGGTGAAGATGGAAACAAATAGTCATAGACTGAGGAAATTATTCATATTTTATTGTTTAGTTTGTGGTTTTTTTGCTGCTTTTTTGGGGGGTGGGATTCAGGGAAATCTGTGCAGGAGGGGCAATAATTTTCTTTGAGTACAATGAGATCTCTTCACAGAAGCTGGTGACTGTCTGATGAGTGAATTATAGACCTGCTTGATTAACCACTTATCTCTGCAGGATAATTCTGTTGTCTGTAAATGCATGTGACAGCAGAAGAATAAAAGATTCTCATGGATTCTTTTAGAGATCTTCAAGGATTGTTCTCTGATGACACTGAAGGTATTTGAAACAGGTTTTACACATTCAGTAGCAGAGTAGTAGCCTGAATTTTTAAAATTATTTGATGATAGTTTTGTCAAATAACGTAAAGGTAGAGAATCAAGGGGATCCAGATATTTCAAGAGACGGGGATCAATGAAAATCTCTACCTGTAGCAAAAGCACTGAGAACTGAACCCATACACCTTCGTATAAAAGTCTGAACATCCTGTGAAAACATACTTTTTTGGTTATGGTGAGTTAAATTAGAAAGGGGGAATGTGTGGCAACACAATGTATTTAAAGGCCTATATGGCAGTTTAAGAATTGCTAAGTGACATTAATTAATATCTTGTTAGAAAGTAATGGATATGGCTCATAATTCTTTTCCAGTAGAGACAGTTTTGCTACATGCAGAGCATATTCCAACACTAGACTGGTTGCCCCAGCCTAGCTCCCCCTCACATGTATCAACTCATTATAGTCTACCACTGCAGATTGAAAAATGCACATTAGTTCCATTGTGAGTGCTTCAGCATTTGCCATGAGAGTGTTGCGTAGACCTGTTGGCTGATGTAATGGATGACATTTTAAATTCTTCACACTGGACAAGTATTACAGGACTAGGACAAAAGGAAACATGTAATTTTAGCCTGCCTCCCTCTAGAATTTTTTTCCAGTTTAAGAAATACTTTGATTGCAGTACAAAGCTTTAGTGATCCTGATAGGTTTTGCTGGACTGACTCAACATGATTGGTTCTCCCAAAACAGGTAGGTAAATCCAAGAGATTATTAAGAACTGTCAATGTGAAGCATGAATAAGCAATGAACATACATTGAAGTGGGCAGGGCACGTCTCCAGGATGGAGGATCACTGCCTCCCTAAGATTGTGCTCTACGGTGAGCTTGTCACTGGCTGCCGCAAGAGAGGAGCCCCAAAGAGGAGAAACAAGGACTCCCTCAAACAACACCTGAGCCTTGGCCATACTGACCACCATCAATGGTCCACTCTGGCCTCCAATTGGGAGGCATGGAGGCACACCGTCTATAACGCTGCTGCTTCCTTTGAGAGCACACACAGGATCAGTCTCGAAGAAAAAAGGCAACGTAGAAAGAACCGTGTCTCGCCAATCCCACCCGAGGAGACTTTCCACTGTGCCTTTTGCAACCAGACTTGCCTGTCTCACATTGGCCTTTTTAGCCCCCAGCGCGCTTGTAGCAAGTGTGGGGAGAGCCCTTCCCAAATCTTCCTTCGCGAAGCCTGGCCATGATGACTTTGAAGGGGATCTGAAGGGTAGGCAAGGAAAGAATTTACTTTTGTATTATCAGGGTAGATACCTATAATAATTAAATAAAAGCATTTTTCTATTACTAGTGTTTTGCTACTTTTGCAATAAATATTCTTAGTAATGTAATTGTGAAGATCTGCATTTGATCAATTTTTGCTCTTGGCTCTAAAGATAGAAAGTAACTGGATTGACAGCCTGCATTCTGGAAAAGACTATTTATGACTTGGGTGTTTGTGGGATGAATTAGAAGTTTTGCAAAGACTGAAAAATTACTTCTTAAGGCACTTAGAAGCATTCAAGCTTAATTATATATTTTAATGTAATTCCCATAAAGAAAGAGATTTAGTTATAAGATTATTCTTACAATACTGAAATCTAAACTTCATTTATAGAGAGCAAGCCAGCAGACAGTTAGACCAGTTTCTTATGATTTCTCCCGTAAGATAAAATCCAGACATGGCAAAATTAGTAAATACTGATCCTTTTTCCATACAGAAAGAAACTACTCTGCTATTTAAAATGCAGCTGTAGAAGTAATTGGTTGAATGTGTGTCTTGAAAATTGTATACTTATTAATTGCAACTAAAATAGAGAAATATAGGCATGCTTTATTAAAGATTTTGAAATAAATTTCTCCTGTTCTTGAAAATAACTAGTCAGTTAAGTAAGAAAGCCGAACATACCTTTCAAGCTTGTTGAAATCCTAGATTTTAACAGTAGGCAGAGAGTCTGACATATATGTTCATAGGCTGTAATTATTTTACATCTTCAACTTGATAAAATCTTCGTAGGACCCCTTGGATTTGACTTTGTCAGTCTTAGAAGAAATAGAAAGTGACAGAGAGACCTTAATGGTAACTAGAGCAAAATTTAGGTACCTGTATTGAAATCAGTGTTCTTAAACCTTGATGTAGCCAAATCTGAAGTTCCCCAACCTTATAGGTAGCTCTGCCTTTTTATATTCACAGAAGTGCTTTTGACTTGATAAGACTGAATCACTCCTTGTCTGTCTACTGTGAAGTCACTGGAAAAGGGACTGCAACTTCATTTGAAGAGACCTAGGCACTTAGTGTCAGACGCACACTTTCTTTCTTTTCTGGCAAATGAAAAAGGAGCTGCTTTGTGCACTGTGGGACAAATTCCACAACAATTGCTAAACTCAGAATTCTTTTTGCTCTTACCCAGTTATTAGTCTTCTTACTAACTTCTGTTAGTGGTGCTGCAGAGTCTGTTTTCTTATGTTACTGGTCATTGTCTTACTTATTTACTGTTTTATTTTGGTTCTAAACACACCGTTATATATTAAATAGGAAGAAAAATATCAGTATAACTTCCTTGAAAGAAGCTGGAGTGAAATGTTTGCTGAAGTAAATGGAATGATTTCCTTTAGGGACTGTATCAGGCTCTAGGAGATACATAATCATTTTCTCAAGGTGATTAGGAAGGAAAACACAGAGCCAGAGTTCATGATGGCAGTGAGTACTTTTTTATTTCTTGCTTTGTGAACCAGAGATGTAGTATTGGTAACATCAACAAATGTAGATTGATTAGTCAATCCTCAGCATCCATTGTTTCATGTACGATCACATATGAAATTGTATTCTATATGATATTTTGAAATATCTCACTTACTAAAATGTGTCAGGATTAGACTTTGGTTAAGATTTCTGTTTCATCATTAGGGTATTTTACTATTTACTACTTTGAAAAAGAAAAAAACAAACCAAAACAAAAAATCCAGTCAGTCTCTGATGATTTACTTCAACTCAGCTTCTTCTACGCTTTCATTATGAAAGAAGAAAGGACTTTTCTAAATTTCCTCTTTGTCTCTGTATCTAAATTTAGTCTGTGATGTTATTCCCTGTCTGAAATAATGATCATTACTTCTCTCATTTATCTACTTAGATGGTCCCTTTCATTTGACTGTTTACAACATAGTGATAGGAGAAATAGATGCTCACAGCATTCCAGCATAATAAGTCCTAGAGAATTTGATAAGGGACATAACTCAAACACACAGGATGTAAGCTCAGCTCTTGTATCCAAATAAGACAAAAAACAAATATCACAGTTTTTGTGGTAGAACACCGTAATGTTGTCCCTGCTCAGAACAAGGCCAAGAAGAACAAGACCTGGAAGGACCAAATAAGGACTTTTGATGGGGGTGTGATTTTGAAAAGAAAGGTAATGAATGTTTATTAGGAAAGTGAGAATATCTAATACATATGTAAAAAATATGTGTAATAAAAAGCCAGGTCTATCTGTCATTCATCATGTCACTCCAAGTGTCCAGTGAGCTCAATAAAGAATGCCCTTTTTAACACCTACAGATTGGTGTTAAGGAGTTTGTTTCTGCCACTTTTTGGTATCAATAGGAAGATAAAAAGAGTAACCTTTATGGAGAATGCACATAGACTATAAGGAAGATTAAATGGTTATTCTTTTGGTGGTAGTTCTCCTGAGCCATTCCTCCTTCAAAGAAGAAGTGGCTTTTGGTGGTGTTGGTGATTTAAAGTTCAGACAGCCAGCCCAATGGAAATATCTAAATTGGGGTTTTGTCCTACAACTAGGAAAATGATCTGTGGTATAGCTCCCTGCACATTATAGTTCTGTCCACAATGACTCATGCAAAAAAGCATTCCGGTTTTAGTCCTAAGTATAAAAAAAGATCAACAATAACAGACTGAAAGAAACATGGGGAAAAAATTGCTAATAAATGTAAATTTCTTTTTGGTCTAAGAATTATCTATGATTTTCTTTTTTAAAAAGATGCATAGTAAAATTTTTCATAGAAGAAAAAACCATCATGCAAATCTATTGCAAACAGCTTGAATTTTGCTCAAGGTTTTATTTCACATTGAATTGTGTATACAGAGGAAAACACCATAAGATTTGTCAGTGCATATCAGGGGAAAGAAAGATTTTTTTTTAAAAATTCAGTTTATATATCTATCTGTCTCTTTCTAATATATTTGTCTTTAGAAAGAAGAGAAAACTGCTGTATCAACTAACAGCACTGGTATAACTTTATCTGTTGAAATAAATGTATTTGTATGTTATTTTTAATGTATTTGACCCTTTGGCTACACCTGGTCTGTCTGCCTCTACCTTTCCTGTTTGAAAGCAGAGCAAAAGGAAACTACACAATCCCTGAGTTACAATCCTGAAGGAAGCCTACTATCCCAGTTAAAAGACAAGGCATGGTCTGCTTTATAAACAGTCTCCAAACATAACTGGGTCAGGAGTAGTGGCTACTCCTCTGTGCTCAACACTCATGATTGCACATCTGGAATATTTGTTCTGGTATTCAGTTCATCATGTTAAGTAGAGGGCCAGTGAGAGATGGTCAGAGGCTTGTGCACCTGATGTACAAGGAGAGGCTGAGTGAGGTGTTTTGTTTAGCCTGAAGAACAGAATGATAAGGAGGGAGCTCTGGGATGATATCTGCTCTTTTTGTAATACTGATTCTCAAAAAAAGAATGACGTAGAGAAGCTAGCAAAGGAGATACACAGCAAAGGAAGACGTAATTGTCACAAGCTACAAAAAGTGGAAATCTTCCAGAATATTTTCAGTGTGTGGTTAAGCACTGGAAAGCATTGACAAAGTGCCTGTGCAATGTCCTCTGAGATTTCAGAACCTTCTCAGAAAAGGTCTTGTGCAATGTGATCTGGATTGCTGACTTTGAACCATGGATTGGGCTAGATGATCTCCAGATTTTATTGGTTTTTCTTAGCACAAAGACTTGGTTAAGATTTACTTGTTTCTCAAATACTTCACATAAAGACTTCTTTGAATTCAAAGGTCTTAGAAGTAGTTGTCCATATGTCAGCACAATATGAAGAATGGAATAATTTATGTTAGAATAGTTTAATCCATTTTTTAGAAATCATGCTGTTTACTCAGTTAATAAATGTTTTGGTGAAGGTGAAAATGAAACTTAGAGAATTCTGTTCTAAGGCAAGTTGATTAGGACAGAAAGCCATGACAGGAGAATCAGGAGGCTTCTTAGACTATAGACTGTTTAGTTTACCAAAGTTATTGCCCACAAGCCTACGGATTACTTCTGCTGAACAGCATTTACCACAGGCTTTGTAGCCTAACAAAAAAGTGAATAAAGTAGGATTTTTACCATATTTTATTTACAAATTTTGTCTTTTATTTGTACCTGAACATACCAAGGATCCCAGCAACTTCTGTCCATCTATCAAGATTTGTGCTCAAGCTTCAAGGTGTGAAACCTGGGTTTAGAATGCTTCCAAAAGAACTAATGTGAGGAAAAAAACCCCTCTATGAGCAAGTTCTATGAAAACCAACCATGGGGCCCACTTTTGCATCAAGATTGTTGCTCTTGTTCCTTGTTTTGGTATTAGGCTATGTTGTTATTATTCTTCTGGCCAGCCTTGGACTTGCTGATCCTGACCTTTCTGGCTTGTCCTTGGACCTTTCTTGTCACTGTGAATGCAGTTGACAATCATGGGACTCATGGGTGACACTGCCTACTGTTTTCAGACCCACTCTACTCTTGGCTGGGTACCATCAGACTGTGCTCCTGGTCAGTGAGGACACAATTCCTGTTTATGGTCTCCTCGGACTCCCTCAGAATTTACTTCTATAGGTGAATACTTAAAAGCTTCCTGTGCCTCTTTTGGATGTGATGGTTAGCTATAAATACTGCTCGATCTCTTCTTTATGAAATAGACATCAGTGAAATGCCATTTAGAGGACAGTATTNACGCTGCGCCTCACCTAAAAAAATCCACTGCGCAGGCTTGAAGGCTTGAAGGCTTAAATTTGCATGGTCAGTTGTATGATGGTTTACTTTGTGAATAACAAGAGGTTTGGTGTTTGGTCAGTAATCGTTCTGGATAGGCATCCACTGCTTTGACTACTTCACCATGCAGCAGTCTTGAAGTTGAAGAAAGAAATTTTACACCAGCTGCAATATTGCCTTTGAAACCTCCATTTCCAGGCATTCTTCCAGGTACTGCACAGAGTCTTTTAAGGTAGATGCACCCTTTCAGTGAGTGTCCTTACCTTTTCTTTATGTTTTTCATCTGTAGATGTGGGGGGTTTTTTTTGTTTTTTGTTTGTTTGCTTGGGTGTTTTGTTTGTTTGTTTGTGGTTTTTTGTTTGGTTGGGTTTTTTTTTGTTTGTTGGTTGGTTTTGTTTTGTTGTGTTTATGTGTGTGTGTGTGTACAGAGCTGAACCTAAGTAACCACTGGTTTAACAGATGAGGTTGAAATTTCTAAGGAAGAGATCTGCCTGAGTGCCTATCCAGTTAAAAAAAAGGTCTTATAAGCAGAAGTACAAACAGGAGATACAAAAGCATCAACATGAGTGTCATCTCCATTGGGATCTTTTACAAACTCCATTAGAAAGCTCCTACTCGATCTTATTGAAACATCACTGAAGAAAGATTAAAGAAGTTCTGAGTTACTGTAAAATTCATTCTTGATAAGGAATTAATAAAGGAATAAAATTAATACTGATTAAATAAGTTATTACAGCCTGTAAAAAGTGATATGCACTCAGGTCAACCCAGATAACAAAACCACAGCTAAGGTATTAAGGAAAAATTTATTTCAAAGTTGGAAACTCTGTATACACTGCTAGGCCAAAATGTAGCAGGGGCCAAAAGCAGCCCCAGGGAGCCCATTCAGTTGCATTTTTAACACCATCTTTTGCATGTGCATAACTTCAAAGAGATAATCTCCTCTGTGCTTTCATATTTTTTTTCTCTCCCCCTAGAGGTCTTCACAAATGTGAGAACTTTTATCTTTGCTTGCAACAGAGGAGTTAACTTCTCAAAACAGGCAGTAGGTGTAATAAATGGGATTTTTGCACACTGATCTTTCCCAGGCCTGGCACTGCTTGCTGCAAAAGTGTCTTGAGCAAAACCTACTCACTCCTTGCCAGATCTTCTGCTTTTAACTCTTTCCCCTTAACACTGCCCATTTGACAGGAAGTCAATTTGAATAGTAATTTTTGACAGTTTATAATTTTCTGTTGAGCCATCCATGAGTGCTCTTGGTGCCCACAGCGCCCACCAGCAAACAGTTCTGAATAAGACATAAGATGACATAGTGATTCACATAAGACATAAGATGAATCGTGTGTAAGTTGGTCTCTAAATTGTGTTCTATAGTCCTAAAATTGTAGTAACCCAGGAAAGGAGATTTGTTTAATTTTGTTGGATAAACAACATGATAGGATTGTGAAATAATATTTAATGATATAATATATTTTTGTAAAACAAAATTAAGACAGATTTTCACATTAGTAAGCCATTCAAAGTTTGCTCTGTAACAGACACACATTTTTCTCCTGAAGGAGTACTGCAAATAGTTCTCAATAGGTAGAATGTATATGGGTGGTTTTTTTTAAACTTCATGAAAACTTCTACTAAACACTGTATAAACATTGTATCTCATTATTTGAAACCATAATGTATTCACCACTTCATGGTTCTTGAAAACCATGACCAAATCTGATTTGATATTTAAAAAAACCCAAAAAGACACTTGAGTCTGTAACAAAAAATACCATCAGAATTTCTATTTATGTTATTCCTGCAATATTCAAGTGTTTAAGGATTCTTGGTCATATGTTATTATGTTGCTAGTAAAAAACCCTAAATACAGCTGTTCCACTTAGACATTAAACCAAACATAAGAGCTGATGATAATTAAAAAAATAATTTATTCACAACACTTTGCATGGTTTGTTGGCTGTCAACAACTAGCTCACTAAATCATTAGATCTTTATTATTTTAACTAATTTGCTAATTTCTTCTGTAAATAATTACGTGTCTCCAGAACATTTGTGTAGAGTAATTATCATTCGAAGTAAACAATTTTATATAACTGTAATGAGTTTTAAATGACACATTCAACTGTGACTAGGAAGTTTGATTTGGGTTTTAATAATGTCAAAAGAGCTTTTACTCTTGACTGTGTATTTATATAACTTTTTTTATTTACCCAATTCCACCTTCTGAGACTGAAAGAAATTTTTTGAAAGGTAGCAAACATATCAAACAGACTAGAACATCTCTGCAGGCTACCTGAAATCCTGACACCGTTCAGTTCTTCAGGTCTCTCAGCATTTAATAACAGAAATATTCTACATATTTCAAGTTTTAAAGTGTTTTGACTTACATGAATTCATGAGAAGTTACCAGGGGTCTGTACTGGGACAAGTCTTATTTAGTGTGTTCATTAATGGCATGGATGAAGGGATCAAGTGCACCCTAGAAGATGACACCAAGCTGAATGGCATGGTTGGCACACCTAAAGAACATCTGCCATCCAGAGGGACCTGGACAAGCTCAAGAACTGGGCCCATGGGAACTTCATGCAATTTAACAAGGCCAAGTGCAAGGTACTGCACCTGGGTCAGGGCAATGGTAGCAATACAGATTGGGGGATAAGCAGATCAAGAGCAGTCCTGCCAAGACCTTGGGGGTGTTGGTGAGTAAGAGGCCGGACACAACTCAGCAATGTACACCCTTGCAGTTCAGAAAGGCAACTGTATCCTGGGCTGCACCAAAAGCAGCATGACCAGCAGTGTGAGGGAGGTAATTCTGCTCCTCTACTCAGTTCTGGTAAGACCTGTGGGTTACTTCATTCAGCTCTGGATCTTCAGCACAGGAAGGACTTTGGCCTATTGGAGTGAGTCCAGAAGAGGGCCACCAAGATAATTAGAAGGCTAATTGATATAAAGGCAAGGTCACTGAACTACACTCCTTCAACACTGCCATACACCAGCATACCCAGATCCTGTTATCACATTGCTCTTTTATGGTAATGTGAACTTAAGCTGCGACTCGTGATGAAAGCATGTTTTTACTTCATTTGGTGATATTGCCTTGAAGAGCCTAGTAAGGACTTTGTTAAGGTTGTCTTCCATAAGTTGCTAAGAAAGAAGCTGATGAAGTATAGGCAGGATGAACAGACAATGAG
Organism: Scytalopus superciliaris; assembly: GCA_013400415.1. Lineage (NCBI taxonomy): Eukaryota > Metazoa > Chordata > Aves > Passeriformes > Rhinocryptidae > Scytalopus > Scytalopus superciliaris. The sequence goes on along the minus strand of VXBX01005196.1, from coordinate 23,763 downwards.
TCGACCTGAAAAGTGGTAAGTGGGGAGCACAAGAGGGTAGTGATTATGTGGATGACCAGCAAGTTTACAGACAAAACTGAAATGGGAGAAGTGGCTCATATACCAGAGGGTCAGGCTGCCATCCATATGGACTTTAATGGGCTAGAGGAGTGGGCCAATAGGAACCTCATGAAGTTTCACAAGGAGAAGTGCAAAACAACCCTACCAATACAGCTGGGGGAGCAATCATCTTGAGAGCACCTTTGCAGAAAAATCCCTGGGTTCATGGCAGTCACCAAGTGAACCATGAACCAGAAATGTGCCCTGGTGGCAAAGTAGGCCAGTGGTGCCCTGGGATGTATTAGAAGTTTTGTCAACAAGTTCATTCTTATCCTTCATTCATTAAGCTTATCTTTCATTTCTGTTCAGCACTGGTGATGTCACATCTGGAGTGCTCTGTTCAGTTATAGGCTTCCTAGTACTGGAGTAACATGCACATACTGAAGAGAGTACAAGTATCCACATGGGTGTTTAGGGTCCTTACTCTTATATATGAGGAAAATCTGAAAGGGGTAGGATTTTCAGCTTGGAGAAGACTTGGTGGTAACCTCATTGAAGTATATAAATACATGAAGGAATGATACAAAGAGGATGGACCCAGGCTCTTTTTAGAGATAGGACAAGAGGCAGTGGGTACAAAGAGAAACACAGGAAGTTCCCTCTGAATTTCAGGAAATAATTTTCTAATGTGAGTACAGTTGAGCACTTGCACAGGTTGCCTGAAAGACTGTGTAGTGTTCCTCCTTGAGAGACAATCAAAAGCCATCTGGATATGACCCTGGGCAACCCACTCTAGATGGCCCTGCTTGACAAGGTCGTTAAACATCCAGAGGGCCCTTATGACCTCCAGAGGTATGAATGACCTTAACCATTTTTTGATCCTATGAAAAGAACCATGGAAAGAGAAACTGGGTATTTTGCTAACTTATGGCCCCCTTCTGTAAGGTCTTGAATCTTGCCATTATCCAGAACTGAATTCATCCTGGAAGAACATTCATATTAAAGCCAGTGTTGCCACACTAATTGTGTAAACAGATTTTGTTTCCTCTTCTTCAGAATTAACTGGCTGATATATTCACAGTATCTTATGATCAGCTGTGAAATGCTATTTTAGTATCTTAGAACACTAACCATCTTCCTCAGGAGTGGGTAGTTGGACAACATTGTAGGGGGAATACATATATGCTTATAACTATAGCACTCTTCTCTGAAAAAAAATATGTTCCTGGGCACAACAGGTGAGCTTCAAACAGTCCGCTTGTTTCTTTTGGTATGATGTAAATCTGAGTCCTGAGGATCACTTTACTCATGTAATATGACTACACTGGCACTAACTAAAACTGCCTGAAAGCTTTCTGGACATTATCAAAAGTTTGAAAGGGCTGCATGTCCTTCTTTGAATACACTGAATTTCAGAGTTATGTTTTTTTCTAAGGTGCAATCTGTGTTCCAAAACCACACAGGCAAAACTTTTGTGCTACAGAGGAGATAACGTTTGTTCACCTATCTTCTGCCACCTGATACTTGGTCCCACCTGAGTAATAAGATCTTTTCACTTGCACTGATGATTCCATTTTGCACTGTTTGGTTGTTTGTTATAGACTGTAAGAAACTTGAGTCCTAATATTGGTTTTGAAAAGTCTCTGTTCTGCATAATCAAAATCCTTAGAATGGAAAGAAATTTAGATTGCTTTTTCACTCTGAGGAAAAGTCGGCATCTGTAATTGACAAAAAAACAAAGCATATGGACTTGGAAACATAGACTGCAGTTTGCAGGTAGCACTTTCACATCATTATTGGTGCAGTGAAAAAAAATTGCTACAACCAGAAACAAACAAACAAACACTCCCCTCGACACCCCTCATCACCTCCTAAAGCCCCAACAAAACCAAACAACAAACAGGGAAGTCTTTGGTTACAGAGAGAATAATCACCAGAGAAGGGGTAATGTTCCTGTAGTCCCATTAGATTGAGATAGCAAAACATTAGAAAAATGTATATGCCATGACAGCAATTTGAAGTCATAGTGGTGTTAGTTTTATCTCAAAGTAAATTAGGTCTTTAAATTTACTTAATTCAATTAACTAGTGGATAACCTAAAAATGTAATGTGTGATACATACATGTTTGTTAGTTATAGATGCACAGCAATCAAACTGCCTTCATACTCTTCTCACTAGGGTATTCAGAGAATGGGTGATGCACGATGTCAGAGTCTTAACAGGTTAGATTTGCTTCTGGCTTCTAAGACAGTTAATTTACTGAATGTTTTTATTATTAGTCAATGGATGTCTGTTAGTATTTCCTGAGCTCTCATTTCTTGTTTTGACACTTGCAGTTTCATTAATATTAAAGAGTTTACCTCTGACAGACTGCTACTGAAAGGTATTTTGCGCAATTTTGTTTCACACAGATCATCTTGATTTGCAACCTGCTAAGCAGAGACTTCTTCAGAGGTAACACTTGGTAAAGTTGCCCTTTCACTGAAGCAGTCAATTTTAGTGTCAGATTATGATGCACCAGTCTCACTGATGAAGCCAGTTGAACAATACTCACAAAAAAAAATAAAAATAGTGAATTGTGATATTTTTCTAGTAAATTATTCAATTAGTGTTCCTTCATTCATAGTCTAACTCTTAAGTTGTGTAAGTTTCTCCTCCATGCTTTTCATTAGTCTGCAGTTGGACTGGTTTGCATGCAGCATTTCTAATTATCTGAGCAATGAAATGGATGTTACGTATTTTGAATTGAACTTGGTTTATTTACAAATAGGGAAATTTAAGTTTATTTTTATCCTTGCATTCTCTGATAGAAGCTAGTGAAGTATTGTTAATTCACCACTGTTTAAATAAATTAATGTGATACAACGTTTACTCTTTGATATTCATTGTCTGTAATGTTTTACTATTTCAACTACTTATTTTAGTGATAAACTCTTTTTATAGTTATTAACATATCTTACAAAGAGCACAGTCCTTCTATGTAGAAAAAAATGGCTTTCTAATCAAAGGCACACTTGCAGGACTTGATATCTTGCCTTCAACACAAGGCAGTTTAAAAGGAACACAAGAAAATATTCGTATTACAAAGAGAGAGTGAGTACTCCATAGAACTGTTGCATAGTTTTAAGCTGAACATCTCCTTGGGAGAACCCTAAGCTTTCTGTTGTAAGTTCTCACTCAAGTCAATGGTGTTTTATGTGGGCTTAGGGTTATACAGTTTTCCTTTCAGGATGGTTATTTAGACAAGTGGAGTTTTGATGCAGTAAGTGAAGTTCCTAATGACTATACTCCATGTAAATACAGCACAATTTTCCCTTGACTTTTTCTGCAGTTTTGATATACAGTATTAATTGCATGTAGTTGATAAAAGTCATACTTGTCTTCCTCAAAGTTTCATGTACAGTAAATTTGTAGACACAACTGAAGCTCATGTCTCAAATGTACGCCATTGATCTACCTCCTCCAATTGTGTCTATAAGGTCTCAAGTTTATGGGAATCATGGAAGACTTTATATTAAGTCCTGACACATGGAAGATGTAAATCTATGGCTCTTTTCATGGCAGACCTGTTTTGTATAATGTCTGCACCATGTTTTCTCACCAAACTGCAGCAAATCAAATAAATTTGTTGCCATAAAAGGGTGTCTGTCCTTAAGGTCTAATCCATTTCCAATCATTCTGCATACTTATGTAAAAAGACATGGAGAAGACAAAGACAGATGTGTACAAGTTGCACCACAAAAGGTTTCATCTTAATATAAAAAAGACTTTTTTTTAGTGAGAACCATCAGTCCCTCCAAGGATGTGGTAGAGTACCAGTCACTGGAAGTTCTCAAGATATGATTGGGTGGTGTGCTAGACAATATTACCTAAGTTCCTTTTTCAATGAAATATTGGGCCAGATGATCTTTTGAGGTCTATTCCAACTTGATTCATTCTACAATTCTTTGATTCTAAAATATCCTCCCAGACAAAAAAAGCCAAACAAATCTCCCACTTATCTAGGGCTAAAATGAATCAGATTTTCCACTAGCTTTCTACAGATTTTCAGTGACTGATCTAAAATGTTTTAAAACAACACAAACACCCCTGTAATATAATGACCTAGAAAATGCATCATTAATTTTTTAATCGATCACTTTGCTAATATTCTATATAATTTCATTCTTATATATTTATATTTATATATATATATCTATATCTCTATATCTCTATATATATAGATATACATACACAGCACTTTGAGCATATGAATGGCCTCATTTACTGAAATAAAGTTATTCATCCCATTTGTTTAAATAGAACTGATCCAGTGCTTAAAGTCAAACATACAGAAAAGTATTTGGAAATGTGAGGCTTATGTTTAGGTAGAGAAGATTTTCAGAAGTGAATCTAAGTGTTTTATTGGGGGATATTTCAAAGGAAATTGTGTTTGTTTTATCTTTTTCCCCTTAATTTTGATTTTTCCATTTAGTCTCATAGTTGTGAGCTTCTGAATCCTTAAACAATATTTTCACTACACTACTTTCCACTATTTTACAGTTTCCTTTTATGGTCTCCATATACACTCTGTTACTCCCTCAGCCAGCTATCTTGTTAATGGTCTTTTGGTTCATGCTCTTGGTTGGCATTTTAGCTTGAATGTACTGTGTTGGAGAGGAAGATTGTTCATGAAATTAAGTGACTGATAGCAGGTTGTGATTTTACTCTGGTAGGCAGCTAAGGCTTATCCATGGACCACAGTTCTCACTGATGCACCTGCCCCCGGTAGAGGATTATGTATGCGCCATGGTCTTTTCAGGGGTCTCCATGCTGCAGCATAGGTTTATCCAGAACTACAGTAGCTTTGTGGTGCAATTGCTCTGGTTCAGTCTCACCCACGGGCCACAATTCCTTCAGGAGTCCATCTGCTCCACCATGGTCTTGCCCGTGGCCACAGACCCTTCAAGGGTCTACTTTCTGTGTCATGGCAGGCACAGACACTTCAGGGTCTTCCAACACAGCTTCATGGCACTTCAAAATGTAAGTGTTGAAGTATGGACTTGTCCTTGGACCACAATCCCTTCAGAAGTACACCCACTGCTGCTGGTGATTGTAGTGGTCACAGTCATGGCCACAGATGCTACTCAGTGTATCTCCTCTGTTGTTGACTCATCCACAGCAACAGATGCCTCAGAATGTCCTGCTCCTGTGTGAACTTCACAGGTCACAATCCCTTTGACTGGAAGTTCTATCGTGTCCTGTACAGCAGCACAGAAATAGCAGTGATGCCCTGGCCTTCTGCCAGCCCTGGTGCATTGCCACTGCTGCTATCACACTTTTCCCGGGTACTGCAGAGAATGGTGTTCAGCAGCACACCAGAACAGTAAGCAGTGAAAGAAAAAAGCAACCTTGAATGAGCACTAGACTGTAATAAACAGTAAAGCACGTGAGTCCTGTGGCAAGCACAGGAAACTGCTGATTAATAGCTAAAGAATGCTAACAGCATCTATAAATTTGATCTAGCACATTCCAGTCAAATCTTCAATTATCTGGAACCCTTTTAGCACTGTATTGAGTTCCACAAAGAACTGTGTTTTTATAATCCCAACAGGCAACTACACACTGTACATTTGCTTGCTAACTCCTCTGTGATGGGGCAGAGAATTGGAATGGCAAAAGTGAGAAAACTCATGGATTATGACAAAGATTGATCAAAAAGTAAAGCAAAACAAGCAACGAATTGATTGCTTCCCTGTGGCAGGCAAGTGTTCAGCCATCTCCGGGAAAGCAGGAGTCTATCATGTACACCAACTAGTTGGGAAGAAAAATGCCATCACTCTGAACATCACTCCATCCTCCTTTCACCTTGATCAGCTTCTATTGCTGAGCACAGTGTCATACGGTATGGGATATCCTTTGGTCAGTTGGGTTCAACTATCCAATCTGTGTTCCCTCCAAACTTCTTTCTCACTCCCAGATTACTCACTCGAGTGGCAGTGTGAGAAACAGAAGAGGATTTGATGCTCTATAAACACTCTTCAGCAGCAAGTAAAACTTTCCTGTGTTACCAGTGTATTTTGGTCACAAATACAAGACACAGCCCCTATAAACTAGTGTGAAAAAAATCAGCTCTATTTCAGACAAACCCTGTGTAGAGTGTTAGTTTCAATAGTTTCTGAAATTGGCCTAGCTGATCTCCAACAGGCAACTGGACCTCTGCGGTCCTGAGGGGTTGTGGGGGACGGAATGAGGGACAGCACTCTGGGTAGTGAGGTAGATGGTGCAAGCCAAAGAGAGTTTATTGGAACTGGTACACAGCCTAAATAGGGTCAGGGAGCTGGGTTCTGGGACAGGCTGCACCCTGGGAAGGTTTTGGGAAAGGGTCTGGGTAGGTCCCAGCCAAACAAGGCAAGAATCCCCAAAACTGAGGGAACAGGGGCACAGATATGCCATATAGGGGGTTGTTACCCTGCAGCTAGCAGGAGGCAACAGGGAGTGAGTTTCAAGCCATGTGAGTGGAAATTTCCAACAAGGCATACATGAGAACAAAGGGAAAAACACACAACACTACAAAATCCTCAAACAGGACAGAACTCCCAGACTGCAGGCTGTCCCTAGGCATATCAACAGCAAAGTGCAGCATCCATGGCTCAGGCGGTCACAGGTCTGTGTTGCTAAGGGAACTTCTCCATTCTTGGTAGTTGTCCTCTCCAACAGACCTCAAGTTTCTGTCCTGCTCTCTGGAAATATCAATGTGCATATATGCATATGCATACATACGTACATACATACATACATACATATGTGATTTAGGCTTTTTAATGTGTGCAAGGGAAACCAAGGAGTTGAAATGTAAATTATAGGCTTTCTTCATCAATCACAGAAAGAAAGAGGCAGTGTAAAAGAAAGTTTACATAGGAATCACTTATCCAAAGTAACATGTAATTACATTAATTACATGTTAATTCTTGTTATTCACCAGTTCATCATAACTTCCGAATAACGGAGTTAGTGAAACATTCTTTTAAAAATAGGCCTACATAGTTAAACAATATGCAGTTTGTCTTTCAGCTATCTAAAATTAACATCTAAACAGTTACACTTGGGGAGCAATTACTGGTGTTTTACTGTGAAGTGCACAGAAAGAGAGCATGAATTTAAAGTAACTTAAATTTTGTAAGCAACTTGATGTACCAGTGAGTGGTGCTTATGAGATACAAGCCTTCAGGTGGTATGCAATTCTCAAGAAAAGGATAATATCCAAGGGAATATATGTTATAGCATCATTGTGTTTGTAACAGGGTGGAAATAGTTTTATTCCATTTGTCATTTAAAGTTTACCTTATAGCATGAACTGACAGTCAAAGATATTCAATATACAAAATAAATGAGCGTACTTGGAGCTGTAAAACAAGTGAATAATAAACCCTTCCAAGAAGCAATTTGAACTTACTTGCCATGAGTTGTGTTTGGGGATTTTTTTTAGTAAGAACTGCTTTTCTCAGGATTTGTTGGCACAGCATGGTGCTATATAGATATAAACAAATTATTATTAATATCTTTGATTCCTCAAACAAATCTTGATAAATATTCATCGAAATATTACCAGGAAAATAAGTCTGAGAAATTTATGTTGGTTTTACAGTTTTTTTAATGATAGAATCACTGAATGGAAGAAGCAGCAGAGAAAATAGTATCTGAGTATCTGAATGGAGACTGAGATATACCCCTATTCCACAGGAGTAACCCACACATTATCACTATAAACTTGGCATTTACTGATAAATTTCAGAGTGACAAAATTATAGTGTCTAGAACATCATTTGATGGTAATGTGTTTAAACCACAACAAGTGAAAAACGTAGACTTCAGGGCTGATCTCTGTAATTGTTGAAGGTACATCACTGTGTAGAAATTTGGATACCTTTTCCCCAAGAAAAGTAGCTTGCCCTGTTGATGGATGAGTCTAGTTGCTGAAGCTGTCAAATCACTACTAAATTAATCAAGAGCAGTATCTGTTTTATAAATTTACCATCCTAAAAATTGTCTGGTCTGTGGCACCAATTTACTCAGTGAAGTATGTTCCTCTTTCTTTTTAGCTATTTGTTTTATTATACTGTTGCCTTAAAGACTGAGGTTAAAAAAGCTCTAGGCAAATTTAGTAGGAGATAAGATAAGNTGGGGGTGGTATGTGTAAACATTAAGCTACTAAGAAGTTACTTTGCTGTTACATTAAAACTACATTAACTTCTACAATCTATAAAATTAAAAAATCAAAAATCAAAAAGCCCTGAGGCATCAATACACTGCAATAAGTACAAACAAAATTATATTTAAAGACTGTCCTCCTCTTTGTTGCAAAAAAATATATGAAAGGTGGAAATGTATTTTTAGAACAACTTACTGATTTATTCTAAAAAGCATACATCTGTTTTTATTTTTGCTTTCAACTTGGCTCCCTAGAAGTTATACCTTGAAGACAAACTATATTTTAATTCTTGTCTAGATCTCTGAATGTCATTTTTAATGACTGTATCTACAGACATGGAACTGGCATTACTTCTGGAATCAGAAGCAAAACTGAAGTAAAAAAAAAAACACAAACAGAAGCCAGAGGTAAAACAAGTATTTGGAAATCTAGTCACCAGTCAGTAATCAGTACATTATATCACAGAGGTGGTAGTTTGTATAAAGTAATAAAAAAAGAAAAGATTTAGTGTGTTTCATTCATTGAAATTAAATAACAACTTTCCTCCAGTTTCAATGGTGCACTGATAGTAACCACAGTGTTAAAAATAAGACACAGATTTCTGAATGGGAATTATTGTTCTGTATGCAAATACAAGATTCTTTAAAATGAAAAGCCTAGGTAAGTATGGAGGGCCTGATTATTCTAAATAGAATTTGTGGGTCACTGAAAGGACAAAAATGAAAATATATATATTTTAATAAGCTTACATTATGTCCAAGTAGGATTTACAACTTCTTTCAGATCAGATGTTTCAAGAGAAACTAGAGAAATTTTCAGTTTCAAGAGAAATGAGTCCAGATCAAGTAGGTTGATGAAGACTTGCAGACTGAGAGATCTGAGCTATGAGTAGTATAAACTTTTCTTTAGATTAATGTCCATCTATCTCTTAGAAAGCTGACATTGTCAGGTTTTTTTTTCTTTTTTTTTCTTTTGTTACTGTTGTTCAGCTGAGTCCACATCCTCTGTGAATTTTCAAACAGTGTGGGAGACACTTGTGCTGCTAGCTAACTGCTCTTGACCTATCAATTGCCTTTAAAAAGCTATTAACCAAAAGACCAGATATGTCACAAAAGAATCCAGCTGCAAAACTCACAGAACACAAGCAAAAGCTATTAATCTAGTAGTTTACTTCATGTTCAGCAGATAAAAGTAACTTTTATGTAACTTTCTCATTTTTATCTATTCTCAAGCCTTTTGTGAAGAGTCTTTGAGAATCAGACTTAGAATCACAGATATTCCACAGTGCTAAGAGTGAGATAGAACGAACGACTGGTGGGGAACTTGGATACTGGGATTTATTTAAGTAGTGGGATCAGAGCTTTTACCTTGCTTGTTTCATTTGTTTGCTCATGCCCAGCCACCCCTACCTACATCCAAGAGGACTTAACATCCTTGCCCAGTGGGAAGGTCACTGCAGTGGTCAGGCAGAAAGTTGTGTTGGTTCCCACTGTGTCTCTGCTCCCAGTGGCAGTCATTTGCGATCAAAGTCACTGGACATCCACAGAAGTCTCTGTCTTTCAGCATCTTCACTCACAGGCTCTTTGTTGCAGCCAACATCTTTACATTTTTCTTTCAAAAACACCTTCTTCCCTTTGGAAACAATTGGGTTTGGCATTTTCTCCTCTTTCAGAAAGCCTCCAAACCATCAGTTTTCCCAATATAAACAGTCTACATACAGAAACAGAACAGGTGACCAATTTATTAATTGGTGGTTCTGTCTCAGGTGTCTTTATTATTTGGACAATTTAGGACAAGTCACTTCTGTTTAACCAGGATGCTGTCAAAATTTGTGCGAGAGCTGTATAATTTGCAGCTAGTGAGTTGAAGGTTTCTGCATAAGGGTTCAAAAGTTCAGTATTTGACAATGTCCCATACATACACTCAATTATTTGCTACATAATAACATTCATAATTTAAGCAATTTTCTCATGTATGACAAATATCTCCAGCAAAATCAAGATATACACCTATCTTACATACAACAAGACAGAATTTTATGATTGCATATAAGTACAGCAAAATTTAATGAAAGTGAAAATAAAATGTTCTAAAAATATTTAATGAATTTTCTGTTCAGGATTTTTTTTGTGTCTTTCTCTTTTGAGCTAACTTCTTCATTTCCAAAGTCTTTATTTGGTGAACGATATAGTTATCTTTCTATTTTAGTGTTGTATGTGGCTATGATGAAAATACTGATTGTGCTTACCGTCTTTTTATTTTCTTCTTTACTATGCTAGTGATTATTGGGCTATTACCTAATGAGGTTTGGTTTCTACTTTCTCTGTTTACTTATGTGTATATATACCATATATATGAAACCTAGATACCTTTTCACTTGCTGTGAACTCTTCTTTAAACACCGTTAAAGATCACCTGTGCTCATCTGTGGTCTTAGGTATGCACATTTGATTTGATTTCCGTGTCTCCATCTCTTCTGTGTCTTTCTAGTATGTTCCTGTGTTCTAGGCTTTGACAGGTGCTATTGTGGGGTCCTCTATTATGCACCCCTAGTGGTAGAGTAATTGCCTGTATTGTCTCCATATCTGACTCTTTCAAAGTGTATGTGTTGTAAATCTTTTTCTCTTTTACTGGTTTTGCACTTTGGTATGAATGTGAGTGTGATCTGTTTCTAAGGATTTTCTTGGAGGCAGCATATGAAACCTTCTTTTCAAGATGGTTAACAAGTAAATATTTATATTACATTTAACTAATAAGATTTTAAAAACAAAATTATTTCACATAGCTCAAAATTCTATTTAATTTGTAAAAATGTAATATTTCAAACAATTATCTAATTTAATAAATTTCCTCTTAAGTTACACAACATAGGACACAGTCATGTACTAGTGGCTATTTGGCATTTTCTTTCATGTCTGTGACCTTTCTTTGAGGCAAAGAAAAATCTAGATTCCATTTTATTTCTCAGTGAATAAGTGCAACAGAAGTCTGAAACTATGTACTCATTTTCCAGCTTTAAGTTTTTACTGCTGAACTCCAAATATATACTTATAACTTTTGCAAAGTGGAACAGGCTAATATAATTAGTGAGATTCAGTAACATGTTTACTGAGCCCACACTATCCCATACTAAAGGCAAAACATTGACTAAAGTTATATTTGGATTGCTATTTCATCAGCAAATTTCACCTTGTGACAGATGAAGAAAATGGAAATTTTAGTCTGGATCAATTATGAAAAGTTTAAATAGAGGTTAAGATCCTGAATCCCCGCAAGGTACAGCTCCGGTATGTAGATTCTCTGGTATTCTTACAGGCCAACTGAAAATTTTTATTGTACAATGTAGATGTGTCTGCAGGTTTCATTAGCACCTCAAACCTCTGCCTGCTTAAACCATGACTACTACATCCTTTAAAGTTAAGCAGTAAATTGTGTCACATCATTCTTGGGACTTTTTTTTGTACTGTCTTTAAGTAGGGATAAATAGTATTGTCTACAGTGACAGTGATATTTAGACAATATAGTAATACAGTATGGATTTTGGACACCACCAACTGCCACTGTATTTTCACAAAGGCTAGTTAAAATAGTTTATGGTGTTACTGTTTTCCTAATGAAAGATATAAATTGATTTAGTCACATTTATTTTCTTATAACACAGTATTCTTACACTATTGTTTAGTTCCTCAAGTTGGATATGAAATGACAGCCAGTGATGCAATTTCTATCTATTATATGACCACATATTTAAGTGTATTTATTTACTTTCTTGCAAGGAAATTGTCTGAATGCATTCATATTTAAAGCTATTATGAGTAAAGGTTTTTATTTTTAAATTGTAGCTGTTGCAATAAGTTTATTAATGTGACCTTGCAGCCAAGGTAGCAGAAACAAAAAATCCTACACAAACTTGGAATTGTAGATTCTGGTTGCTATGAAGAAATTTAGCTCTATCCCAACCATGCCATATGCATTCTGGGTTTTCTTGCATGACAAAGAGAGAGGACATGAGGGAGCCCACATCTGCAAACTGGGGGAGAAGTCAGCTGTGAAGAAAGCAATCATCCAAGAAGACTGTCATTTCAGCTGCTGCTGTGACAATAAAAGGTAATGTAGTAGTTAGGGTCTGGCAATCGGAAGATATTGCCCTGTTATGGAAAGGCAGGGCCCCTCTCCAAGGAGCCAATTGCACTGAGTTTGTGATGTAAGCAGACGGACCTGACGTCATAAACCCACAATATATAATATCGTGTTACGCACCAATAAACGCCATTTGCCATCCACCACATTGGTGTCTGTGAGCTGATGGACTGAGCAGCCTGGATTTGGTCACCGTGCCGTTCTTGAACCAGGTCATCATGCCTAGCTAAGGCAACAACAGGTGCTGAAACCCGGGAATCGCCTGGATGAGTGAACAGCGGCCGGAGCGGCTGGACCAGCCTGGCAGGGAGGACGCTCCCGGACCAACAAGGACGATGGAAGCCCTTGTGAAGGTCGTATCAGAAATATATAAGCAATGGGGTATTGATTGTAAAGCTAAAGATTTTACCCTCGCAGTTGCGAGACTTTTAAAAACCGGGGTCATTGACCAGCTGGTAGATATTCTCCACCCTGAGGTGTGGGATAAATGTACGAAAGCGTTAGCCGAGGAAACAATGTCCTCAGGCAGCACAAAAAAGCTTAAGTTGTGGGGGAAAGTTGTACAAGCTTTACGGAAAGCTTTACAAGAGCAAGATGCCTGGAGGCGGACGAGAAATTGTTTGCTGGCTACCCCGAAATTGGGAGTCGGCCTGGCCACGCAGACTTGCTTCCCCCCAAACGGTAGCGATGCTGCCAAGCCTAAAGATATGCAAGAGGGTGACACATCCCCTCAGCTCTTAGACCCAGACCCACCTATCGGGGGACAAAAGTGGACTGGGTCCTTTTGGGAGAAGTTGGCGGAAGAAGCCAGGGCCATCGCAAGGGGACCAGACTCAGAAAATGTCTGGACTAGCCCACCGCCTTATGTGCCCCAAGATGGTGCTGAGCAGAAAAGAGAAGGGAGCGGCGAAAGTCCCCCAGGCGGAAAAGTAGAAGAAGTGTTGCTGTTGATAAGTGCATGCAAGTGGGGGGGNAAGAGAAGTAAAGCCAAACAGAACCAAAAATCAAAAAGCCTCTGAAGTTTGGCAGACAGATTTCACACTCTGCCACTTGTTAAAACCTTGAGTGTGGTTAGCCGTGACCGTAGACACGTATAGCGGAGTAATCGTAGCTACTCAGCACCTTAAAGCTGACTCCAAGGCAACCATCCAACATTGGCTAACAGTCATGGCGTGGCTTGGTATTCCTAAACAGATTAAAACAGATAATGGCTCAAACTTTATTTCCAAATTAGTCCAAGCATTTGTACAAAAATGGAGTATTATCCTAACACATAGCATTCCATATAATAGCACAGGACAAGCTATAGTTGAGCAAGCAAACCAAACCCTGAAGTCTAAACTGGAAGTGTTAGTGAAAGCAGAAAGTTTTACCAATGTTATTCCCACCAAAGATCAAGCACGTTTGTTAGCAACTGCCCTCTTAGCACTAAATCAGTTCCCCAGGGGAGAAGATGCAAATAGCCCCACTCAAAAACATTGGGCCACTCAAGCGCTAGAACAAGGTCCATTAGTCATGATTAGAAACGAGCTGGGAAACTGGGAACAGGGGTGGAGGATAGTTTTAACAGGGCGAGGGTATGCCACTGTCAAAAAAGACGGCGAAATTAAATGGTGTCCACTTAAGTCTATCAAACCAGAGCTCCGAGATGAAACTAACAAACAATGTGAGTTTTTCTCCACAGGACTGGATCCTAGGACGTTCTCGTAACCCATACGCCCCAGTAACAGCGAAAGACGACAGCTTGACAGACACACAGCCCGCCTCTATGACCCCCACACCTCCGGACCCCAAGCAACATCAGCAGAGCCCCCATGAAAAGAAGCTACGGTACCTTTGTGTGATTCTGATCTTGAAACTTGTTATCATAAAACAAGTAGATGCACAGCACTACACGCATCAGCCATTTAGGTGGGTCCTGCGAAGCCCAGCACACGGCGACAAGGTAATAAGAGAAAACGTGACAGCAGGTGCTCCAACCTTCACAGTAAAAATCGGTGACCTGTTCCCCAAGATGGGCTTCGGAAGACCGAACTTCAAACCCTTATGAAGGACATACTGGTGCCCCAGTTCAAATAAATAAGCTTGTGTCGTTTGTTATGCATAGGGAGGGGGGAAATATAGTAGTTAGGGTCTGGCGATCAGAAGATATCGCACTGTTATGGAAAGGCAGGGCCCCTCTCCAAGGAGCCAATTGCACTGAGTTTGTGATGTAAGCAGACGGACGTGACGTTGTAAACCCACAGTATATAATATCGTGTTATGCACCAATAAACGCCATTTGCCGTCCACTACATTGGTGTCTGTGAACTCTTGGACCGAGTGGCCTGGAGTTGGTCGCCGTGCCATTCTTGAACCAGGTCATCATGCCTAGCTAAGGCAACAGGTAACCACAGATTTCCTGCACATAGAAGAAGGAATAAGAATGCTTTACTTGATTGTGGTGAAAGGACTTCTGGCACTACAGTAATCTGGCAGGGAATATTCAGACCAGGAACAGAGGTTTCTTGCCTTATGCCAAGAAAAGGAAAGGGATAATTGTGTTTAAAGGACTGTGAATTTATCTGATTGCCTGGTACATGAGGTCCACCTAAGTATAAGGCTTTGGTAGACATTAGCGCACAATGTACCCTAATGCCACCAGGATACAGTGGGGAGGAAGACATCTGGATTTCTGGAGTGACAGTGGCATACCAGGAGTTGTCTGTTTTGGAGACTGAGATGAGCCTAAAGGGGGACAAGTGGCAAAAGCATCCTACTTGGAGACTTCATGTACTCTTGGCATAGACTACCTCAGCAGAAAGTACCTCAGTGACCCAGAAGTGTACTGACAGGCTTTTGGTGTATCCACCATGAACACAGAGAAGACTAAAGAGCTGCATACCTTGTCAGGACTCTTGGAAGATTCAAGTGTTGTAGGATTACTGGGGGTTGAAGATGAGCAAATGCCAATCTTCATACTTTGCAATTTCAAATTGCAGCACAATGTATATTAATTTTCTAATTGCTCTTTAATTCTGTGTTTGCACTGCATGTAGTAATAATGTTCTTCATCTAAGGCTTGGGTTCCTACCTACTACTAGGTATTTACAGCCTCCTCATGTAAAGCTATAAAAAGTTGTTTTTTTTTTTAGAAAATGCAACTATGTTTTCCCTCTCTTATCTTTATTATGGAGTAGTACTGGGTTTTTTAATTGCTCTTTATTATTTTTATTTGTTTTGTTTTAGGAATAAGTGCAATGCAGGAGGATTATACTGGAGAAGCATTTGGCAATTTTGTCCAGTCTCTGCATGCATTTTCATTGTTCTAATACCTGATTTGTTCCTACCTTTGTTCTAGATTTGATTTGACCGTTCTTTTTGGGATGCATCTGCACAATTTTATGTTGCTTCCCGAATACTGAGTATCTCTTGCTTCATGTTAAACCAATTAATCTGGGACCAATTAAATTTTAACATAAAATGTTGGGCATGGGGTAGTGTCAGACTGAAATGGTTAAAGGTTTGAACATTGCCAAGATCACCAAAAGGCTGCTCATCCAGCAAATCCTGCTCCTCCCTGAATATGCCTGCTGAGAAAGGGTAAGTGGGTGCCATTGTCTGACTATCTTAGGTGCAGAAAGGTAAGCATACAAACTGGGTTTTCAGGTAAGGGAAGAGGTTGATAAGAGGCAAATCCCACTAGATAGGATAATCTTTCTTATGATGCCAATGTCCTCCCTTACATGATGACTCTGTTGTAAAAAACCCTCTGGGAAACCTCAAGGACATTTCATATCTAGCTTGGGCTATTCATCTCAAGTGTTGGACCATGATGAACCATGATTAATGCTGACATAATAGGCACCTGTAACATCTTAGGAGTTGTCAGAGACTTGTGACATGTCCCATGACACCATTCATTGTAAAACTGACCAGCCTACCTCCTCCTGAAAGAAAAATAAGTATCAAAATAAAATTGTAGCAAATATATATATACATATATTACATTTATATACAATTAAACACTATGTACATATAAACAGGAACTATGTACATACAAACAGGAATCCCAACCAATCCCAAAAGGGAAAAGGGGAAAAAACAAAAGGGAGAAAGGACAAACCAAAACACATATACACAACTACCAAGTTTCATTGCTAAATCCAATGGGTCATGACTATATCANTTGTGACATGTCCCATGACACCATTCATTGTAAAACTGACCAGCCTACCTCCTCCTGAAAGAAAAATAAGTATCAAAATAAAATTGTAGCAAATATATATATACATANTTAGGTGTTATCTTTATGCTTTAATGTTCCTGTATTGCTATAGATGATAATCAAAACAGTTACACCTGTTTTCCTTTGAAACAAAATTATTCTAAAATAAACTCTACATATATATATTTACAAACACCAATAATTCAGTGTCATTTCATTCTAATCTACCCAAAGGCATTTATTAACAGGAACTTGGGCTATCCTCCCCTTCTGGGACAGTGTATAAGTTTGGCTTGGCTCCCTGCCAAACCCAGTCATTTATCTGGACTTCTGTAAAGCCTTTGACATGGTCCCCTGCAACATCCTTCTCTCTAAATTGAAGAGAGATGGATTTGATGGCTGTACTGATGGGTGGATTAGAATTGGTTGGAAGGTCACATCCAGAGTGTAGTGCTCAAAGGCTCAGAGACCGTATGGACATCAGTGATGAGTAGTGTCCCTCAAGGGTCCATATTGGGATGGGTATTATTTAGTATCTTCATTAATGACATGCACAGTGGGATTGAGTGCACCCTGAGCAAATTTGCATATGACCCCAAGCTGAGTGGTGCTGTTGACACACACCTGAAGGATGGGATGCCATCCAGAGGGACCTGGAAAAGCTCAAGAACTGGACACATGGGAATCATATTTGGCTTAACAAGACCAGTTGCTGCACCTGGTCTGGGCAACCCTCTGCATCAATACAGGCTGGGGAATGAGAAGTTCAAGAGAAGACCTGTTGAGAAAGATTTGGGGATGCTGGTGGATAAGAGGCACAAGTAATGTTCACTTGAAACCCAGAAAGCCAGTTGTATTCTGGGCTGAATCAGAAGCATTGTTGCCATCAGGTTGAGGGAGGTGATTGTGACCCTCTAGTCCCCTCTGATGAGATCCCACCTGGAGTGCTACATTCAGCTCTGGCATCCCCAGCACAGGAGGGACATCAACTTGTTGGAGTGAAGCCAGAGGAGAGCCACAAAATTGATCAGAGGGATGGAGCACCTTTGTTATGAGGAAAGGCTGAGAGAACTGGGATTGTTCAGACTGGAATAGAGGAGGGATTGGGGTGATCTAATTGTGGCCTTTCAGTACCTGAAGAAAACTTACCACAAAGATGGGGCAAGACAATTTACAGGAACATGTAGTAACAGGACAAAGGGAAATGGGTTCAAACAGAAAGAGAGTAGGTTTAGATTAAATACTAGAAAGAAATCTTTAACATGAGGATAGTGAGGCACTGGAACAGGTTGCCCAAGGAAGTTGTGGATACCCCATCCCTGGAGATGTTCAAGGCCAGGTTGGATGGGGCTGTCAGCAACCTGGTCTAGTTGAACGTGTCCCTGCCAATGGCAGGGAGGTTGGAAAGAGATGATTTTCAAGGTCACTTTTCCAATCCAAACCATTTTATGACTTTATGTGTCTTCAATTGTTCTCAAGGCAAAAGAGGTTAATTTTAGATAATGTGGAATTTTTTTTAAACTTGTGATCTTTTGTATTACAAAAGTGTGAAAGGGTGAATACCCAAATTGAGGTTGCATATGTGGGGATACCCTATTCCCATAACAAAACAAATTGCCTCCATTTTGATCCTGAGAAAAGTCCATATCAAATTCAAAATTTTATGTTCTAAGAACTTTTTAGAAACAGAACAATATGCTCTCAGAGTGTAGAAAAAGTTTCACTCATCTACTTCTAGTATACATCTATCAAGGGTACCATATTTTTCACCAAGGTAATTTCATTGCAATGTCACTTTTAAATATGGGGGGGGTTAGTGTCCTGTATGTCCTTGCTAATTAACCTTCAGTATTACAGTAAGCCCTCAAACTAATCAACTTGTTTGTGAGTTCCAACTTGGACTCATTCAGCTGTGACCAAGTGACCTTTCTCATTAAAATTTCCTTGAGAACTTGCATATTAGTTTAGCCAATGAAGCAAATGGTTTTTACTTCTCAGATAGGTTCTAATTAATGATTAAATAATTTACACTGATAGTGTAAATTATCTCTGTTCATGAATAACAAACACATGAGTCAAACTATTGATTTTTCTGTTCTTTTTTGTTTTACTTGTACAGTCTGAAAGTTCAGCATCCTAAGCAGCAGAATCAATCTGCAGGACTTTTAGATTTCTTTAGCAGCAGGGAACAGACTATGAATCAATAACATAACTTTGATATGACTTTACTTTTAATTCTGGAAGACAGAATTCTACTAGTAAATGCTTTTAAAACATGAGGTTGGAATAGCTTGGCTTGAATCAAACCAGATCACAGAATCACAGAATATGCCAAGTTGGAAAGGACCCACAAGGATCATTGAGTCCAACTCCTGGCCTCGCACAGGACAACTCCAAGAGTCACACCATGTGCCCAAGAGTATTGTCCAAATACTTCTCGAACTCTGTCAGACTTGGTGCTGTGACCNTACTTCTCGAACTCGGTCAGACTTGGTGCTGTGACCACTTCCATGAGGAGCCTGTTCCAGTGCCCAACTACCCTCTGGGTGAATAACCTTACTCTAATATCAAAGCTAAACTTTCCCTAACACAACTTCAGGCCATTCCCTTGACTCCTTGTCAACACAGAGAAGATATCTGTGCCTGCCCCTCGACTTCCCCTCAGTAGACTGCAATGAGGTCACCCCTCAGTCTCCTCTTCTCCAGGCTGAACAGACCTAGTGACCTCAGCTAATTCTCAGAGGGCTTCCCATCAAGGCCCTTTGCCATCTTTGTTGTCCTCTGAATATATTTCTTATACTGCAGTGCCCCAAACTGCCCACAATATCCCAGGTGAGGCTGCCCCAGTGCAGAGCAGAGCAGGACAATCCCCTCCCTTGCCCTGCTGGCGATGCTCTGCCTGATGCCCCCCAGGACAAGCTTGGCCTTTCTGGCTGCCAGGGCACTGCTGAGTCATATTCATATTGCCATTGACCAGAACCCCCAGGATGTTTTCCATGGCACTGCTTTCCACCATCTCCTTCCCTAATCCATACATACACCTGGGGTTGTCCGATCCCAGGTGTGGAATCTGTCACTTGCTTTTGTTGAACTTCATATGATTGGTGATTGCTGATGAAGATGTTTGGTATGTGCTCACTGAACTGTTTAGAAGATGTTCCCACTGACTTAATTGGCTTTGTCTTGAGTACCTAATATATTTGGTTTAACCAAGAACCAACACATTTCTGCATCCCTCACGAATGATTTCAAACAATCAAAGCTGCACAACTTTTTAAGTTACTTTTTTAGTTACTTTTTTTCATAGAAACTCCTTGGAAGACACAAAAATTTCAATTAGCTAGAGAAAACCATGAAACTAAACTAAAAAACAAAAAGCAAGAGTTCTGCAGAAAGTTAATTTCTTGTATAAATCTGGGACAAGATTCTGCTCTTTTAGATCTGTACATTAATGTTGTGCCTTCCTTCCCACCTATAATAAAGAGACCAAGGTAAATTTTCTAGTATGTTTTTTACTCACACTGGTAATTTATATGTTCATTGATAGTGGATTATACAGAATATCTCATGTAAAAATAAGAACAGTATTTGTGTTACATTCTTTTACTTAGAACTTCAAGCTAAGAAAAGAAAAAAAGGTTGAAAAGAAAACCATAAAGTTGAGGTGGCAAGTGAAAATAGAAAAATGTTGCTTCTGTATTTTTCAGATAGTCTCAAAGCAGCAGTTGCTTAACTTTCCAAAAAGGCCTTCTCTTCTTCAAAAATTCTGATCTTTTACATATAAATATGGTGACATGGCAATGTAAAACAGGAATGATTTCAGTGAGCTGTAGAGAATTTTACTCCAGTGAGGTAAAATAAAGATGATAGAGATTTTTCTTATTATAATAGGTGATAAAAAAGTATTAAATATACTTTGTGCCTTTTTTTTGGTTGTTATTTCATACATGTGAAAATATCAGACTGATGAACATTTTGAAAAGTCATTACTTCCTTTTAAGGCATTTACCAGACACATGATCATTTACTAGCCTTCATATGTCCTTGTCTTTAAAAAAGTAGTTGGAGAAGAAACTACATTGCATATTTAAAGAGGAAAAAGGTCACCCCCTTCTATAAATATGTTAATTCTTCTTATTAAAACTGTTTTCATTCCCTAAACAGATATTCGCTCCAACATTTCCTTTGTTGTGAGTATGTTTACAGGATCAGACAACTTCTGAGACTGTTGTTGATCAGCATATCAATTATGAAGAAACTTCTAATAAGATCAAGGTAAGGTACAGTGAGAGGATACACATTTTTAAAGACAATGTCTTTTTAATTTCACAGTTTTTATTGTGTCGTGTATTTATGCTGAAAGGAATGATAAATGTGAGAAATAGTTATCTTATTCATAGAGTGTATCAGACAGGAATGCTAATGTGAAATTTGGGATTTTTTTGCAGGGCATTTAACTTTTGATTTAGGAGGCTGAAGATGATAAAAAACTTTGGATGGTTCATCTAATATTAAGCTGGGTTCAATTCTCTTGTGGCCTGGTCCCCATTTCCATTTATTTTTTTTTTTTCCTACTCCTGATTGGTAATTCCTGGACTCCCATTATGGACTGCGCAAAAAAAATTTGCTTGTATGTTCAAAATGTTTTCTACTGAGATTCTTCACAACATAGTTTATTTCAAGACAGAGAATAAATTCTATACTACTTTATGGGCATAAAACCCAATCCTGCATAGTATCTTCTGATCTGGTGTTCTGAGCAGACCTGACTGTTGGTATGCATAAAATGAAACAACAGCATACCAAAAATGTTAGGAGTAGAGTCTCTGCAGCATATAATATAGATCTGATTCACTTCTGATAGCTTTGCTGTGACAACACTCAGTGCTTGGTGTCTGGATGATGACTTTTGGATGTAGTGTTTTCTATCAGCTTTCAGTAGTGCACATTAACAGTAAGTCATGCAGTCCTTAAGAGGATTTATGCACATCATATCTACTTTTTCTTCATTTTAGTTTTGTTGGCTTATGCTATCAAATTCAACACTGTTGTCAGAAACTGTTATGCAAAATCAAATTGTTTCATGTTATAAATAGCTGTGTTATCATTTGCAGTTTGCCCACCCCTGTTAAATCAGAGTTCACTGGGTGCAAAGGAGCAGAACAAAAGGAAAACTGACCTGTTTATCTTTATTATTAACTATAAATTTAAGCATGTTTCTGCACAATTACTAGTTCTTCAAAGCATTGTTCTGGAATCTGTTGAGAGCTCAAGAACTTGTTTTGGGATCAACATGGGGGAAGTGATGGGAAAATATATTTGTGGCCTAAAACTTGTTTATCACAGTATCTGGGGGATGGGAAGGAAGTGAAAACTCAAGTCTAGAAGAAAAATTATGTTAACGTATGGCAAAATATGAGCAAACCTCAATCAGCAAAAAAGGGGCTTTGCAGAGAAACAAATTAGTGTGTAATACACATAGTTTCTCAGCATTTCTGAAAGGCAACCACAATTACAACTGATTTCTTGACTGAGCCATTTGCAAGGCAGACTTGCTTCTGGATCTGTTCTTGCAGTGGAAATTTTGGCTGAATACAACTATTCCTACTAAAAACGTTTCATGCACACAGAAACATTAACAAGACATGATCCAGAAAACAATTCTATGTTTCCTAGAGAGGTTATACCGAAGAAAAGTAATACTCCAAACTTAACATTATCTTAAGCTCAATCCTTATTTTCGTATTTTGAACTTTAGGAATATGACCCGTTTTCTGGAATTCTCACCAGATGAGGAAATTACATATTCTATTATAATATGCTCTCTGCATGGTTAGTAAAACCTTTGCAGTGGGTTTTCTGTCTTGTATGATGTATAGTGTCTCTGATTACAATGGAATCTACATTTAGAAAGGCTGGTGTGAGAGGGGAAATTCTTGTGATGTTACAGTAGTTACCTTAGAAGAACTTTCAGAGTTTCACTGTACTTGTTAGTGTACATGAAATGCTTTACTCCTTTGGTGAAACATCTCTCTTTCTTGGAAGATTAGTTATCAGCTGGGGGTTAAACCACAACAAATAGAAATTGTTGTTTATGCCCTAATTGCACATGCCTTTCTTCAATCTCCAACTTGATGAAATATGCCTATAAGAGTATTAGAAATGCCTAGTTGATAAACTAAATAGACTTTAATATCTCTTTTTGGGCTTGGTGGTCTTAGACCTACCTACATAAAGACCACATCAAGAAAAGGAAGAGGAACTTTGGTAAGACCAGCAATTATGAATTACTGATGACCAATTGGTGATTCTGCTTATTATAATTGTCATACTGAAGAATGAGCCATGCAAGAAGGATATGTATTTGCAGCAACTATAACTTGCTTATGTGGAAATGGTAAAGTTTTTGATTATTTTGCTTTAACAGCTAAACCTTACTAATGTGTTGGTTTTTGGTTTTGTTTTTTTTTAAACAACCAAATCTCCCTGTTCAAGTTCTATGCACCATACAAGAATGAATCCAAACCTTGTGATTAAAACTATTACAATAGAAAACTATAAAAAAATACTATTCAAGGATAGAGAAAGTAACAGAAGAGAGATAAAGACTAAGATAAAGGATCTAAAATAAGAAAGTGAAAATTTATGTAAAAAATCAAAATATCACGAGGCGTTTAGAAGAGCTGGGCAATAATTACTACCTTGTGTAAGAACAAATTTGAATCTATTTTTAAACAGTGTGCTGACTGCATCTGTTTGCAAAGACAGTTTTGCTGTACTTTGGATGTAACTGTGTCTGTATTATCTTCAGGAACAAAATTTTATTCTTTCTTTTTGTGTCTGTCAGTTCTTATGCAGCTTCTGTGTAATATTTGCAAACTGAGAAGAAGCCATGCATACATATTTTATAAACTGTATTACTTTTCTATAAACAGAAATGTAGATTTCATCACTTGATACTGGTTTCTGGCCCTAAGAAAACATATTAGAGTGAGTGAAGAAAAGAAATACTGCCTATATCATAGAAAATTATTATGCTTTCTTATAAAATATTATGAAGAGGTGACTAAATGATTGAGAATCCCATGAGCTTTATCTGCTTAATTTTGTTATTTTATAATTTTATAAATACAATAACAAATACATATTTCTCTTTCTTTCTGCCTGTCTGTCATTCTTTCTTAT
>VXBX01005195.1:754946-784642 GCA_013400415.1 Scytalopus superciliaris | reverse complement strand
TGTGCCCCAGGCAGAGCTGCAAATGATCCATTGTTAGCAGTTCATGAAGGGGGCCAGGTGGAACTCTTTTTCATGGGGCAGGGAGTCTCTTTCCTGGTTCCATGGTTGAAAAAAGAGAGGAAGTGATCCCTCTGAGGCACAGGGTTGGTAGATGAAAGAAAAATTCCAAGATTTTAAATCCATAACAGTGATTTAAATGCAGACATACCTGAGCATAGAATTCACAATACCATGTCTTTTGTAGAATCTGTAGTTGATTTGATTTTTTTCAAAAATGTTAATAACTTAAATATCTTTTATGTATTTTGGAAAAGTTGAAATATAGCCAGAAGGGAAGAAACTGCCTAAGAGGCAGTACTGAGTGTTTCAACACTTTAAAATCAGTTTCTCTGTTTATATCCTAAGTGCCTTACCCAGTGGAGGCTGCATCTGTCTCTGTGGAGAAACGCAGGCACATTTAGTTTAGTTTTGTACACATCTGTAAGTACATAAATGTTCCTCAGGCAAAATACTTTTCTTCCTTTAATGCTTGATTGTTATGGTAGTGTGAATGTTTGCACATATAAATTAATTGAAGCCTAATGCATTCAAACAAGAACTCTTAATAAAATGTTTGGGGTATTTTATAGGTAACATTTGAGGATTTTTAAAATGGAAGGATAAAATGTTAATAAAAATAGAGTGGAATAATACAATTTTTGATGTCTTCCACCTGCTTGCATAATGTAACAAATTATATGAGATGATTAGAGAAGTTTCTAAATTCATTGTTAATCGACTTTGATGGTAAAAGGGCAACAGTGTTAATCATAAACATTATATTAAATTGGCATCAAACACTTAAGAAATCCCATCATTTACATGGTGGGTATGGTTTTAATTTACCCCTTTGTCCCCTTGTGCATGGGCCATGTGATGCAACTTCCAGTTGCATAATCCCATGTGCATTTCTTTCCCCCGTCAGTCCTGCCTCATTCAGTGAAAAGGATGGATGATAGATGATACTCACTTCCTAAGACATTAATCAATATTTTATCGTAGCCTGGTTGTTCATTTTGAGCCTCAGGCTCTGTTTACTGTAGGCTATTAATTTCTGTGTGTATTCTTCCGTGGTGTTCATTGTCCTAATGTTTGTGTACCTCACAAAAAAAAAAAAAAATCAACACGCTTTTGAGGTCAAGAGATGGTCTGGAATATGCAGGACTATAGAATCATAGAACCATGAAATGGTTTTGATTGGAAGGGACCTTCAGAGATCATGTAGTCCAACCCCCCTGCCATGGAAAAGGTCACCTTCCACTGGACGAGGTTGCTCAAAGCCTCATCCAGCCTGGCCTTGAGTGTTTCCAGGGATGGACCTTCCCACCTGTCTAGACAGCCTACTCCCTTGTGCCACCTGTGGTGTCTTTACCACCCTTATCACTTCATACCCAGTATAAATTCACCCTCTTTTAGTTTGAAACTGTTACCTGTTGTTCTGTTACTACTGTGGCACTGCTGCTGGTAAAAAGCCTCTCTCCACCTTTCTTATAAGCCCCCATTTAAGTTTGAAAGGCTGCAATAAGGCCTCCCTGGCGCCTCCTCTTATCCAGGCTGAATGGCCCCAACCCTCTCAGCCTTTCCTCATGGGGAGGTGCTCTAGCCCTCTGATCACCTTTGTGGCGCTCCTCTAATCTTGATCAAAGAGATCCATGTCCTTATGTTGAGAGCCCTAGAGCTGGATGCAGTACCCAGTTGGGGTCTTAATAGAGCAGAGCAGAGGGGCAGAATCACCTCCCTCAACCTGCTGGGCACGTTTCTTTTTATGCAGGCCAAGAGACAACTGGCTTTCTGGGCTGCAAGTGCACATTCCTGGCTCATGTCCAGTTTTTCAGCTGCCAATATCTCTAAGTCTTTCTCTGCAGGGCTACTTACAATCCAATTGCGAGATTAAAGAGAAAAAATACTGTGTTTTAGTATTTGACCCCTTACTTTGCAACTTCTGGCTTAGGTTGGCATAGAATACAATTTTATTAGCCACCTGGAGAACTGCCAAACTTATCGCAGCATCTCTCTTTTTGAGATGCCATTTTTGATTGCCTCTGTAGTTGCAGACCCACAGGAAAAGATTTGGTCTTTTACTCCCATTAAACCACAGACAGGCATGAAAGAAGGAAAGGTGGATAAGGAAAAGAACTTATGAACAGGAAGGCAAGAAAAGTAAAAAGCATCACATTCCATGTTCAGGATCTCTGGCCCCGTTCAATTCTGATGTGTCCTTAGGGTGGATCTTTCCTAGCAGTGACCAGGGCCAGGGTTCTCTGAAAACCATGGAAGATGTTCCTAAAGTATAGGTGCACAGGGACTCATATTTAGGAATGTACAAGAAAACTTACTGGCATAAGTAAAATATTATAAACCTTAATAAAGCTTCTAATCAATTTTATATTTAGCAGCCTTCCTTTGTGCAGATTTTGTCCCTAGTCAGATCACCTCTTCCAGCATGCAGCTGTAAAAAGTTGTTGCGAGCACATTCTGCCAATGAGCTTTGGCTCTGTAGGGCTGGGAGCTACAATTAACAGCAGAAGAGATGTGGAGAAGAATTATATGTTGGCATTTCCCTCTGATATCAGCAGGGTGAGAAACCTTGATAGGTCAAGTTCTACGCCTTTGAACAGAGTCGTTGTTCATGAGTTCAGTGCTGCAAGAAGTGCACCTTGTGTTTCTCTGGCAGTGGGTGGCAGCTCTGCGAGGGGAGCTGATGTGACAGGAGCCCTGGCAAGCCAGAATGTACTCATGGGTACTTGATTTCAATGCATCTTTGTTTTAATTGAAAATACCTGAAGGTGCTGCTAAATTCTAGATGTCTTAGAGGACTGTTAGCATCTATGAGCTCTGTCTTTTGAAACTTCATCACATTTGCATGAGCTCTCATAGGCAAATTCCTGACATCCAAGTCATCTTCTATGAAAGGTCCTATTTCATAGCTTAAGGATTTCAGGTACAGACAGATTTTTTAAATTAACCTTTTTCTTGGAAAAACACCTGGTTTCCCAGGAATTCCCCCCCCCCCCCCGTACTTCCTGTACATTTGTCTCATTTTGTTGATCTACTGTTGTTCTTCAGAATGCCTCCTAAGCCTGTGCAGCCAGTAAGCAAGGTCAGTTTTAGCCTTATTGACAAAACTGATGAAAAAACAATGGCTGATAGGAGTCATTTAGCCATACTCTAGTAATAAAATACTGATAGAAATTCAGTGCCTTGAGGAAATTTGTCTTTAAGATGCTTGGGTCCAAATTATTATAACTTGGAGCTTAAAGGTTCCTATCAGTGTTTCATTTTCAAATCAGAAGTGTGAACCTGTTGTTCTGGGCTTTCCTTCTTGTAGGCTCCTTGCCAGGTTTTACTGTAGACTATTAAAATTACTGCCACTAACTACTTAAGGGAATGAAAGTAATCAGTGATGGAATAAATGAGTAACCATTGCGAATGGATATGTTAGTAAATACCTGATTTGTATCTTGCATGAAAGACCTCTCTGTGTATACGACATCCTTGGTAACGGGTTTAACTGTATTTGGAATGTTCTTCTCAAGGTAACTTTGGATCAAAATAGGTGTACTTCCAAAAATTGATAGAAGTCCTATGATTGTGCATTGTCAGCAACTGAAGCAAGCTGGATATAAAAGTTTAATCAAAATGTATTTCACCGTATCTCATGCAGAGAGAGAAAATATGCAAAAGACATTAGTAGCCCTAAGTGTTCTGAAAAGCCAGAAAATTATTTCTTACACATGTGAATCTGTTAAATGTGTAGGTTTTGAAATAGGCCAGTTTAACTATTTAAATTTTGTGGTGGTTCTTTGCTTCCAAATATGAGGTTGAGCCATTTTCTCTGGGTCAGACAGAGCTGAATGTAGTGGGTCTTTGTCCTGTTCAAATTACTGCTTCCAAATTTTATTTATCTTTTCCAGAAGTTACTCTGTTACCTCCCTCTTCACCGCACTGTGGTACATAGCAGTTAGCTCTCTTGACGCTCTTCATCTTTTAGCCCCTTGTTGCCTGTTGTGATGCAGATGCACTAAGAGTGTGCTCTTTGTAGGGGTGAAGAAAATTGCAAAAATCAGTATGCTCACCATAGTCTTCAAAGCTTTTCAAAGCTGGTATGGTATGCCTGTTTTGAGGGCTTGGTTGTGCTTGAAAGATAATATGTTGTCCTATTTAATGAATAGAAAATCTCCTGGCTCTTTTGCATTTTAAAGACTTACGTTGTATCTCTTAGTTTTGTACTTCACCAGCAAGAATGTTTTCTCTTTGTCAGTTCTTAAGAGATTCTTGTCTTTGATTAGGAGTTGTGTGAATAACAACACACAGTTTATTTCTTGTCTGATGGAAATGTTTGTAATCACACCATCCTCATCTTGTAACTTTTTTTATTCCTATGAGAGTATGTAATTATTAAGAAAAGGCTTATAATGAGATAAAAACATTTGAAAATATGTATTGCAGAAAATACTTTCAATGCTATCACAATACTTCAAGAAAGAAGCAAGCCTTCTATGTTAACAAATAAAGAAATTAACCTTTAGCTTCTTTAGAACAAATTTTCCAGCTATACACTTCCTTGGTGTTTGCATGGAGATTCCAGTGTGACTTTAAAAGAAGGAAATACCTGTTTCAGTGTTCTTACTATGCTTTCTGTGGCTTTAAAAAATGGCTTGGTGTTGTGAGAAAAAGCAAAAGAGTAAGTCATGTACCTTAGGCTTTGCTCCTTTTGAAACCAGCCTCAAAAACATGACTAGACAAAGTCGTGGAAAGAAAACTCATCCAGAGCTATTCAAAGGTGCCAGAAGTCCTTGAGCGCTTCTATGACAGACTCATTGAATGCTGAGTTTTCAGGGAAGGCATTGTTATCCACAACCTGCATTTGCATTGTTTTCCTATGCACCTGTGTAGCCCAAGCTGTATCTCCAGTTATTGAGTCTACAAGAAGACCAGCAATTCTTA
The DNA here is from genome assembly GCA_013400415.1 of Scytalopus superciliaris. Taxonomy (NCBI): domain Eukaryota; kingdom Metazoa; phylum Chordata; class Aves; order Passeriformes; family Rhinocryptidae; genus Scytalopus; species Scytalopus superciliaris. The sequence goes on along the minus strand of VXBX01005195.1, from coordinate 779,656 downwards.
CATTATCATCATTATTATTTTTAAAATTTAATGTAAATTAAATTAAATTGTATGAAATTATTTACATTGGACTTTCTTTGCATAAAGTGCATGCAAAGTCAATTTGACCAAATAATCTTCTAGATTTATAAGGTAAGTGTTCATAGTGTATTTGCAGAAAGTAAAAACTCTGGTAAGTTTGCCTCTACTATATTTTAGACACTACTATGTTTTAAATGAAAATAATAGGAGAGGATTGTATTAGCAGTCAGCTTTGTGTCAATATTGATGTCCATTTCTGGTGGCATTGACATTACTGAATGGAACAGTCTTTTTAAAAAACATTTTGGTGGGAAGTGAATGGACTCAGCGGGCAGTAAATCGGGAACAGTTTAATATTTAAGAAGTGCATTTGGAATTAAGGCTCAGAAGGTATTCCAACTGTTCCATCTGTTTTATGTGCTTTATGTAGCTGTTGTATTTCTGTCACTTGAGTATCCGACTGAAGGCTGAAACAAAATTGGATGTTTTTGATTCAGTATAATATTAATCAAAAATGATGTGGCAACTCTTTAGATGTTATGCATACAAAAAGCAGATTCTGGTTGCCAGTGTTGTGAATGGTTGGTCACTGCCTTTTCTTACACCCTAAAGCAGATAAATAATTGAATTTATGTAAAGTTGGTCCTTCTGTGAATCCATTGTTAGAATGTTTGCCAGACTGTGAAGTGATCTGTGTACACTGTAACTAGTGGAGGAAGAAAGTTGCAAATAGAATCTTCACGCTGACCTGCATACTGTTATGTTTAAATTTTGATTTTTATTTTGGGTATGTGAACGTTTAAGCACTTATAAACATGTGACTATACTCTTCAGTTCTGTCTGCTCTACACAATATAGTTTTCTCCTGTTTCTTCATTCAGTAGCCTGCTTTTGAAACCTTATCATATGATTGTTTCTTTGTATCAGAGAATGATCTTGGGCTATGAGTAACCTGATCTAGGGAAAGCTGTCCCTGCTGTGGCAGAGGCCGTGGATTGGCTGATCCTCAAACATCCCTTCCAACCCGAACCATTCAGTGCTCCTGTGGTCTAGGCTGGGAGGGTCCTCTTTAGATCATCAGCCCAAGAGGACCTGGTCAGGGATCTTTTTGTTACAAGATTAGATTTTATTGGATTTCTTGATTATAGAGGTTTTGTAGGTTATAGAATTTTATTGTAGATTATAGAGGTTAGAGAGTTTATAAAGGTTGCTTTGAGTTGTTCTGATGTCTGTGTCTACCTCTGAACCTTTTAGTGTGCAGTTAATTATTTTTATAGCATTCACTTACGCACAAAGATGAATTCTTTGAGGATTTTTCATATCTAGTCATCTGTGGTATGTATTCTTATTTGTGTGAATGTACTGGCCTGTGTGCTTCTGTGTCCAGTTTAGCATTGTATCTTGAAGTAGTTTATGAAATGGTAAGAACTGCCTCCCAAATCTTAATAAAACATCTCCCCAGATGAACCTAAACCTGCTCTCCACCTAATTGATAATAAATTGAAACATGCTTAACCCCCAAACTAAGAAAGTATTTTTTGCATGTAGATTACAGCATCACTTTTTTTAAGCTACAGGGAATAGTAGAAAAAGTGCATTTTAGAAAATCAGAGATTTGTTTGAATCATGTAGCATGTGTAGCAGAACAGTAAAGCTTATTCTTTTTGATAATATCTGCTCTGAATCTGCCATGGATAAGTTCTGAAAAAAAATATGTGCCATTTAAAAATGTTTGGTTGGAAGATTTTTAAAATGTGGTAGGCTTTTATTTGAAGGATATCATACATTAATTTATTTGTAAGCATATGGAGAATAAGATTAATCAATGCCCACAGCAATTCATTACAGTAGCCAATGTGTCTGAAACTGTTGGTTACTTGATACTTTAGTTCTACAAGGTGTTAATTCAGATTCTTGCAATATTGAGGCTGCTGTATGAGGAGTCTTTGAGAAGATCTCATTGCTCTATAATAAATCCCTCATAGGAGAAGCTTTTCTGGTTTTATTCTGCAATGTCTTCACATATCAGGATGGGAGATCAAATGAAACTTTAGGAACGCTGTAGTTTCATTGTGCTTACCTCTAGCTGTACATTTTGGTGGACTGGTTCCCCAGTGTAACTGTACCTGCTGACTCCCTTCTCACTTGTGGCAGCCTGTGGTGATAACACACAGGAAAAACATTCAGTGTATGCTTAGCATAAGTTCAAGGCACTGATAAATGTGGAAAGGAAAAGGCAAGATTTTCTTGCTTTGTTCAAACTGCTTAGTCACATAGCAGTGCAAAAGATCTGTTTCATGGCCATGTGAAGAGTTTGAACAACCAGTGACTGGTTGCAGGACCAATGCAGCTGTTTAATTACTATACAGCTGTGGCTGCTTTTGATGACTGTAGGAGAAAAAGATTTTTTTCCACTGAGGCAAAACTCTTGAAAGAACTTACTGGCACTTGCAAGTCTTCCACCTTCTTTCTCAGCTCAATGCTTTTGGCTTTCTAAAGACTTGGATATGGTAACCTGTATGTGTCCCAAAAACTAAAACTGTGGTGGTTTTTTTGGTTGGGTTTTTGTTTGGATGCATGCATATGGAAACACCAGGCATACAGTCCTAAGGAGTCAAAAAGCATTGGAGAAATCTCCTATCCTTGAAAATTTCTGACTAATCTGTTTCACCAAGAAGAAATAGACTCAAAGTAACAAGGAAAAAAAAAAAAAACAGGACTGCAGTCTCTTACCCCAGAACATATAAAGACTGTGTTGGTTTTGGAGCATTGTGTTTAATAGGTGGCAGTATAAATCAGCTTTGGTACCAGAAAAATATCTGATTTATTTTATACCCAAAGATTTTTTACTGTTTCTTCTTTGTTATTTTTGTGGCATTATTTTCCCTACTTTTTTTACACCTCCTCTGTTTCTTTCCTAGTTGCAATTAGCAGAACCTCTTCCCTGCTTTTCTTTGCTACTGTTTTGCTATTCTTACTGTTCTTTTTTCTGTTGTTCTGTGTCATGTTCCTACCTCACCCTTATTTCCTGTTTTAGTTCTGTTACTTCCTTGCTCCTTCTGTCTCCATGTATCTTGCACCCACCCAAGCATCAGTCCCACCATCCAGTCGTGGGATCTGAAAAACCTACCAGACTGAGGACTGGTAGTTGATATTTGAAATAGAAAGCTGTGCTGTCTAGAGGCAGTGCTTGAGTGAGACACCAAAAAAACCCTCAGTCCTCTTCTCATAGCTATCAGAAAAGGGATGATCCTGTAGACTTTTGAAGTCTCCTGGCTAATATGGACTGGAGTTAGACCAAGGGTTGGACTTGATGATCTCGTAGGTCTTTTCCAACCCAATCAATTCTATGATTCTATGATGAAATATATCCGTGTAAGTAATATATCTCTTATAAGCAGGAGGTGCTTTCTGTATTTTTTTTTTTTTTGGCTCTCCCTACGGTATTGAGCTCATATTCCTGTGCTGTTCATCCCCTTTGTGCTCTTGCCCGGGCTATTGTTAGTGAATATATTTTGTCTTCCCCATCAGCTTTTCTAGACAACTTGGGATTTTCTGTGAGTTTCCTTCCTGCCAGCAGAGCTCTGACAATGGAAGATGTATATTGCACAGATGTTGCTGTTGTTAATTTGTACATTGATTGTATTTCAAGATTGCTACTCAGTGAAAAAGAAAAGATTCCCAGGATGTGTGTGAAGCAGCTGGGCTGGGGCTCCCCCAGCAGGATACAGGGGCACTCTGACCCATGGGCACAAGTCATGTGAGTGGCAGATCTTTTGGGTGGGCTCGTAGGTTGTCCAGAAGGGAAGGTGGCTCAGGCTGGGGGTGTTTGGGAGGTGTGAACCCCAGAGCTGCTGGTGATCTGAAGGAGGGCTTCAAGGGCAGCTGGAGAGGTCGAGTGGGGGGGGTTTGTGAGTAACCATAGTCCCCAGGCATTCAGGGAGGTCTCAAGGTGGACATGACGGGTTTGAGAGGCCCCTGGGGCAGCACGGTGGTTCTGAGGCCCTGATGCTTCCTGTGGGTGGGGAAACCTTGTCCACAACCAGCTGGTGGTGCCTCCCTATGGAAGACTACAGCGGGTGCAGGATGGGGCCTCGGGGACCTGTGAAGGGGCTTGGCGGCTAGGGAGGCATGTGAGAGGATGTGGCTGGGGAGTAGCAAACTTAGGGTTTGGGAGTTTTTTAACCACATAGATTATCAGAATATGGGGCCAGGATGTCTCGTGTAGTGATGGAGTCTCTGTGCTTGGAAATGTTCAGGAGTGGACACTGCACAGTGCTGCCTGATCAGAGCGCCTTTGGTCAGGTGTTTGGATATAGAAGACTTCTAGACTCCTGTCCAACCAAAATTGTTTTCTGATTCAGTGATATATACAAAATAGACTTGCTGGATAGCTTGCAGTTTTAGTGGCCTTTTTCTAATTTGAAAGTTTTCTAATGTCGCATATGCAACTTGGTTTATGGATGTTTGCAAATTGTCACTGTTGATGAGATGCACACTAGCACAGAGAAAATATACAGAAAAACAAGATTTGCCATGCTGGGCGAAATCCTCTGCTCTGTCTGGGTGACAGCTTGCTAGCTGTCTTCACTACCAAACCATTAAAAGAAAAAACAACCCAAAACAGCTGAATAGAAAAACCAGACAAACAAAACAAAAGCCAAAGGATTCTGTAAGGTCAGTGTGGGATAAAATATGTTCTTTCTTGCTTTTCCTCTACTCTTTTGCCAAAAGCAATTGGGCACAAATATTTTGTTAACTGTCATAAGTCCATTAAAATCAGTCCCATATGAGTGTATTAACTTTGGTAATAATTGCTGAAGTCTTATACAGAATGTAATGGTTTTTATTGTTTGCCACTAATTTTGTTGACTTTTTATTGACTTATTTTACCAACTGCCCTCTTCAGCATGGAAGACAGATGTGTATCTAGTAACTATCCACAGACATACCACAGAGACCTACAATTTTTTAATAAGGTAGGAGCAAACAACAACAATCTGTTACTTATCCTTTATGGAAACCATTCTAATTCCTTTAAGTCTTTCTGTATTGGATCTTCTGTGTGGCATTTCTTCAAGTTCATTCTGATGTCAGGATTTTTAGAGATTTATGGTATGTAGTATTATAAAGAAGGCCAAACTGATGAATTACATAATAGTATATGTACTTCCCCTCTTTTCTCTAGTCCTTTATTTTTGTTTGCTTAGACTGTTTGTTTTAAACAGCAACTGCACTTTCCATTTCACTGAGCCATCCATATGGCAACTGAAGCCCTTTTCCTTGTTTGATAACTGGGAATTTATAATCTTTAATAGGCTATAAAAAGCTTAAATTTTCACTCCAAGGAGTTTTCTGTACTGTCAGAAAGAATTAAAGAGTAGGAATGTCTTGCCCATTTGAATGTCATTTGTCTTGATAGTAGCTTTCTGGAGATAGTTAAGATTAATATGAATTCTGATACAGTGTGCATGTACTTCTATTTTCATAATTCATTTCTGGACAGTGACTCTCCTGAATACATTGCTATGTGTTTGTTATTGACTTGCATTGTATACTCTGTATAGAGCATAAGTAATCCAAAGTCAAAAAGGAGGAAGCATGAAATTCATAGCAAAGCAGAGAATTACGTTGGATTCTTTGGTAATGAAAGTTTTATGTCATAGAGCATGAAATTCCTGAAGTTGTTTGAGTTTTGGTTCAGTGTCGTTACTGCTTGGAATCTAGACTCTCTCCTCTCCCACACGTATTCCTTGTTCCTTTCCAGATATGCTAATCACTGTAGGGGGTGGTAGGGAGGATCAAAAGTGACAGTAACATAAGTTTGCGCATCTATATGTGGTAATAAGAAAGCACAGTCTTATTTTATCGAAGTAACTCTGAACTTTCTATTCAGCAGTCTTGAACATTCATCTCTTGAGTTTTGTTTAGGGATTTTGCTTGTCTTAAATAGGACTTTGGTTACCAAAAATAGAATCCAATATTGATTTAAAAAAAAAAAAAAAGTAAAAATAGTAAATCCAACCATGATATAAGATAATTCTAATGGCTTATTCTAGATATCTGGTTCCACTCTTTTCCCATTTTACTTCTCCTAAGATGTTTGGAAATGTTCTTTATCTTAATCCATATCCTGGAAGAGTAAGGTAAAGTATTTGGCAGGGGTTGTTTAGAGATCATTTGCAAACAGCTGACAAAAATGAGCCAGGAAGGGAAATAATATTGCCACTTAGTTGATCAAAAAGGCTTTTAGTTGATGCAAGTAAAATGACATTTAGATGTTCTTTATGATGTTTTCAAATGTCTGCACAGAGTTTGATTTTTGTGGAAGGCTATTTGTATGTTAAATGCATTACTTACCATTTAGAGTTATTCTACTGTTCTGAAAGTCTAATTTATTTAATTGCATGCCCATCAGATCCTGGGTTGTATGTGTACCTTAAAGTGCTTTTCAACAAATGAGGCTGTAATTGTGTTTCAGAGATAGCAGTCAAAGTAACAGATCATGTCTTTATATCCATATTGGAACCTAATATGGATTTATTAAAGTGGGAAGCTGGTGTAAAATTACTTTCTTATTAATTGTGCTGTTCACTTGGATGTGAAATATATGCAGTACTCATCAGAGCTAAATGGTGGTGTGAACCTGAATAGAAATATGTTAAGATATAAAACTGTACATATGCTTTTTATTAGTGAATGAAACCAGGCCCTCATTTGTTTACCCTTGTAGAAAAAGTTAACAAATAGAGAAGTGCATATCTATCCATCTTATTAGGGTATGTCATGTATCATTCCTCCCACATAAACCTGTTTTCTCTTCTTTTGCCTCATATTAAACTACATATGTTTTTGAAAAGAAAGTTAGATTTATATTCTGCGTCTGTATTTGTGCTTGGTAATCCTTTCACTTTTAAAAATCTGTTTTCTTGCATGGTATCTGTAGTGCCACCTGCTAATAGTGCACTAAAAACTCCACAGTTTTTTCCTCTATTTGTTGGTGAAATTGCCTTTACCTCATCTTTCAAAAGGCTCTTTAAAACTACACTATGGTAATCCCATTGTTTCTCATCAGACATGTGGTTTCATACGGCCATATATATATTTGGGGTTAGTGTGTAGTGGTTGTCATGCTCACCTCAAAATGCTCATTCTGCACGTGAAAGTGCATAAAGTTTTCCAGCCTCTTTAGCTCCCAGTCAGATCCCTAACTACAAAGGATCCTAGGGAATGAGTGGAACCAGTTGAACAAAATAAAATGAAAAAAATCTGCCTCTTACCCTGCAGAAGAGGATGGTACTGGCACAACTGGGTTACCACTTTGGGAATTTGAAGTTCCATGTGTGCCAGACACTGGTGCAACTTCATAGTTTTATTAGAAGACATGTACTGCATTTTAAGCAGCAAGCTTTTCGCTTTGTAGAACAGATTTGAGTTAGGTTAGCTTCTAATATAATTTTTAATATATTTAATTTTAGATTGGTTAGTTGAAAATAATATAAATGAATTTTAGATATTAATTTATTCCCCTTGGTTTTTTGCAGATTGGACAATACAAGCATTTTAATACAACATCAAGGATGCTGATGTAAACTCTAGGAATAAATACCTGAGATACAGGCTTGTTTATGGAGCAAATTAGCTTATGGAGTAGTGATGGTAGCTTTTTGCTTAATAACTGTCAGGGCATATATATTGCTATGCAGGAAGGTGCCTTTAATATAGGTCTGGGGAGTAACTTGTTCTGGTGCTTTTCATGTTTACAGCTGAAGGGAAATATGACTGTTTCTGGACAAGCTCCATGCTCTTCATCTTGTTCAGAGCATGAACACAATAGAATAATGAGAGGTTTCAGTTCAGTGATTTGAATATTGTAGTTAAAGTAATTGCAGGCAGTGAGCCTACAGGATAAAAGTTGATTGGGATATGCACAGACTGACAGAGAGGTATTGAGATTTTTTTGGTGCAACAATGCTGTGCTAAAACTGTATTTGTTAATTGGCTAGTGTGTTTGAGGAGAAAAATAAGTGCCTACTTTTAAGATGGTTCATTTTTCTTTCATTTGCACTTGTTGCCTAAATGAGAGCTCATTATTCAGGTTTAACAGCTAGTAATTGCTTTGAAGGCTCTAAGTGTTACTGAATCAGCACTAGTACACTTAAAGTTATTTATACAGATTTACTGTGTTAGTAACTTTTCCATAAATAACTATGCCATTTAAACTTAGCCTATTAAAGGGTCTTCATTTATATCATCAATAGTGAGGGTGCTGCCTCCTTTTCTCTTTAGTGATTTTGTAAGTACTTTTCTTTGTTTATACCAGTATCTGCTTCATTTGTCACTGTTGAATAGAAAAACTGTCTCGTTTTAGTAAAGTGGCCTTTATAATGGCTTGTGCATAAATATTTTGGTGGCTAATGGTTTCGAGGAGATGTGATGTGAATGTTTTAAATTCACTGATAGGAATGAGCTAATAGCTCTCTACTGTTGCAAAGTTAATACTTCACTGATATTTTTGTAAAGTTTTTAAAAGTGATTTTATTGAAAAATACTGAACAATGTAGCTTTTTGTCGTTTAGCTGCAAAGCCTAAATGCTTTCTAAATATTAACTGTGAATATTCATTAATAGTCATCAAAACGTTATCTTTGTAAGAATGTATTGACTGATCTAGTGAAGTGCTTACTGTTTTTTATTCCTTGACTACCCTAATACTCTAGTAAAACATCTGTATCCCATTTAACAGCTCTATATACGTTACAATCTATGTACTCTCAAGAGCAGCATTAAGACATTTATAAATGTGGTGGTAAGATTGCTGCTTGTCTTGTTTCTTTCAATCTGGCCTAAGAATACTGGGAAACAAAAAGTGCTGGTGTGGTTTTAAAAATGTGTTCATGCTCATGGTACACGTATAAAAATTGTCCTTGCCTCCTCTACAAGCACAAGAGGTTTTGGAAGGGAATACAGTCACTGTGGTCAGCCTTAGCCAGGGTCTGTGGCTACTTGCAAACATCTTTTGATGTTCTCTATGAAGTCAATATAAGAGGAGTTGTTGTGTATTGTTTCTTAAACTAGTACCTCTGCCTTGCCATCTCAGACCCGAGTGTCTGTGTAAGGTGGTACACCCCTTTCTGATGCTACATGCCACAGGATTGTCATCTTGTACGCCTGAGCTTTGTCGGGGCTGGGTTTTGTTGCATTTTGTAATGCACAGCCCTCTGTAGGCACCATGGTCAGGGAGAGGGTAAAATGCAAACTTAAGGAAGACAAGGCTGGGTGATTGTGGATGTTTAAAACCTGCTGCATAGCCAAATAAACACTCAATAACTGAGAAATTTCATCATTTTTACCCTCTCTTGTAACCTGGCTGAGGGAATGAGACAGATTGCTTTCTGTGGCATGCTTTGAAAGAATCAGCTTTAATCCTAAAAGCAGGGACAAGGCAGTGGTCTTGTCATCACCTGACAGTCTTGTTGTGGATCATTCTTGCTGTGGCTGCTACCATTAACCACAAGATGGTGCAGTAAAATGAATTGCAACTTCCATGTATTCTTGCTTCCAAGTCAGTAATGTGGGAATGCTCAGCTGTCTGTAGTGGGGGAAAAAAATAAAATCAAAAGAAAGCTTTTAAAGATGTAGTCTAGAGGTAGTATCCTATTTTTAGAAACTGTTCTGAGTGGTGTTTAGTGCAGAGATGCTTCTTCAATTGGAAAGTGATTAAACAGAATAGCAAAATTACTGAACTAAATAGTGAATTGTTTAAGGATTGATTGTTACTGGATTTTTACTTTGTCCCTTTTATAGATGCAGTGTGTGTGTATATAAAAGAATATTTAAGATAGATTTATCCATGATGCAGAAACTTTTTTTCTTCTGGATTCCAAATTTCTTAACTCTCTTCCTGTATCTTTATGGCCTTGGAAATTTTTGTTTTTATAATGAATGAAACAGTTATTTACTGTGTATTTCCTGTATAATTTCCACTTCATTTTAAATGGATATATGCCAGATTGAAATCAAACCAGCTGATTCTGAGCCCAACTGAGATACAGGGGTGCCCTCTTGTAGTACCACTGGAGAACAAATGCATGGTAGTGTGTGATCCCAGTGGTAGTCCTCAGTAGCTGTACTGCTAGAATGATGTTTTTTCTCTTGAGCAGATGATATGTTCCCTTCTGCTCTTTAAAAATGTGTTAGCCAGGTTGTGACCAAAGCAAAGTATCAGACCCCTCAATGCTATTGATGTCTTAGACACTGTTTTAACTCCTTTACAGATAGTCACAGCAGGCTGCATATGTTTTCTTTACTGAACTCTGTGTCTGTCTTGGGCCTTCTCAGTGGAGACAGGGAAGTTCAAAGACAGCTGTCAGCATCTGTGTTTTCTCATAGTTCACAAGAGAGATTCTAACTCGGGTGAGTTATTTTGGGGGAAAAATACTATTCATCTGCAGTTTTAGCTAGCTTGTGTCTTCAAAACTCATGGCAGCTGTCAGTAAAACATCCTTAGCATTGAGCAGAGATGAAGCACTCTTGCTTCCCTGCTGCAGACTGCCAACCCAGCCCTGCAGACTGGCACTCTCTCTGCACCAGAGCCAGGCAAAGGTGTGTGTCAGGTGAATATGAAGCCTGATACTGGGCTCTTCTTGTAGAGTTGTTAGAGTTATTGCAGTCTCCAAGTCAACATATGCACATAATATGCTTCCCTCAAGCTGTGCTTGCACTCTGAAGCTAGTTTGCTGACCAGCTGAGTGCTGTGATGGTGATAGTGATAATTCTTTAATTCTCTGCATCAGCAGTGAAGTCTTAGCACTGGCAGAACATAGTTGTTCCTTCTGGCAGGAAGTAGCCATGCAGCCACGATCAGTCCCTTTAAGAAAGCAACAAGAAATTTCCTTGAAGCGTAGTAAACATCAGTTACCTCAAAGTAGGGTGTTTTTTCCACAGCCAAGAGATGTTGACAAGTAGAACCACCTTTGTAAATGAGACTCTTGGAAATCCTTGTATCGATCATTTTACCAATACTGTAGATAACTTCATGTGGTACTACCTGCAATGCTTTGGTGCTGTTGAACAAAGCTTGATCTGTTGTTTTGCTTTGTTATTCTCTGTCTGATGGAAAGAGTGAGCATGAACAGATCTATGAAGGGTGGATATGAGTCCACAGAGCACTTTGTCATTTGCAAGGACTGCTTATATTCTTGCATGAGTCGATCTCTTTGGTTCTAGTATGAGTGCTTGATGATCCTAAAGCAGTAAGACTTATGTGACTGCCTTACGTGATCTGTCCACATTGGAACAACCATTGTGAGGAAAGAGAAATGTTTGATTCCTCATTCATCCAGGAAGATTTTATGGTGGTGTTAGACACCTTTTTGAAGAACATGAAAACTTGCTGCATTTTTTCCTTCTTCTTCTTTTTTTTTTTTTTTTTTTTAAAGTAATGCTTAAAAGTGACATTTTCTTGATGTTCTTATGGTTGTTTTGTGGATATAAATGATTTTTTTCATTTAAGAATGGCAATACTACTACTTAGATGGTTCCATCAAAGAAATAGGTGTACAATTTGCCCTGTTTCCTAGAATGGTGCCCTAATATTCTATTATTATGTTATTTTATTGGGGGTTTTTTCTACTTTTTTTTACTGGCTGTTCTCATTGCAGTACAAAAGTATTTTTCTATTGTGTGCATTTTTTTATTCTTTTTTTGTGTTTGTATTGAGGTATCTGAATTTGACAGAAGCATGGCTACCTGAAGTAATTTTCTTCTGTTGTCATGCCCACGGTACCTCCATTTCCAGACTGGTTTAGCTGATGTGTCAGACTGAAAGATGTTACAGCCGTGGTGACTGATCCTCCCTGCCTCACGGTCTACAACGTGGAAGTAGATTGATCTAATGTCAAGGTTGTTTCTGTGGGGTAAACACCTGTGGAGAATATCCTGATTTTTGACAGGTAGATATCAAGAACAGAATCCTTTTCAATACTCCAGAGGGAACTTTTCTGTGGATCTGAAGAAAATAAGATAAACCACTTCTCTCAGCTGTCTTGCAAGTGGAAACCCCCGAGGAGCTGTATAATTGCATATAAGAAACCTCAGAAGGTACTTTCAGCACATGCTTGTTTTTAACAGGCCAAACTTGATAAAAGATGGGAGGACAGTTTCCAAAGGGACAAGGGTTTGAGTAGCTGTGGAGCTGTGGCATTGTTCTTGAAAGTCCTTTGCAACCTGCTGCAGATAGGAAGTACTTTGTCCCTTTCGGTCGCTATGCCTCTGGAAATGTTTCTGAGAAGATGCGTTTGAGAGTGGGAAGGAACCTTTGAGTTCAGTTGCTGCACAGCAAGGCCACTGCCCATTGTTGATTCCAGAGGGCGTCTGAGGCAGGAAGTTGTTCCCCAAGGACTTAGCTCCAGCGTGTGTTGGACTGCCACAAACTTGCTGTGACAGAGTTGCATGGAGTCTCACTGGTGGTTGTGGTTACCTACCTGACTGTATCATACCTGCTTCTGCTGATGCTCGAGCTGGAAGCCAATAGTCTGTGGGAGAGCTGGTAACAAAGCTGCTCCCTTACTGCAAGAGAGTTGTGTTTTACTGGTAAGTGTAGTTGCAAGTCTGCTCAAACTGGTTTAGGGCTACAGAGGACTCAAAAATGGGGAAAATATAGGACAACTTTGACTTCAGAGCAGATGACTAGTGTTTGTTTTATCTTTTACAGTTGCTAAATGTAGACTGAACTTGTATTTGCCAACCATCAGCCATGTATCAAAGACTTCCGCAGCATAAGAAAGCACTGCATAAACATATGATGTCTTTTAGCTTTAACTAGACATCTTGTAATTAGATTTATGTAAATGTATGATGTCTTTTAGCCTTAACAGGACATTCTGTAATTAGGTTTATGTAAATGTGTGGTGTCTTTTAGCCTTAACAGGACATTTGGTAATTAGATTTATGTAAAAGAGAAGAAACACAGGTTTTGTGTTTTGCTGTTTGAGCAAGGTTTTCTAAACAAACGTGATTCTCTGCCCTAAGTACTGTGCTGCTACTAGACTAATTAATCATTTCCATGCTGGAGAGGGATCATCAAGGATGACCTATAGCTTTGAAACTTCCTGGAGCTACTACTTGTGTATGTTGCTGAATAATTAAAACTTAAAATCAGCATTTTCTTTCAATTGCTGAGTTGTGTGGCTTTGATCAAACTCTGTGAATGCAGGCTGAGTGACTTGCAAAGTTAATAATGTACTACTGCTGCTTTATTGCAACATCTGTACTTGTCTGGCTATAACTAGAGAGGTGCCAACACATTAACTCAATACACTTTCTACCTGAAATATCAACTTAATTAGGATCATTTATCAAAATGACACTTGTTTCATAAGGCCAAATCAAATTGATTACTGTTGTTTCTGCTGCACTTGTGCCAGCATTAAGAGCAATACTTTGAGAAACAAGAGTGTATAAATATATCTTGAATTACACAAAAAGATACTGCTAGAGGAAGAACAAACATTTTAAGAGTATTGAAATCTATAAAAGAAAATACAAAAATCAAAACAATGGAGTTGCTGATATAGTCTTTGTGATCATCTTATCTGACTAGTTTGCCCTCATATGACAGGGAATAGCAGGGGAAAATTGTCATTCTTTTACAGATGGGGATTTGAGAATCAGAGAGATCAACGGTGCAGACTTCCAAATGTGTTTACTCACTTAATGACTTGTGATGACTAGGAGTTAAGTATATATTTATCTTCCAAGTTTCTGTATTTAAGGGATCTGAAGAGCAACTGAAGTCAAACTAAGTAGTTCATATTTTGGGAAAGATCTACTCAAAACCCAAAACAATTTAAAATTCAAACAGCCAAAATACTAATTAATTTTACAACAGAGTACTTTTCTAGTGTTTTAATGAAGCCTGTAGGTAGTAGACATGTTTCTTAAAACTGAATTCTGTTTGGATCCTCTTCTAGATGTTGTAATGTCATGTTCTCTCTGCTTAAAACCTTTGGAACAGTATTGTCTGACACCACCTGTGACCTGACATATATCATTAGGCTTGTATGTTTAAGGTTATGAAGTTGGAGTGACCCTATCAGCCCTCCAGTTCCCTTGGTAACTCAGAATTCAAACTTTAAAAACTGTGTAGGATCAGCTGGGGGAATCTGAGTGTTTAAGTAAATCTAATGAAAACCCAGCTAACAGAGAAAGCAGAATATTGCCATTCTGAGTAAGGTAACGTTTTCTCTTTAAAGATGAAGAGCTCAGAGGTGGGATTGAGTCTCCTGACTTCTGCTTACCAAATTTTGGTGAAGATATGAAAAGAAATATTAGATACCATCCTCATGACCTCTGGTGAGCTCTTGAAATGGGCTGTTCATGAGGTGTGGGAAGAATGGCTCAGAGAAGAGCAATGCAAATTGGGTCCAATATTCTTTTGCAAACTGTATCCAGCATCATTTTCAGTATTCCGTTTTTGCAGGGAATTACTCTGTAGTCCTGAGGCTCATCTGTCTAAAGACATTAGTAGTTACTTTGTTAATGGTATGGATGTTTGTGACAGAGTTGAGAGCATCTGCTGGGATGTTGAAGGGGTGATTTCAGAAGTGATCTGAAGTCAGTGAGGGGCTGAGTTCAGAATTGGTTCTGCACTACTCCTAACATGAGCCCCACAGATGAAACATGGGAATAATTCATTTACTTTTCAGTTCTGCAGAAAAAAGGATATAAGGCTGCAGCTGATCACAATTCAGTGATGTCAAGCTCTTTTGATGAAAGTCAAGTTATATTGGGCTGTATAAAAACCAACATCACCTGCAGGCATGTGGCGCATGTAGTGAAGTTTCTGTTCTGTTCAGCATTGGTAAACCCTCTGCATTATTCTGCCCATTTTGGGCACTGTGTTTTAGGAGATAAAAGAACAAGGTAAATATGATGGAGGAGAAAGAAAAAGAATACTCAGGGTCTAGAGTGTTTGATTTCCAAAGGAGAAACAAAGAGACAACATAATATATCCTAACCTATAAAAATTAGTATATTTATATAAATCTTAATACCTCCTTTAATACTGTTTTTTCCCCTAAGCCATTTTTTTGATGCTTAGCTGGTGAGCATCTCATTTCAAGAGATTACAGAGGTGATGTGGAGACATATAGTGTTTCTTTTCATACTTTAACCAAGATTTGGTAAGGAAAAAGTCATGAGACTCAAGTCCCACCTCTGAAATGGACTGCCTCACATCACTGAACTCCTCCTCATTGAACAGGAAACATTATTCAGAAAAATGTGTAAAGTATGTGATTTCCAAAGATGAAGTGAAGAGTAGAGATAGTTTATTCCAGCCTAAAAATACAACTGAGAACTGATGTTTTAATATTGGAGTGTAGAGAGGAAAAAATTTAATTTGTCTTTAATACATCTGGTAAGAGGTAAAACCAGGAAATTGCAGTAAAATGTTTCTTTTTCGCCTAAGGATTGGCAGACCCTTAACAGCAATACAAGTCAACCCCTGGGTTGTTTTGCCCAAAGGTTTATTTTCAGTGTCTGAAGTCTTCAGGAGCAAAATAGAAAATGCATTTATTATGATCAATATATCAATTTGTCTGATATTTGAATGTTATTTGACCTTCATGACTTAAGTACTGCTTTTTGGGGCCTACATATAGTCACTTTGGAACAAATGCTAAACCATGTGTAAATAAAATAATAGTGACTGAAAGCAAATAAAGCAAGTCTAAGCCTTATTGTTGAGATATTGTGTGTGGTAAGTGTTAAAACAGTTGTGAAGTTTAATTTCTTTTATTTCAGTGGAAACTCAAATATAAAGATTGAGCATATTAGTTTACACACTGGTTTTCTACTTTCATGTTACTACATGTAAAGAAACTTCTCAGTAGAGCAAACAGTTTTCTCTTGAAATGATGAAAAAAGCGAGCACCAAAAATTCCCTTTTGCTCAGTCTTTGTTTTATGTTGGTGACATTGCAATATGCCATAATTATTTTTCATACTAAAAGAAGGGGAAATTGTTGCTGCATTGGTTTTGTAACTGAAATTGAAAATACGCTTTGTTCTGGCCTATTTATTTTTAATTCTTTCTCTTCGGTTCTTTTTGCCTCTAGCAAAATACCACTTCACCCTAGCAAACTATTAAAAGAAGCAATATCCATACTGCTTGTTTGGCCTATTCCATCAACACATGAATCTGCATCAAAACCATCAGTGATGACTTTTCCATTGCACTCACATCGCTTTCTGAAGTGCTCTGTTGATAAATTTTCTGCACTGATGTCTTGTTTGCCAACTGTTTTTGCTGCCTTATGAAGGAACTTAGCCCTTTGTTTGTTGTGCTCTTTTAACATGTTCCGGGGCTGAAGTGTCCCTTGTATCAATTGCTGGAGTGTATCCAAAGAAGGGCCATGAAGCTGGTGAAGGGTCTGGAGTACAGGTCTTAGGAGGAACAGCTGAGGGATCTGGGGTTGTTTAGCCTGGAGAAGAGGAGGACCTGAGGAGACTTTATTGCTCTCTACAAATACCTGAAAGGAGACTGTAGGCAGCTGGGGGTTGGTCTCTTCTCCCAGGTAACAAGCAATGGGACAAGAGGAAGTGGCCTCAAGTGGCACCAGATTTAGATTGAATATTAGAAAAAATTTCTTCACAGGAAGGGTTGTCAGGCTGCCCAGGGAAGTGATGGAGTCATCATGCCTGGAAGAATTCGAAAAACGTCTCATGGTTTAGTGGTGGACCTGGCAGTGTTAACTGTTGGACTTTATAATATTGGAGGTCTTTTCTGAGCAAAACAATTCTATGCTTTTATGTGTATCATGGTATATCCCTAACCAGCAACGAAGTACCACACAGCTGCTCACTCACTCCCCACTCCCTGCCAGTGGGATGGGGAGGAGAATCAGAAAAAGGCAAAACTCATGGGTTGAGATAAGAACAGTTTAGTAATTGAATTAAAATGTTACACAATAATAATGAGTAAAGTAGCAATAATAACAGTTGTAATGAAGAGGACAAAGTGAGGGAGGAATCAAGAAGACGAGTGATGCACAATACAATTGCTCACCACTTACTGACTGATGGCCAGCCTGTCCCTGGGCAGTGATTGGCCCTCCCATCATCTTCCCCCAGGTTATATACCGAGCATGGCATTTAATGGTATGGACTATCCCTTTGGCCAGTTTGATTCAGCTACTCCTGGCCATGGTCTCTCCTGGCTTCTTGTGCACCTACTTGGAGCATGGGAAATTGAAAAGTCCTTGACTGAGGGTAAGCACTACTTAGCCACAACTGAAACATCAGTGTGTCATTGACAATATTTTCATACTAAATCCAAACCACAGCACTGCAGCAGCTACTAGGAAGAAAATAAAGTCTGTCCCATCTGAAACCAGGACAGTATGACTCTTAGGGATATATTTTAGTGGTGCTCTTAGCAGTCTCAGCAAGGGTTGGCATTTTAAAGAGATGACCTGCCTGACTACCTGCAATTGCCCTGCTTTGACACTTTCCATTGGTTGTATGAGCACCTGAGAAGGCTGAGCGTGGTACACATCCACTTTGCTTCATGGGAGTCCTCCAGAATGCAAATCCATCAGCACCAGAGATTTAAACCTGATAAGCCTGACTGGACAGAGTGACATGGCCAATATACTCAGTCTTTTCAAGATTTGTGTTTGTGTCTGGGATGCTGTCATCATGTTATGAAGCTGGAATTGGAGTACCTGAAAAGGCCTGTGAATGCCTTCTGGAGTTATTTTCTCATCCTGGCAGCAGGATGCCTTGTTGTGCCTTGAAAAAGTTTAAGGAGCTAACTAGTATGGTCGAAACATTCATCGAAACTACTTAATCACGGAAGCATCCTTTCTTTGAAACATTCTGAGTTCCATATAGAAAGTTGCAAACACATAAGGAAGAGTTTTTTTTTTTTCATTGTTCTTAATGGTTGAATCTTTCTTTATCTCATTTTGTATTTGTGTGGTACCACTGATTGCTGTATGTCCTCTCTGGCTGTTTCACATATGCTGTTTCTTCATGGAAACATAGAACAGCAATCTTCATTGCCAACAGTATGAATTTAAGGACTGGGTGGAAGGGAGAGAGACCCCAGCTTGTTAGAATAAATGCTGTCCACTAAAACCTGAGTTAACAAGAATGCCAGCACATACTAGATATTTCTTTTATCACTGAGTCCTGATACACATCTGTAATAAGTATTGTACCTTGATGCAAGCTGGGATTATGGGCCCATCCCTGATGTTGCAAAGGTTATAAAGAATAGGCAGGATTGTGATGAGTATGTATGAGACTCATAGAAGTTTAAATTTGTGTGACGGAGATGCTGCTTTGTATGAGAGGGGGTGAAATGGTCATCACTTTATTTTGGTAAAAGATTAAAACAGTTTAATCATATCAAGAATGTCCTGAAACAGAAAATCTAGTGTCATGTGTTTACTGTAATATCCCATTAAAAGAAGTAATTTTTGTCGTAACTAAAGCCATCATGCCTGAAATTATAGAGATTGGGATAATTCACTTCCTGTGACTGTAATTGCTGTACTAAAAATTCAAAGTGAAATTCATGCAGTAGGAAAGTAGCTATGATGACATTCATTACACTATGAAAGAAAATTTCATTGGGATTTTATGTAGATGATACTTGCATGATGTTACTGAAACACTAAGAGCAAAGCTTGGTTTTCAATGGACTCTAATTTGGAAATGACATGCAGGAACTGTGGACCTGCCCTCTTAGGCCCACCTACACTATGTATTTCACTAGAAGAAACTGGATTGAAAGCATGTCTGTGAGCAGTCTCTCTCCCCACATATGAGGGAGAGAGCCTCTCTGGAATGCAGGGAGAGAGAACCTCAGCTATCTTAAGATGTCTCTCTTTTGGCAGGAACTCTGTCTCCTCAAAGTGAATTCTTCTGGAAAAACGGTATTTTTACCCCTACAACAAGTATAAATTGAAGAGGTATCACTGTAGTCCGTTCCAACCTGACCCATTCTGTGATTCTGTGACCAAGCTAACTTGAAGGAAGATGAACAGCACGTGCTGTTTTGGTGGTTTGTTCCTGAAATGTCACTGTTCAGGGCTTTGGTTCCTCTTGGAGTATCTTTTGCTGGGTGTGCAGTCAGTGAGCTCAAAATCAACTTTGAAAGAGGTGTAGGTTTTATTTAAAAAGACAAAAAAGGAAGGGGTGCAAATAAACTGTTAAGATGATTTATTGCCAAATGAAAAAAGAAGTTGCAAAGTAGAACTGAGTTAATACAGGCTAGTAAAATAGACTAGACAGTAAAATTGTCTTGTGTATCTAAAATTCTCTGGTGACACCAAAAGAACTTGCTGAGTATTAAATTTGGGAATAAGTTACCAAAGCTTCTAAATCTGGGTTTGTGAAAGGCAGGTCCTGCTTGACCAACCCAGTCTCCTTCTATGACAAGGTGACCTGCTGAGTGGATGAGGGAAAGGCTGTGGATGCTGTTTTCCTGGACTTAACTAAAGCCTCTGGCACGGTTTGCCACAGCATTCTCCTGGAGATACCAGCTGCTCGTGGCTTGCACAGGTGCACTGTTCGCTGGGTTAAAATCTGTCTGGGTGGCCGGGCTCAGGGAGTGGTGGGGAACAGAGTCACATCCAGCTGGCAGCTGGTCACAAGTGCTGTTCCCCAGGGCTCAGTATTGGGGCCAGCCCTGTTTAATATCGTCATGGATGATTTGGATGAGAGGATCGAGTGCACCCTCAGTCAGGATGCAGATGACACCAAGCTGGGCAGGAGTGTTGTTCTGCTGGAGGTTAGGAAGGCTCTGTGTGTATATTAGGGTATAGTACAGAATTTACCCAAATCAGCTTCCAGAACTGCATTTCACTAGTTGTTAGTTTTTTGGGAATACAACTTTGAAAGCTAAACTCTGTCCTCTGTTGTCTGATATGCTGGCCCTTGCTTCTTGTTTCAAGTGCTGAACTTCTGCCTGCTGGCTGTGAACAGCAGAAGAATGTGGTTATGGTTTACTTTAAAGCAAACACAACTTCCCTCCCTGTAAAACCCAAGCACCACCAACTAACACTACTTTACAATTTATTCATTTTTGTGTACAGTTTTGAGAGTTACCTTCCTACCTGGATACTTCTTGAGTATTCTTAAACTGATTGGAGGCGTGTGTTTGTACGTAAGTGCATGTTGGATACGGGAAGTCAGAGCACTGAGCAGAGCCTCTTGTCTTTCTCTTAGAATAGAGTTTCTTAGAACATTTCTTCTGAAGAGAAACAGAGAATGAGGTAGAAATGTAGTGATTAAATGGGGTACCAAATGGAATATGTTCCATTCTTTTTGATTGCAGAAAGGGTACCAGGTTATCATTGCTCCCTTAACATCTGGATACTGGAGAAGTGTGATAGCTTTTGGAAAGGCAGGGCAACTGGTAAGGAATTTCAGGCACTTAACCAGTCAGTCTTTCAACATAATTTCTCTAAATTTAAGGTTGATGGTACTTGAATTTAGGATTTCTTCCATTTAGCTTTGTAAAACAAACAGCAATATACAAATCCAAGTGACTAGGTACACACACACACAAAAGTGTTGTTTTACTAGTTATTTTAGCTACAATTGAATTTTTAAATTATTTTTGAAGGATGAATGAGCTTTTACTGATAGGGATCGCACTGTTACATGTCCTGGTTTACATCTTTCAAGAAGCAAAATGTTTTCCATTTTGTCATGTTTCCTGCTTCCCAGCCAGAAGCAGGTGAGTTACAAAACTTCTGTGTTTCACCTGTCTTGCCAAACATGGAAAGGTTTCAGGTAGCTCAGAGGTTCACACAGCACTTACTGCTGGGTAAATTCAGAAGACACAATTACTCTGGAGAGAGATAAAAGATTGCTGTGTATCTCCTTGGGGAGCACTTTGCTTCTGCCAGAGCATTTTTCTGTTCATTTTGGGCCATCAGAGTAATGCCAGCATTGGAATTTGGATAGCAGCTGAAAAAGAAGACAGATTGCTGAGGACGAACTTTTTTCTGGGTAAAATAAATTAAAAAAAACTGTAAATATTAAAATGTATTTCAGCAACATGTTTGATTTCATACTTTGGGTCGAATTTTAGATTGATGGTGGAAACATCATGAATGTAGCACATTTTCTTCTCTCTTACTCCTTCCAATCAGCTCATCCTTCATACGTGCTTGGTATTCACAGTCTATCATATTTAAATTTTGTGTTGAAAGTTATTGTATATGTGGGACAGTTCTGAGGAGAGAAAAGGCCACTGGCAAGGAGTGTCAAATTGAAGCAGACTCATGGAATGGTGTATCAGCGTGGTCATAATATGCATGCATATTGTAAGTGTATGTAGGTGTATCTTGATCTGACTTTGCCCCTACTTGTTTGAAGCTCAGGTGTATGGATTTCCCTTGAGAGTTACCTTTGAAGAGATACGAAAGATGTAGAGAGCTCAAAAGGTATGGAAGCATCAAAAAGTTCAAAAGTTTATATGCATTCTTGGTCATGCAAAATTTGATTGTTTCTTGTGACCTGATCACTTTTTTTACAGAGGATGTGCCTTAGATGCATCAAAGTGAATCTGAGGCCCAGTTTTTAACTTTTTTTTAGTCTAAAAGTGAGCACTATGTTGTACAGATGCTTCAGGCTACATACAAATACTTGAGTCCCAGGTATAGTAAGCAGAATCTTGTTGGGATTTTTTCTTTTTTTTTTTTTTTTTTTTTTTGTGTGGCTTTCTGGGAGTGCTGAAAGGTTTGGTGTAGCAAATTCAAATTTATTCCTAAGTCCTCTTTGTACTGCAGTGAAACCATAAAGCTTCATTTTACTTTTCTGCTTGACTCTTACAGGTATTCCTTTTAGAAAACATCAGTTACTGAAACTATTCTGGAGAATTTTGTGATGGTACTGGTTAATGCACTTGGCTTTGAGGAGGGCAAGCCTAACCAGCTTGGTTTATTTTTCCATTTTTGGACTACAAAAAAGGGAATTTAAGGGTTGTCTTCCAGTTTGTGTTTCACCATGGCCTCTGGAGTTCTTCCAGAGTGAACAAACGAAACGGCAAACAGATTGCAAAGTAGTGAAAACTTTCCTCACCTTTATTTCAGCAGTCTTTTGTGTTTGCCTTAGTAAAGAAGATGTCTGTGTGTGTCAAGCTGTATCGTGTGTTACTGCTTCTTTCTTACAGGAATGAAGACTTATCTTCCTCTTATAATAAGTTTGATGACAGGAAAGTCTTCTGAGTGTAGTAAATAAGCAATAATGAGATAGAGCTCACTACTGACTGTCTTTTCAACGATTAGTCTTTCTAACACACTGGCATGTGCTGCTGTTGTTTTAAAATGGTTCCCATCTCCCTTACTCCTGCTTTCCCATTTGTTTGGATGGGCATCTGCGTGAGGAAATGTCCTCAGTCCCTCCTATGATGAGGATAGCAGCAGCTGTCTCAGGTTTTGGTCAGCAACCTCAAGGCACACTAGAATCCTTTCGGATGATTCCAGAAAAAATCTGGTTTATGTATGATAAACACTTATCCTGCTGTTGTAGAGCTTTTGTTGGTGTAGAGTTACAGGTCAGAAAGGAGATCTGCAAAGCTTTTTTTCTTGTTTTCCAAGAGAAACTTAGACCCCTGATTTCTTTTTAATAGTGCATCCAACATGCCTCTGTTGTAACATACACAGAATCCGAATATATAGTAAGAACTGGCCTCTACTCCAATGATATTGGAGCAGTTTTGCATTTTTTTAAATTTAATCAAGAGCCACATTTTATAACTTTTCCTTATAAGGATAAAGATGCACAGAGATTTCAAACTTGCCTTTTCTGGTGTAATTTGAATTATGCAAGAAATAATGGTTAAACTCTGAGAAGTGGGTTTGGATTCTCCTGTTTTATTTTTACAATTTGTTGTAATTCCTATAAAATTTTTTCATCTTTACCTTTCTTTTAGAAGCATCAGTGCTTTGAACCTTTCTACTTCTTCCAGGTACTGAAAAAATGCTACTTATAATAAAATATGTAGGAACTTGATTTGTTTAAGGACTCTGTTTTTGTCAAGCTTGTCAGTGAGCTCAAAAGTAGTTGTCGGTCAGTATTTTTGGTTTTCTCTCCTGTATGGAGCCAGATTATAGGACTTCTCAAATAAGTGATAAAGATGTCTATACTTGATATACTTGACAAAAATGTATGTCTATTTTTTGTATAACCTGGCAAAATCCAGAAGAAAGAGGACCCTGATAAGTGTGTGAACAAATAAGATAATAGGTTATGAATAATTGAGGATAACTTAGTTGAAGAAGGGGAGGTTGTAATAAGTTTTCCAAAATTACTTTTTTGAATTAAATTCAGTTCAGTTCTGAACTGGATGGAAGGCATGCTTTTATAAGAATCAAGATATTCTTATAAAATGAGCTGTTCTCCTAGATCTGTGTCATCCTTAGCATCTTTTCTCTTTGTTGTCTATTTTTCAGTATGAAAAGTGAATATTGTTTTGCTTTGTTGTGGTGTTAGGTTAATTTTCAGGAACAGAATGTAAGTATCTGTAGCGAGGTGCTCTTAATATAAGTTTATCGAACTGTGCTATTTTCTTTGGCAGTGAAAGAATGCTTATTTTATTGGACAGATAAGCAGATTTTGAAGTTCCTTCTTAGCACATCTAGCCCTGGTACATGAGGATCATCATAGACAAGGGAGAATTAATTTAGTTACAGCTTCCTGTTGAAATACCTCCAGGAAAAAAACCTATGAGGATGGTAAGAGAGGGGTAAGCTGGATGGTTCAGTGGGGGGAATATGTATTGACAGATTGTCTGAGTAGTACTATCATAGATGTGCAAATTCATGGATATAAAGAAAAAACCCCACACAAATGGCATCAGTTAAAATCAGCTGCCAGAAGCAAATTTCATATGGAACCAGTAAGGCTTGGAAAGTAGCTGGAAGACAGATTGGTTAAAGGCAGGGTGCTTTGCTGTATTAGTTAAATGCAATTTTCAGGTTTTGGGGAATATCTCATCCTTATAGCAAACATACAATCCTTTTTGAAGTCTTCTGAGCATTTCTGTGGTACTTTACTCCCACTTGGAATTCATTTGGAAGCTTCCCCTGCCTCAAATCAAAATGGCTCTAGATCTTTCCTAAATAGGTTGAATGAGTTTCCACTGTATTTCTAGCCCTTAATGATCTACACAAGAATACTTTGTTTTTTTTAAGTGTAGACAGAAATAGCAAAGCTCAAAGTAAAGTTTAATAAAGTTGCCTTTGCGTTTTGTTAACCTTTTAGTTGTCTAATTTATGTCTGGATATGCTGTCGAGCTGAACACCTCATAATGTCCAAGCCATTAGTTCAGGTTATTGTTCTGTGTCCTGTTACAGCACAGAAACATTTAGTAACTTGAAAATGATCAGTGTTCAAAACAGCAGTGTAATTAACTCCAGTAGAGCACTGGGAACAGCACTGGTCATTATTAAAAGGCTATGAAAAGTTACTGAACATAAAGCTTGATTAAAACTAAAACACTGTGGCTGGAACTTAAAAAGGAAGGAATGCAAGTTAAGGCTGTGTCAGATGGCTTTGGGGTGGAAGAGAGAAGAAACTGAGGCAAGCTTAGAAGAGTGAGCAATGAGAAGGAGTGCAGAATTCCAGATGCTGGGGTGGGAGTGTCCAGAAGAGTCTTTTTTTTTTT
>VXBX01005195.1:623256-754923 GCA_013400415.1 Scytalopus superciliaris | reverse complement strand
TTTTTTTTTTTTTTTTGTAGTTGCCTTGCTGTAATACTGTGTTTCTGCTGACTATCAAGTTTGTTACTGGATGGAAGGAAAAATGTCAATTTTAAGGCTACTTTCAAGTGTTTTGGAGAAATCTTAGAAAAACACTGAAATTATCGAATACTGTAATACTCCTTTTGTTAAGTAGTCAAACCTGGTAAGTCTGTGAAGAACATCATCTCCTAATCCATCTGGTCAAAGTTCAAGGTCTGTTGGTGGTTAATAATGTAGTGCCTAACTGATGAAAGTTCTGCTGACATAAACTTCTCATTTAAAGAAAATACTAATAACTTTGAAAAAAAGTAAAAAAAGAAAAAAATCTTCTCTGCATGTGAAGTTGTTGATGATTAAGGATTCTGTAATGCTTGGAGTAATTGCTTTAATTAGCTATTAAACAGGTTTCAGGGTCAATGTGAGAACAAGTTTCTGTCTTTCATTTGATTTAGTAGGAGCAGTTAATGATTATTTTTTTTATTATCTTTACTCTCTTCTTTAGAATTATTTACTTAGCACATAGAAGGCAACAGATATTTGCTATTATAAAATCAATTTCATGCCTGACTAAACTATCTCTTCCACCTCTGTCATTACTCTTGGTGCTCAGGGTGTTATCTTAGGCTTATTTGTATTTATACAAGTAGATTGCAGTGGGCCTTTGCAATAATTATTTGGGGATTTTGGACCCTGCAGCAACAAACAAAAAAATGTTCAAAATAGGAGATGTGCAAGTATGCTTGCACATGATTGTCATATTCCTTCCTTATAGAAAAATGACTACTTAATTTTGGATAGTGTATAAAGCACACAGATGCAAATAATTTCAGCTATGTCTTGCACTGTGGGGCAAAGCCAGCTTAATATAGAAAGGAAGAATATTTTTATAGAAACTCCTGTTTAGCAAGTGAGTGTTGTAAGTAAATGTCTGAAAGCAAGATTTGGCAAAGTACTGGCATTGAATGTTTACCATATTCCATACATTTCTAATCTGTATCTTTTGTGTTCATAGTGTTTCATTTTGATGAATTTAGTAATTGAATAGATTACAGAGTAACTTTGGATTTCAAAATGACTTCTCAAAGAGTATGTACAAAGTTAGCTGTCAGAATGAAACAATGTTTCCTCCTCAGTTTTTTGGGATGTCTAGCATCTGTAAGCCAATTCAAATACTGTGATACACAAAGGGCAAAGAAAAGGAGATACTGCAAAGCCAAAGAACACATACCTGATTCCCACAATGATGAGTTGTGTGTATATGTGATTTTGGTGCTGGATAAGCTGAATTAGTTTGTTTCAAGTAACTCAAACAGTATTCAAGTTAATACCCTAAATAACATGGGGTTTTGTTGCACATTCAAAGGTAGGTCACGTTGTATAATATAACAGAAGACTAGGTTTTTCTTTCCGTCAAGGGAACGTCCATCTGTGGGGATCTGGGAATTGTTTCGTTTTCTTAATGTGTCTCAGAAACGAGCTACTTCTACTTGCTTGTGGGGTTTTTTTAAATAATTTTTGGGGGGACTGAAGAAAAAGAGTAGCTGCTGTGAGTAGAGATACAGCATTCTAGCTGGCATTAACTTGGAGCTTGTCTCTGATAAATAAGAAATAAGATACAAACTAGGTAATTATAACTTTCATAACTGTGAAAGAGGAGGTTCTCTTGCCACTTCGAGTGTCCTTGCTAAATTCTTTCTTCTCTCATGCAATACTCAGCATTGCCAGTGTTTTCCTACTCATTAAAAAAGCACTTGTGCAACCTGAGCACCCGTGGGTGCACCTGCCGTGCATAGCTGTGTAGGAGACAAACTGTCCTAGAAAATGTTTAAATTAAGGTATCTCACAGCTCTCAAGTCTATTAGACACTCACCCTGCACCCTGCAGTGACAGAAGGGCATTGGGAAGACATATTCTGTGGCAAGCCAGTATTCTTGAGATTTCTCACCTGTCCTTCCACTAAAAAAAAGGGGAGGGGAACAGGAACAGGGTTACAATCTACACGTACGTCCTGTGTGCAGTTCTGATCACATGCTAACACCTTTTCTCTGAGCTCTCTCATTTCTTATGCCTTTCAGTGCTTTCACACGAACTAAGATGCTGAGTTTGTCTGAGTGGGATGGTTTATCGTTTTTTGCGGCTGTGTCTTTTTTTGTGAGCTGCACACATCAGCAAAGCTGTTAAAAGGGAGCTGAGAAAGATGCTGCTTCTTGCAGGCTATTGAAATCAAGTTATAATAAGGAGATGCTAGTTTTGAGCCTTATACTGAGCGTTTCAGAACATTAGAAATCTGAAAAACTGAAAAATGAAGTTTCAGTTGTCTGACCTGAGTTGGTTGTTGCAACTGAGAAACCAATAGCTCTTTAAAAATATTTTTTCATACCTACACCTATATCTTGACCAAAGTGTTAAAGTTACTCAGCTATAAATAAATGAACATAAATTTTGATTTTGAGTCTGCTGTGAGGTTTCTAACTGTCCATGTGTATAAAGCATAATGACTGAATGACTTAGAGATGCTCACAATCTTAAAAAGAGTCTTTTGGAGAACTAGTAATTTAAAATACACTTACACCTACATTGCAAATGAATGAGTCTGTATGGCAAGATACTCCTCTCATCATCATCTACATGCTGTGGAGGGTGGCCACAGGAGCAAGGTGCTGTTTCAGGACATAATTCTGATTATTTATTTTTGATATTTGCTCCGTTTGGTTTTCCTCTCCACTTGGGAGAGAAGATATTTAGTTTTTACATTTTTTATTAATAGCACTTTTTATAAGAGAATTGGAGTGGCCTCTCTCCCACATAGTTGATCAGTACTGGACCTGTTACTAAACTCATGCCAGCACCCTTTTTGAGGAGCTTTGGCTTGGCTGAGCCAGTAGAGCAGTAAATAGACCATGAAGTTGTGTTACATAGCAGTGCTGTCCATGGAACTGTGGTGGGACACACTTTGCCAGTGCAGTCAGGTGCTACCAGGGGTAATGCTGTTCTGAAGCAGTGGATGTTTGGGCGTTGCTGTTTCCATTTGCCTGACTTCTTACGTTTATGTATATACACAAAAGTTAGGAGAAAGCAGCTGTAGGAATAGATACAGGTTGCCTAATTTCCTACCACTGATTCCACTTTCTGAATTAAGCATTAAATGGAAGGAATCTGAAATTACAAGTAGAGTAACTTGGTACTGAGATTAGAAGGGAAAAAAACAACACTAGAAGAAAAGAATTTATTAAGCCCAAATAGATGGTCTTTATAGTAACTGTTGCTGGACTTTCTGCTTCCCAAATTGAGCCTGCTGCCATCATCATTGTGAGAAGCAACCAAAAAGAGACAGCTTTGTAGACCTTAGAGATAGCAGGAAGTAAGTGTTAAGAGTTGTCTTCTATGAACTTTGGGCATGTTGGATGTGCCTAAAGGACTCTGGATCTTGTTGCCATTTAATTCTTGGGCTTGGGATGTCGTGTTTGCATTTAGCTCTGGGACTCAGTTTTTGTGCAACAGACTGTACTTGACTGGTTAGTTTAGATTTCATGGTTGAAAAGGTTGAGTGAGACTGTGTAGTCTGAAACTTTTGAGGTGGAAATCCAACCATGAAGGCAAGGTTAATTTAACCACTCTTAGTATAGTCTTGCACTGTGGTGATTATTGCAGTGAAGGTTTGCCTTGTCTTAGTGCTTAATACAAAATCTAGATTTCATAGCTGGTTTTGGCTTCATGTAACTAATTGTGACACTTCAAAATTGTTCTGTACTATTGTTTTTGCATTAAATTAGGACTTTCTCATTAAAATTTTGATTGTGAGGGCAAGTGATATCTCCTCTTTTTCATGAACTCTTCTCTAGGAGGTTGATGTGCGTTCAACATGTTTTCTTAAGAGCCCTGCTATTTGCATGGCTTCCTCTTTCTGTTGTTGCAGATGCACTTCTTAAGCAGTCTGTACCAGAGGGAGAACTCCTGATTTCTGTTCTGGTCAAAATTATTTAATAATGAGAAGTAATTAGGTTTCTGGGTGTTACTCAGTGATTCGTTAGTTGACAATGAAACTGCCTATTGATTTTTTCTTCTTCCTTTTTTTCTTTTTTTTTTAAAGACAATGACTTGAATCATAAGATGTAATTTCACCCTAGCTGAGTAACAGCATTCACCACCTGTATTTCCACACCAACTGTTCAGGAGTAGGACTGAAATAGCAAGGCGGCTTACTGTCAGCTCTTCATTATCTGGGACAAAGTCTGGAATACAACAAAAGAGACTGGAAAAATCTAGATAATTTGCTTATATAAGATGTCATGGAAAAGCTGCAAAGAGATGTTTCTGCTATCAGCTTGTGCAGTTACTGAGTTGTGGTTGAGTGACCACTCAAGGTTGTTTCTGCAGAATAAGAAAGCTGTCTCCACTGTACTCTTTAATGTCCTGGATTGCTGAATATGCAGCCCTCTTTTCCTTGGCCCACTGAGGGAGTAGCACTTGGGTAAGAGATGGCTTGGTGCTGGAGACCAGTGGTATCCAAAGTGAGGTGCATGCACAACCCATTGGAGTGCAGAAAAAAAACCCCAACCACTTTTGGTACCACTATAAAGAAAAGAAAACAACAGTTCATCCAATGTCCTGAGCCCTCCTGTGTGGACTCCTGTCCTCCTTGGTGTTCTACCTCCTCGTGGAACTTGAGGCTTAAATGTGAAGATAAGTTGACTAGAACTATAATTACCTGTTTTTTTAACTGACACCTTAAATTTAACAGAAGTATTCCCTTCCCTTCCTATCATCCTTTCCCCTGAAATTCAACTAGTTCATGTGTTGGCTGAAGTCAGGAGCGACATGTCTTTTGACCTGGTGTGCCGAGATGTCATTGTCAAAATCCTTATTTAAAGAAATACAATCATTAATACAACCAAGGAGACATCTTAAAGTATGTAAGGTCACCAATGCTGAGGCTTTTACATGTTTTTCAGTGGGAAGCTTTTTATCATGTGTCAAATATTAGTGAAATTTTTTTGTTATTCCATATTACCCATAATAGGCAAAAATCCCCCCCAACCAGAATGTGGAATGCACTCAACTGCTTTAATGCTTTATTTGAACTGTTGTCCAGCATATCTTGTATCCTTTTGTATTTGGTAAGAGCTCTTTGCTTGAGAGCATCCTTTGTGTTACTTCCTCTTTACTGTGGCTATTTATTCCTGCCTTTTTGTTATCCCCAAAAGTTAAGACATATATACCTTCTATCATGCTGATTTTCTTTTGTGTAGTTCAGTACTTTGTCTTCAGTAGGAACTAAGTACCTGACAGTGTTTCTGTAAAAGTTTCAAAAGACTGTTGCTTGTGTGTATTATTAGATAAAAGGAGAACTGAACACATGATAAGTTACCTTTTAAGATCATGTATTCCAAAGAGAATCAGGTCACTAAAAACTGATGTCAGGCAAACCAGGTTTTTTTCGATTACTTTTTTTCTTTCTAAGAAGAGTTTCTGCATAGATGTTCTTTGTAAAATGATACCTCTTTTCCTTTCACTCTTCTTTTTTTGTTCCTGACTTCTCACACAATTACTGTGCTGCCTTTGCTATTGTTAGGAACAAGTGAAAGCTGGTAGGTCTCTGAGTAGAATTAAAGTTGGTTTTATTTTTAAAGGAGATGGTGATGTAAGCAACAGTTTATCTCTAAGCACAAGTCAGAGTTAAATGGGGTTTGTGACCTCAATAAAATCTTCACACACAAAAATGACTCCAAATTAAATACATTAATTGATGTTGCAAGCGTCCTGGAAGTCTTGTGCATTTCTTTACATGGGTTAAGTTGATCTGACTGGTGATGGAGATCACCTAGTTCAAAAGCTTACTGATTTGTTATTTAGGCCATCTAAGTAAATTCCATGTATAGATCTTTACCATGTTGTTTGTTACACACTCTTGTTTAAAACAAGTTATAACCAAATGATTACAAAATAAAACAATGAATGTGTAGTGCACATGGACTAAAGCTAAATACAGAGATAATTTTACTAAAATTACTGACTGTAGTATGTGACCAATGCTGTGACAAGTACCTGCAATAGTATTATGGGCTCAGTTGAGTAACTGCTGTCTATGTGCACAGGTTTTATTGACAGGGACTGTATCACACTAAAGCATCTACTTGAGTATTCTTAACCAGTTTGAACATCATATCCAGAGGGCAACAGAGCTGGTGAAGGGTCTAGAGGGTAAGCCATATGAGGAGTGGCTGAGGGAGCTGGAGGTGTTTAGTCTGAAGAACAGGAGGCTCAGGTGACCTGATTGCTCCCTACAGCTACCTGAAAGGAGGTTGTAGCCCAGTGGGGGTCAGCCTCTTCTTCCAGGCAACCAGTAACAGGACAAGAGGAAAGGGCCTTAAGCTATGCCAGAGGCAGTTCAGGTTGGACATAATTTCAGTGAATTTCTTCACTGTAAGTATGGTTAAGCATTGGAATGAACTGCCCAGGGAGGTGGTAGAGTCACTGTCCCTGGAGGTGTTCAAGAGATGACTGGATGTTGTGCTAGTGCTGTGGCTTAGTTGACAAGGTGATGTTCAGTCAAAGGTTGGACTCAGTGATGTTGGAGGTCTTTTCCAACCTTAATGATTCTGTGATTCTGCCTTTCGAAAATGCTGTGGTCTACTCTACATGATGAACAGTATCCCCTGAATCATGAAGTATAGTGAGTTAAAGGAGGCAATATAGGAATGTCCTCAAACTAATTTTTGTGTACTGAAAACTCATTTTTGAAGCTGAAACTGCAGAGTTGAGAAAGACACAGTGAACTGCATCTGTTACTTGTGCTGCACTGCATAAAGCTCCATTGTGTATTTTTATCAAGGGTTCCTTATTCTGACAAAAAGACTCTCTTTCCCTCAAAGTTGTTTCCATGTTTTTTTGTGAACAACTTGACATATGTGAATAACAGAGTATCTTTAACACTGAATATATGTAACACAGAGTTGATTTTTAAAGGAGATGGTCATGTGTGTCAGCATAATTTTCACACAAATTACATTAATTTGTTTTGTGAAGTACTTGGCGTGAAACTGATGTTGGAAGACAACATTTTCTAAACTGTTACTTAAATCACAATAACAGAACACACTCATCACATTGGCTTATTTTCAAAGGCCTCCTAAAAATTCCTGTGTTACCACTGACTTGTTCTGTGCAGGGTTGTTCTTTGTTCATGCTTGACCACTACCCATTGTGTCAGCCTATACACTTACATACTTACTGTGTGCACCCACCCACCTACACACTTGCCTCTGCTTGGAACATGAATAGCCCATACACCTGGTGTGTGCCAGCTAGCCAGCAGCCTCCTAAGACTCTCTTCCTGCTTTTTTCTCTCAGAGATGTTGAATGGGCCTGAACTGCAGCAGATGTGCCCTGTTTCATGGTGTGCTCAGGCCTGTGGCCGTCAGTGCTTGCACGTGTTACAAATTTTCTGGCAATCACTCCTTGGGGTCTGGAGACTTAAAAGAGCACCTGAAGTGGCTCCAACCAATTCCTGTCCCCCTTGCCATTATACTAGGAGTGCTTTTTGCATCTTAACATTAGTACTGATGCTGATCCCAGCCTTGAAGAAGTATTTCATACACTGCTGTGTGGGTCTGAGTAACTGTGAAGATGAAGGGCATGTCTTGACATCACAGATGTCATGTTAGAAAGTGCTGTGGCCTTACGGGCTGGTAGCTAAGTGTCAACACTTGGTGTGTTCCATCATTCCCAGGACCTCTCATGTGTCATGATTCCTGCTTAGACATTACAGACAGGAGCCACTGCAGAGGAGAAGTTAAGTTTCTTCTCTCTCCAGTCAAATCAAAGAGGAGGGTGGTATTTTTGCTACCAGGGGAACGGTGAATGCAGTTGCATCTCCATTCAATGCCTGGAGCGTCACTGGTGGCAGCTGAATGAACGGTGGAGTGTGATGTACCTGGTTCTCCCTTGCCACTTCAGTACTTTGCAAAGTTTCTCTAGCCTGCCATCAGCATGTGTGAAGGCTCTAAATCTGTTCAAGGTGTATTATGACAGAGTTTCTTGGACTGATTTTCTAAGCAAAAAAAAAAAAAGAGTTTCCAGGACTGAGTATATATGGTGCTATCTAGCCAGTGATTATGTGCCATCAAAACCCATCCTAAGGTGTTATGAGGTCTTGTCTGAGCAGTAGTCCTGAAGGCTAAAAAAAAACTAGTAAAAGATCTAGCAGCAAAAATCAAGATGTTTGCCTAACATGATCTCCATATGAGTTAATATGCAAGTCATTAATACACTTGAAAGCTATCTTTTGGTTAGTTGTGTATATTTGTATGTGTGTGTGTAGTAAGTTGGGTACACAGCTTCTACCTGCTAATCAAATATTGGAGTGTGCACAGTCTGTGAATAGTTAAATGGTTATGTAGATGTGCTCATACACAACACTGACTTGAATATGTTAAGAATGTATGCAGAAATCTCTGTTGCATAGCTGTGAGATGACCAAATACTGCTTAAAGATAAAATACTCTTATATCTCCCAGGAATTTTTTTTATTCTAACTTCCCTAAATATGTTAAAGGAAACACTCGTTGTTGTGATTGTTGCAATATTAAAGGTGATTATTTTCTATATATTTTTCTGGATATTTATTTCTGTAGGTATCCTTTAAAAATAACTGGAGTTTTGTAGCTATTGCCATGGAACTCAACAGACAGCCTACAGATCTTGGGATGATGAACAGTCGATATTCTTCAACAGCTTCTCTGTGTGGCTTAATTTTTTAGCATATTTTCAGTACATGTTTCTTTTTCTCATTTTATTCTTTCTTCTGCTCTCAAGTGCCATGCAGGGAGTCTGAGAAACTCTTCAAATTCTATTCCTCATGTTGTTTTGTATTGGAGAGAAACTATTCACTTAACCTCTTCAAAAACTATGGAAATAAATGTGAGTTCTGTTACAGATATTGTTCTGCTCTGTAGGCAGATTTTGGTTTATGTTCTTGAAAGAATTGTTTTGACTCAGAAATTGTTCCTGATGAAAAGCTTTGTTTAAAATAGCAATGTCTATATCTCCCCAAAAGATAATTCTGAACTCTTTTCAGTTTTTCTCTCAACTTTTAAAACATGTATTATGTTAGCTTTTCACAGTTCAAACTTTGGTTAACCTATTATGGCATATTGCAAAGCAGCCACTTTGTCTCTGTTTTAGTAACATTCCCCCTCTTGCCCTAAGGGAAACTTTGAATATTCTGTTTCTGTGGAA
Organism: Scytalopus superciliaris; assembly: GCA_013400415.1. NCBI lineage: Eukaryota > Metazoa > Chordata > Aves > Passeriformes > Rhinocryptidae > Scytalopus > Scytalopus superciliaris. The sequence goes on along the minus strand of VXBX01005195.1, from coordinate 745,665 downwards.
CAAATTCTCTGTTTGATGGAAAATAAGAATAATATAAATTACTGTTTTGGGGTTTTTTTTCCCCTTCAAGAAGCCTTAATAAGGATCTTGTTTTTATTGTTCTTGCACAAAAATATATGAAAGTGTTGTCACTGTTGACAGGTGATAAATGAAATTCAGAGCTTGGAAAGGAGGGTATAGTAAGATTAAGTGCAAACAAAAAAATCTGTTCATGTCATTGGGGATATATAATACTATCATATCTTGCTGCCCCCTGCTTCCCTCCTCTCTTTGCCTCTAGCTACCTTTGCTATATTGGACTTCCATTTAACTGTCTTACTTTGTTAATGTAGAATGTATGATGATTTTAAAGTATTGCATTCCGTGGTATAATGTCTATGCTCCATATGTTACAGGAAAAGGTGCAAACTTGGGACACTGAACATACTACTGCACATACTACTTTGACTCTTCTCTACCTACCCTGGAAGTTAAGGCCAAAGAAATATAATTGCATATACTTTGCATATTAAGAGCTGAGATTAGTTCTTTTGATGCCTTCTGAAGTTGATCACACAGCTCAGTTATGTAATAGGAACTTATTATAAAGACCTATGTGTAATGTACAGATTTTTGGGGAAATCTGGGATGATCTATATAATCACCAGTAGGTCTGTCTTCTGAATTAGTCATATGTGAAAGCCAAGTTTTCTTTGTGTCTTTGCTGGGCACAGACATTTTTTTATCTTTTTCTGAATATGCTGAATACAGTTTTTAAGGTTAGAACAAAATTAGAAGATCTTGCATTGTCCAAGTGTTTGAAGATGGTCATTACCCCAATGCTTTTTATTTGAAATATGCCAGTAAAATATACAAATGGGTGCACTGACTTAATGTAAAGTCTTCTGTTGGCAATAGGATAGTGACTTTCATTGTCACTGGACAGAGACCCCAGAATACTCTTTTAGCCTATTGTGGTTGGTGGTGGGTGTTTTTGGTTTGGGTTTTTGTTTTGTTATGTTTTTGTTTGTTGATTTTTGATTTGTGTTTTGTTTTGTTGTTTGTTTGTTTTAATAGCTTAGAGAAGCCTTTAGTCCAAAAAAACCCCACATCCAGTTGCTTTTTAAACAGATGAAACTTCTCAGGTCTTAAGCAAGAATAAAAAATAGTGAGGAGTGCCTTCTGTGAACTTGACAATATCAGCTTCATTTAATATGCCTTGGTTACTAAATTGGAAGGTGCACTGAACAGTTGTTTTGTCTCCATTTTCATGCTATTAATTATCTTATAAATTGCTGTCATATCTCAGTTACCTCAGCTGCTGGACTGAGGAGTCCAAGTGTCGTAATGGTTCCCCAGATTAATATGTTCCATGTGTTTCAAGGTGCTTGCTGTCCTTCTCCGTAACTTTCCCATTTACATCCTTTTCGTGATAAGAGGAATCAGAAGTGCCCAGAGTATTGCAGATATGGTTGTGTTGTGAATTTATACCAAGGCATGATGTCCTATGCTCTTGCTGCTGAATAGTTAGATTGTCTATAGATAGCAGAGTACAGTGGATCTGAGCAGATCCCCACAGATTCCCTAGGCAATATGTTTCCAGAGTAACTACTACTCTTGCCTTTACTTTGTTTTTCTGCCCTTCATATAGTTATTTATCCAAGCAACTAGTTAGTCTTACACTGTAGTAGCTTTGTTGTTTTGAGAGCTTTTTGTGAAGGACACTGAAAGTTGCTTTTTTGTTAATGAGATTTGCTTTTCTTGCATGTGGAACCTTCCTTTAAGGTTTGTCCGTCATACAAAAGCTTTGTTAAGTCTTTCACAATATGTCCTGTTTGTCTGTGTAGTCAGTAATACTGTTTTTCAGAATAGTTCCTCCTACAGGTACATTCACATCAGTGTAAAAGGTTAGAGGAATGGTCTTTGCTATCAAAAGTATGTTTTACAGTAGTATAATTACATTTGTGTAGCTTGTATCTCTAGACACAATATCTAAAATTATTCTGCTAATAGCATATAAACAGAGGTGACAAATCTTTAGTGACATTCTGAGGGTCACCAGATTAAAAGGATCATTAATATTATAATTGCTAAAGCTCAGTTGCCTTTGGATTTATGTCCTTCACTTTCCAAAGAGGTGATCGTCCTCTTCACTCTGAGTTTCTTTTTTAACATCCCTATTTGGTATCATTTGGTGTGGCTTCTCTAAGCCATGCACACAAGACCACCCCACCCCACCCAAAATTTTGTAGGTTGGACAGGGGAGATCATTTAGTTCAATGCCTTCCCTCAAGCAGGGCTGTCTAGCTCAGATTGTTCAGTAAAGTTTTGAATATATACAATGTGTATATACTCAAATATACATACACAGACAATATATCCTCAAATACACACACATGCAGGCTGAGTGCTTTTATTTCAATTAGGTCAAAACTCCTTTGCCTTCACCTGTGAGCATTTTGTAGGTGTCTCTTTCATCCTCAGATTCTAGTTTTTGTAGAATTCACAGGGACTTAATTATCTTTGAGTGTCCAAGCTCTTTATCAAATTTACTTGAAATTTGCCAGCAAGTTTAGAATTTAAATGTGACAAGTTAACAGATGAGGGACTGCCTAAGCCTCATTTCCTTGGAGGCTTAGACAGTTCAGGTTAAAAATGTCTCTATTTTTGAGTTCTTTAAGCATTGCCAGACTAATATAGCATGAAGCTGCTCAACTGTGCTGGGAAATTAAGGGTTGAAGTCTGCTGTTTAATGTGTATTGTATGAGTGGTGCCGTTCCTTTCCAGTGGTGAAAACCCTGTATGTAAAGTCTGTCCTGGAAACTGTTAAAATACACGTTTCTTAAGCAATAATGCCAATATTAATAGACAGTATGTTTTCTAAATCTCGTTGCTGATGCAGGAATTCTTTCCCACTGTCAAAGAAGTCTCTAAATGAAATGTGTTGGGTTCCTTTGTTACTTGTGAGCATTATTTTTCTATTTTAGCCTTGTAAGAGCTCACTGAAGTCAGTGAGAGTGTTTCCTATTAGATTCAATTTCCTGAGAGCCCATCTGTTACATCTCAGAGGAGAACATAAGAGGTAGAAGTAACTTCCTAGTGAGTACATCAACGTCAACTCAATAGAACAGCAACTCCACAAGGGTTTGTGTCTTAAACAGTAAATGAAGTTGTTAGGTACAGCGAAAAGATTAATGTTGTGACTACTAATCATCTTGACCTTAGCTTCTCTTAACTCTTAATTAAAAAACCCCCAAACCTTCCTGTAATTAAGGCAGCTTCAAATAAAACCTTGTAAATATAGAGATTTTTGTGAAATGCCTGGGTATGTTTAAGCAAAAAGTGGCAATCTGTAGAGCAGTATAAGTAGAAGTTGTGGTAGACTTTGTCACGAGAGGAAAACTTTCCCAGAGGATTAGAAATACTTTTATATGTACAGCAAATAATAGCATAGTGTGCATGTAAAGTGTCATTCTGATGACTGACAGCTTAGAATCTGAAAATTCTTTCTTTCCTGTAAAACATGGTTTAAGCTTTGGATCATGAGCACTGCTTGGATGAGGGAGGATGTTCCCCTCATTGCATCACTGAAACAGGAGGAGCAGCTCTGCAGTGGATGATGTCACTGGACATGTGTGCAGGCTAAAACTTCTGGTAAGAAACCCCTACGTTGCCTGCTGTGGTGAACTGTTAGAATTGCTTTCTGTGAGGGAACTTCACGTGACTTTCATAGCCTTTATTAATTTTGAAATATTTCTCAAATAACGTGACTGGCTTTGCAAGATGAGTCTTTATGGGGGGGAAACCCCCCGACAAGTAGTAAAGGCAGTTTGATGTGCATCTGCCAGAAGTGTACAGTACAAGGGAAACTGTATTTAAAAATGACCAATTTCAGAAGTAAAAGTGTGTTCACTAGTGGACTCAAAGCCAGACTGTGAAATGCTGTGTTGCCATGTTATGGAGAAGTAGAGGTCTGTTACAGTATTGCACCTTTTTCTCCTCTCTCCCTTTTGCGTCGTTCTCTTCTTCCCCTTCCTCATACCCTGCTGCCCATGTCAGGTGAGTGCAAGTGAGATGAGGTATTAAAGTGGTAATTTGAAATATATGTAATGACAGGAATGCAGCATGGACGGAGGTGATAAACTTGTAACAATATTTTATGTTAACAATATTTTATATTTAACTTACAACAGTATTTTAAAGTAATGATAGCCAATTAGAAATGCTATTCAGCTATTAATGGGAAAAACAAATGAGACGTGTGGTAATTGCTTGGCGGTTTAAGTGTGCCTTGAATTAAGTTTAAAAAGGTATTTCAGGTACCAGAGAGAGTCTAGTCATTGCTCAGTGGAATAGCTGTTAAGCTTTCACACCCAGAAGTCTCCTAGCAGCAAAGGCTTCTTGAAATCTACCTTTAGCATCTCTACTTTATTCTTCAGTGTGCAGGTGGTTTGGATATATCCATCCTGGAAGAAACACTGCTCTTACTGAATGAAAAATGGGAATTGAATAGAACAAATTCACATTTGGATTATGTGAATTTTATCCACAAGGACATTTCATCCTAGTTTTCAGACATGGTGAGGTGGAGGTCAAAGGCTTGCTCTCTGTCTGTCAGCTGACTTGTCAAATGCATCTTACTCTCCCTAAAATAGTTTCTGAAGCTATTGGCCAATTGTTAGACTGGAAAGAAAAATAAGGTTCCCAAAGGTGCTAGATTTCCTATTCTGTGAATTGAAACATTACTTTCTCTCTGTTGAGAAGGGAGCCTCTCCCTGTCTTGACCTCTCCCCTCCTCTGTCTTGTTTGGTGTAGTGTCAGCCAGCTGGCTGATCATCCTACACCTGCCAGACCCCTTATAGAACGGGGGTGTCAGGCTGTACTATCAGGTGGGGATGTCACAGGCTGCGTGACAAGTGTGCTCACATTCTAAATAGATGGCTCAGAATGTGAATTGGGTAGAAAACACTGTTTTCTGGTACAACACACTTTTTCCTGTAACATGCAACAGTGTAGTTATTTCAGGTACGATTTTTATTTTAAGAGGGCTGATGGGCTACTTAAAGCACAAGACACTGAATAGATGTCTTTATATATATATATATATATATAAAATAATGTGTCGTTATTAATACAGATGTTATTGGCTTTTCTGTGACATAAACAATAAAGTCTATTGGGAATGAGGCAAATACTTTCTGTGGAGGACTAGTCATGGGAAAAATACTATCCTAAAGGTAATTGATTAACTCTTCATAATTGTACATCCTATTTAACCACATCAGAATGCATTGATATGGTTATCAATAGACGCAAAATTAAGAGAGTAAAATAAACATTGGGGTATTGAATATCAACTCTCATCCTTTAAATTGCTTACTGGGGTCATTTCCTTGCCTCTCTTTGCTTAGGGGACAGTAGTAGCAATGGGCTTATCAGCTTTTGTCAACAATTATTAAAATAATTGAAGTTGTTTCGTCTTACTCCAGTAATGATTGTAGTTCTTCTTTACCTTTGTGAAGGATTATTGTATGTTATCTGTAAAAGAATGGTTTGAGATCCTAGAATTATCTGCTACCCCCTTTTAAACTGCATGATAGAATCTGTGAAGATATTCTCTTTATTCTTACAAGCATGATAATACTGTTACTCTTTATGGGGTTTTTGGTCTAAGCAATTGGGTTATCTATGGGGCTTGAAGTACATTTATGATATTTTGTAATATTTTTTCTTTTCTCATAGGGCATGTATGTAATGTTAAGATATATTCAGTGGGTATCTTTAACTCATTTAACAAAGTTTGACTTAAACCTTAATAAAAATTTGTCTTCAGATTAAGTATCACATGTCATATATAATATGCTTTAATTTGCACTTAGCAATTACATCTCTGCCTGGAAAGGGAAGGTTGATTTGATTAATCACACTTAAAGACTGTTATAGTAAATGAAAAATGAAAACGGTTTGACTTGATTTCTGACATAATTGCTTCATTTGGATTGGCATCACCTTCCACCATTCCACTGTTGAGAAAGGGGGACTGATTTCATGTAGCAGAATTGTGAAAGTGATTAACCAATGCTGAAGTTGATAACATTTAAATTAAGCTTTATGTGAAGATCAGTGAAAAGAGGAGAAAAAGGTCACTTTACATTACCACTAGTGTAGCGCATACTTTTTAAAATCTTAACCCCTGAATTACTATTGCAATCTTGCAGTAAGCTTATTCTTGTTATTGTGCACCATGCAAATAATAGAAATAAAATAAATTATGTTGGGCAGAAGGGGAAAAGGGAAAGTAATTCCTTGCTTAAATTATTTTAACATTTTAGAGCAGCTGTTTTTTGTTCGTCTGTAACAATTTCTTTCTTCTTAATGGCTCCTGAATAAAATTAGAGTTGTCCAACTATGGCATTTGTGGGACAGAGTCCCAGTCTGAAGTTCTGAAGTCACTCTTCTCTTTAGGACTCTCTGGCAATATCTGTCTCCAGCTTCTGTGTTCTTTTCTTCCTTGGCACTTGAAAGTTCCTTGATGCTCACAGCTGTACACTTAACCTCTTGCTCGCCAAGTGAGAGTGCCCTTTTCTGGTACTAACCAAGTAACACTGCTAATTTTGTTCAAATACTGTATTCTAATTTTGGCTTTAAAAGAAAGCAGCATTGTGTTTAATAAAATAATTGCACTGCAAATATCTGTAGCTTCTTAGATGCTTTGATTATAGAGGCTTTTCTGTATCCTTGCTTATGAGAAAAGGAGTCTTCTTATGCATATGGGGTCAGCTTGTTTTGCTCTTTAAACCTGAATCCTTCCTCATTATTGTATGTATTCCCACGATTGAGAAGCACTGGTCTGGCAGGTGTGCCCTGCAGGCACGCAGCTTCGGAGTGCACCCTTTGATCATGACCTACCACTTAAAGCCAACTTGGCAGAGTCCTGGCTTCCCAGGCATCCTAAATCCACACTGAAAGTACTTCTGAGTAATGTGTCTTGCTATGTAGGCTTCCTTCTTACTAATAAAAACCTCAGCTGTGTTAATTCTGTTCTAATGCACTTCTGGTCGCTTACACTTGTTCTCTGCATCCAACAACCGCCTTCACTTTTTAAAGTGAGGGATGGTAACTTTTTAGTTTGAGTCTTAATATGAATTTTCTGAACTGTATTGCATTTTTTGTAGGTCTTCTGTAAGTTGTGAACAATATCCATTATCTTTTTTCTCTTTTCCAACTTCTAGTATTTCAACAGTCATTTTCATGTGTAGGCAGTATCAGTGCCAGAGTCACTCTCTTGTAACAACTTTTGGAACAGCTGCACAGTCAGCTGGTAGTGGCAGAGTTGGATATGAAAACATCCTGGGAACTGCTTTTAAGGCCAGTGCCCTGTGGCCTTAGAGTCCGCTGAATTTCTGTTGCTTTGGGGGAGAAATTCCTGTTATTCTATTTCAGACTATTACTTTGTAGGGAAGAGATTGAATTCTGGCTAGGTGTTTTTTCTTTCTTGTTCCTCTCATGAGATCACCCTTTGTTTCCAAATCTTCAAGTTCTGCTGCCCAGCAAGGGAAGCTTCCCACTTTGTGACCCCTGCTTGACCACCCATGGACTCTGTTGGGCTATGAGCTGTCAGCTCTGGATGACCAGTAAGAAAGTATGTGAACCCATTGGACATGCTTTATTTTGGCTTGGGCATGGGTGCATTAATATGGTGTGTGCTTCCCTTTGTGGCATAATCATGGCAGGTGTTCACCAAAAATGGCAGCAGATTTAATAACGATGGTCCTCCTCATCTATGTGTGCATTCACAAAGTGGACATTCTCCTCACCTGTATCACAGAAAAACAGGTTTTGCTGTAAACTGTAGCTGTAGGGCACAGTCATATCTTGCGTATTTTTGTTCTGCTGCAAACATAGGTTGGACAGGAACTGCAGGGCAGTACATATTGTGAGTACTCTAAGCACTTTGTTGCTTTGTACTCTATTCTTCAGTGCCTTTAGGGTGCAGAGTAATTAACTGTAACACTAGAGGCATTTCAATGTGGCTATCACAAACCCCAAAACTAGAAGCCAAGACACTGCTGGTAGTTTCACACTCATGCTCCAGCATTTATAGCCTTGACAAAGATGTAATGAACTTGAGAGGGGGACAAGATTAAAAAAGAGTCTTTGGCAATAGAAACTCTTTCTCATGAAGGGAGAAAGAAATATAGGCCACAGGACACTTGTTTCAATTTTACCACTTTGACATCATCAGTACCTGTGGTCCAGTAGATCTTTCTCAATGCGCTTGACCTCACAGAAACAAGGCCTAATTGCTTCTAAGGAGGAAGTTTTGCCATCCAGTGGATGTATTGTCAACTTCATTTTCAATGAAAAAATGATTGATTTATGTCCTGTCTCTGCAAAAGATTTAAATTATTCATTATTGGACAGTTAAGCATGCTGTATATCTTTCAAATCTTGTCAACCAGTATTTTGGGGTAAGACTGAAGTGTTGGATTGTAGCAATATTTCAGTTCCTAGTAATAACGAGGAGCTCTGTAACCCACGATAGCTGTCAGCAGAGACAGTGATATATGGTGTACATTGTTAACAAATGTGGTTTCTGAATATCTGTAATGGTTTACCTTGCCCTCCCAAGAAATCTGCTAATGGGTATATTTTAGGATGGTGGGAGGAGATGTGTCTCCTGGGTGTTGGGAGAAAGCTCCTAAAGTCCAGTTTGATGAAGCAGTTTGTCATAATGACTTGTTTATTAAAAAATTAACAAACTAAAACACCCAAAGCCCACCCCCAAAAAAACTGTCCAACAACCAAACAACCCAAATAATAATAAAAAACCCAAATAAACAGCTAAAACCAGGTTTTACAAAAGTGATTAGCCTAATTCTGCTTCCAGCAAGATTGGTCCTACAGCGGTCATCACCTCTGTCATATTACCATTACTTAAAGAAAAAAAATTCTAGTATTTGGTAAAACTTCTAGAAACAGAAGATCTGAACAAGACGTATGGGAGCAGAACATAAATAGAATATAGAGTAGGACAGACAAAGAAGAAAGGGAATCTCATCATGCTGGATTTGGCTTCGAAGTAATAAGATCACATGGTCACATTTCTGTGATTGTGCAGTTGTATGTGAAGGGATATGAAACATGAACAACAATAAACAAGAAAGTACAGCTTTTTAGCCTTTATGACCACTTCTTGTAGCTCTTCTGAAGAGTGGGTAGTGTGTTGTCGGAACTGTTGTGTGGAGTGTGCTGCCAGCAACAGAGAGGAGATGTTGTTGAGGAGGTCCTAATTGGTTCCTGTTGATTATAGACATTGTGTAAGCCAGTGAGAATTGGTGTTATCTTTGCTGCTGGCATTTCAGTGTCCGTGTAAAAAACCAGCACTATAAAGAAGAGCTGTTAGTTGTGAATTTGCAACAGCATATGGCACAGAGAAAAATGTTTTATCAGACCATGAAGAATTGTCAGTTCTAGATTCGTGCCTGAGGAGTTTGTGGCTATGATGGTGCAATCATAAGAAAGTGGAACCAACCCCACCAGAACCTTCAGGTGTTTTTAAAGAGATTGCTAATTTTCTTTCATAACAGTTTTCATCTGTTGATTAGCATTATTCTCTCTACTGATTTATAAATGCTGAAGAATTAAGTAGGAACTTCTAAAGGTGTTTGCAATATCCTTTGTCCTATTGATACGCTGCTTTATTTTCCAGATGCAATATAAATAAATGCATAATAGAATTATGGCTTAATCACTGAATTGAAAATAAGATGAAGTTTTGATATACCAGTCAAATTCAATTTTAGGTAGCTTTCAGATTTGGTTAGAATGACTGGGCTGGATAATTAGGTTTCTAAGTAGCATAAATAGAGGTGTAATTAATGTTAAATGTGAAGGCCATGTCAGTCAGCAATAAAATGCCATGTCCAACTTCCTTGAAAAGATTATCTTGCAGTGCCTTTGAAATTTAAATGTTACTTGCCATGTCATGTTAGTCAGTTTCTGCTGGGAGGTTTGCAGTTTCTGGAACAATTATAGCATGCTCTATTCCTCACATTATAACTTTGTGGACAAGGCACATCAGAAGCCCCTCTTAGACATCATCAATAGCATAAACTGCTGCTCAGACTCAATGCTGAGGTCTTCAGCCTTTATATTTTGCCTGGCTTTTTTAGTTTCTTTTTAATTAGTTTACACTGAAATTTTGCATGAAAAGAATTTCATGCAGATTATGGGAGGCAATTATAAGTACAAGTGTCTATAGTTGGTTATTGAATAAGATAAATATTAGTTGTAATAAAAATTGGGTCTGTTGTCAAGTGTTTTTTTAATTTAAGAACTTTGTAGCCTTACTATGTTCCTGAATAATGAATAATCATCTTATGGGAACCTGGTTTAGTAGGAATTTCATGCTAAGATACTTCAGTTTTATATTTTGGTGAAATTAGAAACAAACCCAAATGTTTTGAAACATTTGGGACATGGCAAACACTGGGATTTTTTTTCTTAGTATTGGTGTCTTTTTTATGATTTTGAACTTATCTCTAAACTATGTAAAGAGAAACACATCATCCTTATTTGTCTTTATTGTTACATAAAATGTGAGCTAATTAATTCCTACCTAGTTGGTAGGTGACTATTTAAAAGGATGCCCCTATTTAGCATGCTATAGGAAGTATGTACTTGTTTGTGTAGTAAAAATGAATAAAAATGCCAGTGTTAAGAGTGAAAAGTGTTGAACCTGTAAATATTCTTGCGAGAAAATACTACCTGCTTTTCCTTGCCATGGTCTCTGATGGTTAAGAGATATCAGTTCCTCAAGAGAGGAGTTTATCCCTCTACTAAACTGAAATAAGTTATTTACACTTCTAAGTGGTAGAACATGCATGTGGGTCTGAAAATGTTTAGGGGGGCAGGGGAGGTTTCCACTTAAAATTATTGAAATTTGGATTATTTCTGTGAATAACTTGAACATCTAAATTTAACCTGCAGCCCTGTATAATGACCCTATGTTTTGTCATTCCTGGTTTGAATAATAGTCAGAAGATAACCTACTGTACTAAAGTCTTTCAGCTACCTAGATCCTGCTGTTTTCATTGACATAAAGGTCACAGGTACGTCACAAATTTCAACACACACTTGAACAGAACAGTTTTCAGTAAAATAGACTTTCTTGATATTTAAGGAATCCTGTGGAAGTTCCCTCCTTACTCACTTCTCCCCCAGAAGGGCCAGCAAGTAACATACTGGTGCTAATCAAAAGGGACACAGTTTTGTAAATTGGGTCATAGAAAAAGTTTCAGTGTGAAAACTGTTAATTTTTATCAACAGAAACCTGGACACTGTAGGGGAAAAAATAAGGAGCTAGTTCACCATTATGCTTTGAATATAGCTTACCCAGTCATCTCATTTACTTAATTGCATGCTTTGTTGGCCCATCTTTATGGCCAGATATTTTGAAAAACAGTTTACACATAGCTAAACAGGAACTGTGTGAAATATCTGCTTTTGGGTTGAGCAGACTTAGTATGTTAATCTTCGCTTCATTTAATTTGTTCTAATGTTAGTGGTGAATTTTTAAATGGTTCATTTGATGCTTAATTATTGTTTAAGGGATTTAATGTACTTTCAGAACACTCATATTGTTGGCAAGTACAAAACCCTTTCATCTGGGTACATTTCTTGTCTTTCCACTATATAGGAGATGAGAAACAGTAGGAGGGGAAACCTGGTGATTTAATTGCTTAGAGACAATAAAAGTTTCTTCTAAAAAGACTTCATGTCATAATACATTTTATTTCCCGTGATGTAGTGTGAGAGGCATAGTCATTGTTCATGAATGCCTCAAGCTGGTGATCTTTTACTGACCTCTTGGGAGGCTGTAGGAGATGCTGAATCAGTGTTGAAGAAGAAACTCAGAGGTCATATGTTCACATGAAACTCACAGGTTTTTTGATAATTTGCATTTATCTGTTTAAAATGAGAATATTTGCATTTTTTCTTTATGGAAAAGCTTTCTGATTCTAAATGAGTTCAGTTGAGTTTAGGCAGCCTAGTTTATGAAATCCTTATTTGTTTGTAGAGCAGATACTATGCAGAAGCTGCTACACTGCCTATGATAAGGATTATAAAAGCACATGTAAAGTAATGTGTTAACATGGTAAAGTACTGAGGAGAGTGATACCCATGTAGAATTACACAGCTGATCTGAAATCACTTTTGCCACACTTCTTTGAGAGCCTCACCTTCAGTGTTCCCATTAATCCATTTTTCTGGGGACTTGTTCTGAGTGTAGACTGCTCTAGAAATTCAAATAGTTGTTGTGGGTGAGAAAGGGAATGAATGGTTCATCCTCAGTAAATCCTTTTTACCCTATTCTTATGAATATTAAACTTTCACAATTTTATTTACTTTTTAAATATTTAGTATGTAGGAGCTTAAGACAATGTAAATTGTTATGAGTTGCACTAAGACTTACAGAGGTGGGGGACATAATTAATTGGCTTTCAAATTTATGCAACTGCATCTGCAAAAATTATTCTGAGAATTCCTTTATCCCATATTAAACCAATATGTCTGTTTTGCCTTCACCCATCTTCTGTCCTTACTCAGGGTCATTGAGTGTATCAGAGAGATGCACATGGTACAATTGAAATACCATCTCCACAGTGAACCTCAGAACATTTTATACTTGTTTGTATCTAGGAAAACTATCAGTTCATTTGGTGGCTCTCAGTTGGAAACACTGTGCCTCCAGGTGTAAATAGTAAGGTCATGGTGGGGAGTTGCTTCTTGTTGAGTGAAGATGAGATTTGAATGCAAACAGTAGGAGATAGCTTCGTATTTTCTACTGAAATTACCTTCAGGTTACACTGTGACAGGACTACAGATTGAAACGTGGCAGACCTGTCCAGCAGCATACTCATGCACCGTGAGGGTTGCATACCTCATTAGCAAGACTTGCTCCTGACTGGTAGTGGAATGAATTCAGCTCTCACTGTGTTTCGTGGTGTGTTTGCAGTCCTGTCTCTGTGACATGGTTCAGTCTGGTGACTGGACTGGGAGCAGCTACACTGCAGTTTGGCACACCCAGCTGGGAGTCATCACTTGAAGTTCTTATCAATAGCTTTCCACTTGCTAGGTAGGTAAGTCCTGAGCGCTGTTTCCAATGTTGCCTTTCTGTTGGTGCTTCCTTTTTCTCACCTTCTTCTGAAAACATGGTTAAAATCTCTCTTGTTTGAAAAAGAAATGAAAGAAAAACCTGCCTCCAATACTACCTTTTTTCTTTTTTAAAAAAACCCCTGGTATGCTGCCAGTTCCTCTCTGGAAGATTAGTGTATCTGTATTTATTTTCACAAGTTGGCCCTTGCAATTAAGTCATAGATCCTTAAGGTTTTTTGTGAGAAATAGTCATCTTTTCCAACTTAGATCTAGTAGGGCCAGTAGGCAGTATTTACTCATCATTTTTCTTACTTCAGAGTCTAATAAGTTTTCTGATGTAAACAAGAGTCACTGGTGCATCTCATGTATAATTTTATGTAAAATAATATGTCCACTTTTCCCCCTCCAAAAACTTACTTTGAGTTTGGAATGAGTAATATTTCAAACTGTATACAATTTGTTGATTTAATTCCAGTCAATGTTGCTGTATAGTCTTCTAAAAATCAGTAGGCAAAGCTAGTGATCATAATACCTATGTAAGGGACATTTCAGTTTTTTTATTCCTCTCTGTCCACTCTCCAGAATCCTTGTGCTTCACCCTTCAAAGCTGAGTCAACACTAATAGTTGCTTTAGTGTTCAAAATACTTCTTCAGTAAGATTCCTTGGCAGAGATATGCCTGGTTGGGCAAAATGTCAACTGTTGACAGCCAGTGACCCACTTAAGCTTGTTTCAGTGGGTAACTATACATGGGTACTTCTATGATCGTGTTATTTCTGGCTTATGGAGAGGTAATCCCAGATGTGAGAAGGGAAATTGGAACAGGAAATTTTGATTAATTTCTTCTTATTTGCACTTTTCTCATTATTTTTCCCCCTGTAAACCTGTCAGGGATGCCAAGCTGCTGGCTGTTGCTTCAGCTGACCTTCTCTACATCTCTTAAATACCACTGCAGGCTCTTACATGCTTGGTCTCCACTGGTTCATCTCACATGATTAATGCAACAGGTTGCATCCACAGTTCATAGTGTTTCAAAAACCAAATGTAGGTTAATTTAGTTTCTTTTGTATTAGGTTAAGAAAGAGCATCTCCTCCAATTTTATCCTGATGAAATGCTGATATTGTAGACCCTTATTATTTCAGCTGTGGTAAATCTCTGCAGCTGAGACATTTTTTCCCTTTGTGAGAATTAGAATAAGTGATGGATACAGAAATCAGCAGTGCTGGATCTTGTAATGTCCCACAGTCAGTTTTTCTTCTCCCTTCAAATTTGATGGCAGTGGAGTATGTAAGCATTAAGATTTTTGAGGTCAATAGGTTGCTTTTTTTGCTACTCCTCTACATAGTTGAGGAGAAAGTGTAATTATTAAAATACTCAAATTCTTGGAGTATTGTTAGCAGCTGCATTATTGCTGCAGCAAGTCATGTTTATCTCTGTTGTACTGTTAAAGTCAATTCTTTTGTTATGGGGCATGGAGTTGGTCTCTAGAGCATTTCCTGAGACCTAAATGTATTCTAATCTTTAGGGTTGAAGTTTTTTTTCTGGGAATGACAAAGAAAAAACTACTGACAGTTTTATTTTCTAGTCTGTGCCCCTTCTAGTTATTCCTGCCTATTTGTTTGCTCCTTTCTGTGGCCTCTGTCCTTTCTGCAGCAGCAGCACAAAAAAAAATTGGAGAATGGAGAGATTTTCAGCAAAGTGGTTTCATGTTGCTTCATTACACTTGAATGAGAATGAAATGGGGGGAGGACAAGAGGGATCACCAAGTCCCTTTTGAAGTGAAAAATACGGAACTAGCTTTTCAGAATCTGAAAATTGTGCTTGGAGACCACTTCTAAAAGATATCTCTAATGTTTTTTTGCTATTTAGTACAAAAAATAACATCTAATCTTACTGACTGGTAATCTAGTCTGTCTATGAAAAGAAATAATCTATATTTATTTTTAAATTCAAAGTAGTATTTACTGTGTACAAAGCAGGTTGAGCTCCAGAATATGCAAACACCATATAAAGTATACTCATATTGCACACAACAGCAGACTAGTCAGCAACAATAATTTTGATTTCCAAACAGTAGCAACACTGGCTTGTATTCCTGAGTCCATCAACTGTTTGGTAAGAGCAAAGAGTCCAGCAAGCTGGTTGTTAGGTTTCAGATTTACTAAGAACTATTAATATCTTGGAGAAAAAAAAGAACTTTGAAGGAGGGAATACTAACTGTGAAACAAGGTGGTATGACTGAAAAAAAAGGGAACAGATTATTGAGAACTGTCCTATCATTAGATCTGTGAATATGCTAGTTTTTAGTGCAGTGTAAAACATGAGGTGTCTGTTATAAATCAAAATCTTAGTAACGAGTCTGCCTTTGAGCATTCCTCTAAAAAGAAGAAATCTGTTGTAGAAAATAAGAAATCTTTAGTATAAAACTGAAACATTTTACTGCTTGCTTCTTTTTCACCATGCTGCCAATGTTCTGGCAGGGGGAGAGGGATGAATGGTGTTTGCTTGCAAATATATGCAGGATTTTGGAGGTGGAAAAGTGGAAAAGCTGAAGTGGTTCCTGTTCTTGGGGGCTGGGACTGAGGGCTGCTGAAGATGTGTTGCTTTAACCTGGGAACTTGGTAGTCATTTGGTCTCTGACTTGGGGACCATCAGTGCTGTGTGCTACTTTGCAACATAGTGAAGCTGGCAGCAATATGAAAGCATGCTGTTGTTTCCTCAGCTGGGCTGCATGTCGTGTTTTGGCAGGATTGCAACGGTCCTGCTTTTGGGACTCCAACTACCTTTAACTTCTGTCTGTGGGATGCCACTAAATGCTGTACAGACATATATTGATAGTACCTAGTAAGGAATCCATCTGCATAACACATCTTGCACAATTTCAGTATGCCTGCAATGGATGTCAGTGAATTGTTCCTTGTGTTTTTCTCATAAAAGATAGTTTTACTTACCATCACCCTATTTGCTGTGTATGTACCATACAGGCAATGTCCTTTTGTGATGTCTGTATTTAGGAACTGGGCTCGTGGGTGAATGTGTCCTTGGCTGACTCTCTCACTAATCATCTAGAGAGAAGTAATGAAAACATGTTTTGTGTTTAATTGCATAAGTCTCCCCTGAATTCTATAAATGTAATGCCCTGCATGTATGCCTCAAATTACCAACACCAGCGTCAGCTCAAACAATCTTTATCCTGTGAGTTCACAACCAGTGTCTGTATTCAAAATCTATAAGGATCCAGAAGAGCTCAGAAACATACCAGCATTTAGCTGTTTGTCACTGGAAGTTCAGGGTGGCAATCACAGCTCCATCTTGGTTGGCTGCGCTCTACTCCACAGGTAGGGCAACCTACCATTTGCTGGTACCACAGAAGTCAGTCCAGCCAAAAGCCAGAATTGGCTGTGGTGTGGATATGTGTAATCAGTCAGAACTTGAGTTACAGGAAGAAATGGAACCACAGTGGTGTCAGCAGATCCAGGTGCTGAACATCAGCCTGGGGTCATGTCTGGGCTGGCTGCTCAGTCTTCAGACCTGTGAATACCCCTCTGAGGTAGATTAACGCTACCTCAATCACCTTAATAAGCTCATTCCACATAGTTGTTGTGTAGATGTAAAATCCCTTACATAGAAAAAATTGCATACCAATTACATACCAAAAATGGTATGCAATTAGCCTGGATCATGATGACTTGAAAAAGAATCACACCCCCTATTTCCCCCATAAAAGCTTCAGTCTTCTGGTTTTGGCAATCCCTGGTCCCCCACCCTCCCTCCAATTCTAAAGTACTTACTGCGTGATAAAATTCTGTAGAACAAAACCACAAATATGCATTCATGTTTTTAAAACATAAAATTGTCATTATGGTCATTATTCACAAATGTTATATGTAGGAGCGCTGGTGCACTGAAGGACTAAATACTTTAAAATTCCACAAACCAAATGAGGAAAGTATAAAAATTTCAACTCACCTGGCACAGGTAGTTATAATTAAAATGTGAAAACAGTGTTATTGATTATCCAGTAAGGGAAAGTAGCTTGTACTGCAATGTTTCACTGTTAAGTCATACTGGTTTGTGTTACTTTTTTTCTTCTTTTCAGAGTGTTGTTTCTATATTGCACTTACAGTGTGAAAACAGTGTTTCTGAAAGCATGTGGTAATCAGACTGACTGGAACCTGGATGAGACTGGATTCCTTGAGAGCAGGAGGTGTGCCCATTCTTGTTAGATCAGATGGAGATCAAAGAACATGGGAAAGATTTTATGTAAAAATTAAAGAAGGGTCTAAATGATGTTATTTATTTTTACATAGGCTTCAGTGGTGCCTCTCAGTTCATGACAATGCATTCATTTCAAAAATTGAACAATAAATTTTGGTATATTGTGCTATTAGATTAAAATTTTTCCTTAAATAGCTATATTTAATAGAAATATTACTGAGTATCAAAGCTCCTGCTGAGAAGACCAAAAAGGTCTTAAGTCTACCTTTCCTATCCTCATAGGAGGAAGCAGCAGCAGGTGTTGGCAGAGGATACTCCATGGGAAGAAGTATGTGCTGGTTAAGAGCCTGTTGCTTTATGCAACTGGCTGAAGATAAGACACAACAAAGTGTTTTGTTGCATGCTTCTATGTATACTTACAGTGTGTTTTACTTATGGGATATTATGGAGAGCTGAGTGAGTTGGAGCAGAGAGATTTTAGTTTTGATTGCCTTGAGAAATAGAGGAGAAAGAAGGTAAGCCTTGCCATTACTACTGCCATAAACACTTCAAGAACCAACCTTGGGCAGCCCATGTAGGACACTGCTGAAGCCGCTTGCATCTCCATTTAATTATGTCATGAGTGTCACCTGTATTTCTTGTGTGCCTTAAAGTACTTTACCTTTGGTTATTTAAGTTAATTAGTTTTCTTTAGTGTATATTTGCAAGTAATTGCGAGCTTTCTACCTTGGAGGTACTGCTGTCAAGCAGCAAATTCACCTTTTCAGTACAGGGTTTGGCTGAGTTTTCTGTTCTATACTTTTCTCAATATACATGTTGGTTACCTAGTTCCTTATTTTAGAGGCAAAATCATCATTTCTCATCTGAGTCAATGGGAAACATGAACATCTATTTAATGTAAGAGAATATACTGAAATAGGGAGAACGTCCTTGGATGAGTTGCTTCATTAGGCCTTAATGTGTTATTAGGCTACTTTCACAACCTATAAGCATATTATTCTGTGACATTAGTAGTCTGTAGTTGTAATATCAAAACGCATGACATTTCTACTATTACAGCAGCAATAAAAGACCTGTCAAACAGTTGGAAGTTGGCGCAATTTCTACAACTACTGCTTTTCCTCGAGAAAATGCTGGAGGATATTAAATATTGCTGATGCTTCAACACCATTATGGGGAACAATTCGAAGAGAGGTTCAACAGCAGTGTTACCTGTTGTCGGAATGACAGGCCTGGATGACATATGGTAATCTACAAGGAGATACAAAGGCAGAAGTGGCTTTTAGGGATAGGTAAGGCAACTGTTAAAAATGAACATATGGGCAAAATGGCCATGATTTTCCTGCCTGTGTTGCTTGGAAAGAAGCCTAGTCAGTTGGCTTGCTGTTGCTACCATGGAGGGCAAGGGTAGGCTGGGGGACACACTTTTGTTTCTGCAAGGAAGCACAGTTGTTACTCAGGGAGTTGTTCACCCTTGGCTCTGTAGAGAAATCATGCATGGCCAGGCCAGAGGGAATAGGGCTGAAGTTTGCTTTGATTTTCATTTAGGATAGCACTTCATCAATAAAACCATATATTAATATGTAATTTTTTTACCTAATTATGTAATAGCTTGCTTCCTTTGGTACAGCAGGCCTGCAGAACTGGTTTTCAGTTAATTTGCTTTCAGGAAAGTACATTGATAAATGTCATTTTTCCTTTTTTGAGTGGAGGGTGCTATAACAACAGAAGCATCTTTGCTTAGAAGAAACAAAAAACTGTAATAATTATAATCAGAGTAGAACATTACTTGAGAAACCACCTGTTTTTCAGAAGCTATATTATTTTTTAAAGTATTCTGGATTAAAAATTTCAAGTAGATCCAATTTTTTTTATTGGAGTAGGACTGAAAACATGGGCCAACAAGGATTTTATCTGCCTTTACATTATGCAGGTTTGGTAACACTGTCACCACTTCACACACACGTTTTGTCAGCAGAGGGTGTGTCTAGCTTGGTCCATTGAGGCTGGTTTATTGGTCCAGTGCATGAGCAAGCTGGTACTGGCAGAGCCCGGTTTGATCTAGCACCTTCAGCTGGCATTTCCTCTGAATCTGCTTGAATGCTTCTGAAGTGGTGTCTTACCAAAGACTCAGATGCACCATTTTGGTTATTAAAGCCTTCCTGTCCATACCAAGTCCAGAGACTGCATGAAAGTACCAGTAATTTAGTTATCTATCCAGTAACTTAGGTATTTATCCATGAACATGCCACTCTAGTCCAAGGAGATAAAATCACTAGTGAATTCGCTGAGCAGTCATAGCTGTCTGTCACAGGAGAGCCAAATGGCTCCTGTAGGGTTCTCTGACTGTAGCAATTACATCTCTGCTGAGCAGAAGAGCAATGCAGATCCTTATGTTTAGGTATCTCTATCTGGAGCCGAATCATATGTACAGTCTGGTACAGGGACTAGATGATATATAAAGCAAGAATATTTCTACTCTGCTTAAACTTCTAAAGCATTCATTTTAAGTTAAATCAGTATCTGTTCTGCTTATCCATTCTTGCTTTTTAAGTGACTGCCTTTTACTGAGATAATGTCATGGTGGGAAAGAAAAGACTTTTGGTAGAACTTTAAAAAGAAACAAGGAACAAAGGAACGAGAGGAAAAGGAAACAAGAGAATTCCAAACAAAACCCAGAATGCAAACACTAGGTCAAGAAGGTTGTGGTCACAACCAGGGCTGAAGTGTCCAGCGGACACTGGCTGCCCATGTTCTTGAAACTGAAGACAAAGCCAGCCTCAGTGTTGAATATGAAAAGAAAAAATTACAAAGCTGATAGACTCAACTGATGTACCCATTCTAAGCACCCTGTTTGTATAACTTTCTGTGCTAAAATGTGTGTCAAAGCATAGAGAAGGAGGGCTTCTACTCCAGCACTTGGGATTGATTTTCATTGATAATTTTGGTTCTTTTGGTCTCCCCTTTGGCCCTATGAGTGTCTCTATTTCCTTTTCAGAGGAGCAGTATCCACACAGAGTCCTCCACTTTGATTTTGTGTCCTCCAATACCCTGTAAAAGTGATTGATAATTCAGCTCCATATGTTTGTGTCTTCTTTGCTTAAGTCTAGATCAGCTTTTTTTTTTTTTTAATATGAAAAGTTAGGGTTTTTTTTCCTTCTATGCTATGCACAAAGCACAAGCTCTTAGGCTTTAGTGTGGAGTTAACTCTCAAATTCCTTGCCTGATGCAGTCCCTAATGTTCAAAGAAGCTTTGGCCAGGAGTCCAAACTGTTCATATCTGTTTTATCCAAATACAGCTAAAACCTTTGAATGTTTTCTTTAATCATCTTATTCATTGATCAGTGGCAAAAGAAGTTGTGAAAATTTGTATGTGTCCAGGTGTTCTGTGCTTAGATTGTGAGGCAACAAGGGATTTTGACAGGTTTGGTTAAGCATTTAAAGCTTGAAGTGAGCATCAAAATAGAACCCTTGAGAGTCTGTCTTCCTGCCTAAACATCTGCAATGTGTGATTTCCATTGTCTAATTTTAGAGGATCATGAAGAGCAAGAGAAAACAGATTTTTAGCATTTGGGGTATGCAAAGATGATTTGTTTCATGTGAATTGCGGTGTAAGATTTTGAGAAGGATGACATGTAGTTTTCTGATGCAAGATTCTCTGCTGACTTCAATTTTCATAGCTTCATTGATGTTGATTGGAAGTAGGGCAATGTAAACCTACTGAGGGTTTGCCTGGATTTGGTTTGTAAATTTGCTAGAGATACTAAGGGGAGATTGTGCAAAAGATGGTTCTGTTGTATGTGGCCTCTGCACATTTTTACTTAAGTCTGTGCATATTGGGGTCCAGCTACCCTTGTGGCAGGATTGAGCATTTTTTTGGAGCGTGTTGTAGGGAGGTTATGGGGGCTGGTGGGGTACTAGAAAACAGCCCATGAGAGACACCACTGTGTGCCAAGATTTTACCCATTATGGAGTGTGCTTTTCTGAGCAGGTCCTGGAAACCACTGAAGCCACTCAAGTTGAGCAGTATGTGTAGATGGTTTCCTGAATGGAAGCACGGGCTGAAGGGGACTCAGTGGTGGAAAAATGAAATTATAGGGTCTGAACTAAACAGAAGGACCTAGAAACTCTTTAAAAGGGAGAGATAGAGATATGAGACCAGACTACATGCAGATCACACAAAACACTTGGAGCTTTAAATTGTAAACTCTTTGTTGAATCACCATCAGTCTCAGACTTAACGGCAGGGGACATTAGTCCTGTATCTCTGTTTTGGTAAAGGGCAGGTTTATCTAAGGAGGTTTCAAATGCCTTCCAGAAAATGTTACGGCTGTTTCTCCTGTCCCTTGATGAATGTACAAAGTTTGTGACTCTTTCTGTAAATTATGAAGTTTAGCATGACAACTGTGGCTTCTGTTGCTCCAAAATCTGTGTCACAAGCTAGTTTCCCAGCTGTAAGGCCTCGTTGAATGATTCTTAGAATCTGCCTTCCAGCTTTAGAAAAGCAACAACCCCACACCTCTGTGACACCCAGTTCCAGGCTTTGCTTTCAGGTCATATTATCCTGCCCTCAGGAAATAGATGAAGTGCTTTCAGTGTGGACCTCTCCTATTTCCAAGATCAGCCTGATCTCCCCTGCAGATACTGTAGGGTCTGTTCAGTATTTGCAGAGGCATGCTGTTCTCACCTTCCCAGACTGATGGGACAGTTTTTCTGTTGAGGAACTCATCCTTGAAGAATCTTGACTGTGTTGCTCAGGGCATGCTGCAGCACATGATTGCAGTTTTCCGTGGATTCAGTTTTACATCAACTGACATAGTGATGCAAGATCCCTTATTTTCTCTCAAGGAATTTGAATTCTAGAAGTGTAATAATCCATATTTAATATACTTGATTTTGGTTCATCTCACAGACTTGCCAAATTTTTCAGCAGATTGTCTTGGGAACTCTTCTCCTAGATCACAGATTTCTGTCTCTTTTTCCCTTGTCCTCGGCCCCCATATCACTGGGAGCAGTCTCTCTCTGTGTCTGCCTGAAGTCCCTTCCTGGTGTTGTACCCAGATCTTGGGATTTTTTGTTCTGAGTCACAAAATTCAGCTGTCTCTGCTAGTCCCTAAGCTTCCTTCTGTGGAACCAGGGGCTTGGACATACTTGTACACATGCCATTTGTGGAAGGCAGTCCTCCTTGCCCAGCATCAAGCCCTTCAGATGGCCTTTTTGTGAATATGGAATAATAACTAAGAAAACAAAAAGTGTAGCAGTGTTCTTTCAGCAGCTATTCAGTGAGATAGCAGCCTTGTCCAAGTCTGTGTAGAACCAGCTAAGCTGGAATTACCTCTGATGATGAGAGCATGCTTCACAGGAGGTCAGGATATATCAAAGACTTTATTAAAAAAGGACTCTCATTCCTGCTATGTACAAAACAGCCCTTTCTCATAGTCCTAGCCATTTATAATGGAAACTAGTTCCAGTCACCCTGTAAAGTGTGTTAGTGTACTGAAGAGTGTTGTTCCACTTGAATAAGTTTTCTTAGTCACTGTTTCACCAAAAGGTTTTGAGATTTATATCCCAGTCTGAGAGTCTGAACGTGTCACTCCTGAAGTCACCCGTAGGGAAAATGTGCCCATAAACAAGAAGACAAGGGAGAGTAAGAAATTAAAATTAAAGCTGATTCAGTACCCATTCGAGGCTTACTGATAGTCCCGATAGCCCCTTGATAAGACGGGATCAAGAGGAAAAATAGTTGGTCTTGCTATATTTGTAGAGCAAAAGCAAGAGCCTGATACATACCTTCACATGTTATAGATACTGTAAAGACAAGCTTCTTCCACAGGTGTCTGCAGTATCTAGAGCTACTGCATGGCCATGTACATAGAGAATGCCTCCTAAGATACATGCTGCGAGGAGTACCTTCCTTTACTGTTCTCTGGTGTCATTGACTGTGTAAGGGCTTATAAACTGCAGTTTGCTGCAGTTTTTAGTCAACTTACTTGGTGTGTTTATTCAGAATTGAGACAACCTGCAATTCAGTCTGTAGATCAGATGTATATTTTACGGAAATGTAGTTATGCTGCTTATATATTCTACTTGTATAAAAAAAAATTAATGCAGGCATGAGCACAGCTTTAGCAAAGAATCATTGGGAATACAATGCCTGAAGCATGATCCTATTGTGAGGATTTGTGCTGGGTTGTGGTGCTCTGTCTAAAGCTGTTATGACAGAATATCAAAAAGGCAAACTCATAATAAAGAATTAGTTTTTAGGACATAAAGAATGCCATAAAAATTGGATTGACTTGTTGCATAGCAGCATGTTAGACATGAAACAGGCACGGTGTTGTTTCCTAGGCATTTTTTAAAAATGTGTTTTCTCATGTAGATGCACTTTGCAACAATGGAAAGGTTCTCCAGGTCTCCTTGATAGAGAAATTGCTATGGCTGTGTCAGACTTCATTTTTTAACATACCTTCATTGAATTTGGTTTTGAAGGTGATACTCTGTTGTGTCTTAATCATTCCTCCCTTGCAATTCTGTGGGCTATTATGGGCAAGCTTTTCTGCCCTCTCTTGTACTCTGTCACCCTAATATCTATCTTTCTGTATAGCAGAAAAAAGATGGAATGCAAATTAGATTTCTCTTATAACCATTATCTAGACTGAGGCCTCTGGTTTATGCTAAGCAGTAAGAAGTTGTGCTGAATTTGAGATGCATATTTGCCATTTGAGCTTGTGAATCAGAAGTGAAGTAACTCAACAGTTACTGTGAGTTCTGCAGAATGCTGCTTATACAGACCCAGCTAAACAGTCCCTGTATTTATGAGCATAATATATAAATAAGGTGGTGTGACCAAAGAGAAGCAATCTGGATTGAGGCTTGTTAAGTGTTGTGTTCATTTCCCCTTCTGCAATCCCTCTTGCTCCAGCTTCAGGTATCTGGATGGTGGTGGTTGTGGCCAGGCATGACAGTGCTCCCTCCCAGCAGTGCTGTTGTTCCCGTGTGGCTGAGAGCGATGCTAAAGCAAAGGAGACAGCGGCCTCTCAGTGATGGGTTTGAGATGCACGTGTTCACCCCTCACCAAGGTGCTGGTAATGCCCCTTCTCTGCCTGTCCACAGCTGGAGAGCAGGAGCAGGCAGGAGATGGAATGGGAGATGGTAATCCCAGCATTGGTTTTTCTTCCCCAGTTCCTTGTGGGACATACTGTAATATGGGATGGCAAGCTGTCTTTCAGCTGGCCAGTTCTTCTTTAGTGTTTTCACCAAATGAGAAAATGCTTTTGATTGCTACGGAAGGGTGTGTGTTTTTTAGGTAAAACAGCTATTACCAGCCTCTTATTCTTCAAATCCCTTGTAATTGTGCCATAGAGTGCCTCTGGTTACAGGCTACTCATTATACAGCTACACTTTTAATAGTGTGTCTTAAATTGTCTCTCACTTATTTTATTTAGTCTTGTAAAGAAAAATGAACAACCTTTTTAGAATGATTAGTTTGCTAAAAATAAAGTGCTTGAGTTGGTTTTCTTTATTCTACTTACTGTATGGTACAAGGGAAAAGCGCTTTCATTACCTCAGATTTCACAGGTGACAGGTAAGAAGTGTTAATACATGCTAAGACTGCATTTATTAATGGGACTAATGCAGGTACGGGGACAAAGCTGTTTCATGTTCTGCAACCATAAGGCATGTTAATCTCTCTAGTGGATGAATTCCTAAATGAGCAGATTGGGTGAATAACTGGGTTGCTCTCTCAATCCTTAGCTTAAAATATGAATGCAAAATGCTTTGATATTTATTTGCATTAGATATAATGTCTTGTAATTGATTTATTTAAAGTTTTTGTACTGACAATTGCTTAGTATGCTTGTTCTCTATGCTTTGGAAAAAAAATTACAGAAACAGAAGCTTACAGTTTTGCTGTTTCTCACACAACTTTTCAGCTGCCTAAGCTGAGGAGGCAATCAGTGCTTACATGAAATTGTAGTATTTCTATTTTTGCTAGCTGTCACATTTCTCGTGTGAAAAGCCCACAGCTACTGCCTGACATTGTTGCTGGGGAGGAAGATGCACAGAGATGTCATACTTATCTTTCCGATTGCCCTTTTACACTTGTATTTATTCAGTCCTCTTCCATTTATTTATTTTATTAAATTCTTAACATGGGATGTCTGATTTTTGCTGTGGTAAGCAGGCACAGAGTGGAGCCTGCAGACTGGACAGTGAATTGTAGGTTTGATAGTACCTTCCATGTTTATCTTTAGTCTTGCTGAAAGTATGTATTGTAAGACGTGAACATTTTTTTTTCCTGTTTAGTTTTTGTTTGGGGGGTCCTGTTTTTTAAAAAGAGGCATTGTCAGTGTCTGATTTTCCATAATAAATGAGAATCTTGTAAAATTCGTAATGTAAAAATAACCAGTGATGGGGTGACCAACATGTGTGGGATGAGACTTCTCCCTGCACTACCAAAACATAAAGTTTAGTGCTCCTGGTCACTAGTGGGTTGTTCTGAGTTTAAGGTTTGCACAAGCAGGGTTTAGCAAGCAAGAACATAAATTTCCCCAAATATACTGTACACAGATCTACAACAATGACATTGGAAGATTCTTCTGAAAGTTTTATACAAGCATTTTTATATTAAATAAAAAAGTGCTGGGAGGATTTGGAGCTTCGGGAAGGCTGCGGCTTTTGTCATGCTTCCTGCTGATCTTAAAGTAACTTAGTGCTTAAGTTAATGCAGTCCCCATGTAATCAGCCCTATTGCTGCTCTTTTGTTCTGTTGTGTTTGGTAGTTTTAGCTTTATTTTATTTTGTCCATTTTTGGCAGTGTTTCAATATTTGTTTCTAATTTACTTAATTTTCAAAATTGATTTACCTTAACTGCTGAGCTGTTTAGCATCAATTTTCAAAATGCTGTAACCCTCATTAGAATTAAAATTTTATACTTAAATAGCAAAAATTTTACAATTTTCTGAAAAACTAATTGAGACTGTCTTATCAAGCTCCAGTGCTTTTTGGAGTTCTCTGTTTTTACAATACAAAAGGTGGTGCTCTTGTGTGAGAGCTGTAAGGCCGGGTTAGTCCTGTTTTCAGTTTTCCAGTCTCAGAACAGCTCTTAAGTCCTTCATGTTTGCTGTAAAACTGTAGATTTTGTACTCCTGGAGCTATAGAAGGGAGAAAACAATGAAACGTTATGGGAAAAGGGACTTTGTGCACGTATTACAGTCTCTTCTCTTATTAGTGCCTGGATAGACTGATACCAGTTGCTGTCAAGTCTTTCCTCTGTGTATTGTGGTTTTATTAGATTCTTCCTCAGAATCTGTCCCCCATCAAAATTAATCTACTTGCATGTTTTTGTTTTTCTTTAGGTATGGATGGGAACGATCAGTAAAATCCAGCATAATGCTGATTATACTTATGCCATTGCACTAATATGACTTGTTCATAATTCATAAGGCCAGGCTTTTCTTTTGATATTTTTACCACAATGGATTTATAAGTTCATAATACCATAAGCTATTTCAGTTTATTCTGTATCCTCTGGGACACCAAATGTTGAAGACTTTGGTTTTGGTTTATTTTTCTTTTTCTTTTCCTCAAGTTACTACCATCCTAGTATTCCTCAGCTTGATAAATTTGAGGAATAAGCCTGACTTTTTTTTGCATATTAAGCTGTGGTACATAAGCATACATTGTCTTCCTGGTAATCAGTCTCCCATTGCTCTATGTGAAATCTAAGGATTTTATTTTGTGGGGCTGTGGTTTATTTTTTAATTTTTTTCCCCGTCACTTAGCCAGATAAAAAGATGTTTAGTTTTGTTTTGGTCTCCTTTTTTTTTATTATTCATAATTGTTGGTTCCTATTAGCACAGTTTCTCTTGGTTATTTATGTCCTCTGAGAAGAAAATAAATTTAACATGCTGTATTCTAAAAGTGGCATCTATGCGAGCATCACATTGTCTTTGTAAAATAAATACACAGTGGATATTGTGGCCTTTGGTGCAGAAGAAGCATTTAAGTTGCTTCCCACTGAGTTAGTAAGGAGGGTATTTATTCATTGCAGGGGCAGCCTCAAGCTGCCTGTGTGCTCTCCCATGTTGTCAGAGGGCAGATGTGGTGCTGGAGCACCGGGATCGATGTGGAGCTTTCGATACCTTGAGTGCCTCCTGCCCGCACTGTGCCCTGAGCTCTGTTGCGGCAGGGCTGTGACAGCCCATCGATTCATGTGCATGTGGCGAAGCCAGCGAAATAGACAAACTCTTGCTTAATTGAAATACTTGTTTTATTAGCTGATTAAAGTACCTAAAGTTAGTAAGGCAGTAAAGCTAAAGCTACATAAAGCACTAACAAATAATAACATTTTCTAAGACCTATTCCACTTGCTTACTCTCTGCTGCCCACACTGTGGCTATCCAGAAGGGTCTTGCCCTTGCTCATCCATCCCATCGGTGGGTGGCTGATGGAGGCTGCTTGTGTTGGGCTTTGATCACTCATCAGGATGGTGTTGCTCTGACCATGGTCCAGGTCAGGGACCAACATGAAGTTTTGTTCCAGATCCAGCAATGAGGAAAACAGCTCCAGTGGTTCTGCACAGTTGTTGGTTTTGTTGGCTGATGCTCTTCCAGGTCTTTGGAAGATCTTTCCCCTTTCCCCTGACAAAATTGCCCTACCATGCCAGGAGATGTCACCAGTCTCTTGGCCTGACCATTACAAGAGTCTCTGAATCTCACACTGCTTTGAGTGATTTAGTATCACATCCCATTTTCTGTTCTTTTTGGTTATTTTCTCATTTTACTTTTGGGCATTGGTCTTTAGGGTTATTTCTTCACGTTCCTTTTTGGGATGCTGACATCAGTAATTTCCAGGCAAATGCTTACTCCCCTTTCATCAGTCATGTGCAAACTCTGTCTTAGTTCCCCTTTCCTTACAGCCCAGAGCTATGAAGGCTGCTATATAATTTGCCTGTGACAAGCTCGCAGTGTCAAAGGAGGTCTGTGCAGATGCATCCACAGTTATTGAAGTGTTTAGGAATTTTTTTGGAAAGGCTTCATGGGGTAATGTAAAATACTGTATTTCCAGCAGAGTGACTGAAGGAAGCAGAAGGAGCAAGTACCAGAAGTGTTGTTGCAAGGTTTTCAAAATTTGTTGCAGCATAGTAAAGCCTTCCAAAGCCTTCCAGCTTTTCAGGTCTGTCCAGACAGGACCAGATTATCACAGGTTCCTCTGATTGGATTTAGACTCATTAAGTAGGCTGTGCAGACTCATGTCTATTATAACTAGTATAATTTAATTTCATTAGTTAAGTGGCTATATACTTTTCAATGTCATGGAAAATGGTGTTACAGCATGTTTGAACTGTAATAGATATTTTTATTGGTTTATTTTCATTAGTAGTATATTTTCCACTTTTTGCTCTTGAAGAGATTAGACACTCTTCTTTTAGCATTTTCCAGCACATCTCAGGCTCTCGGCTTACCCTTTGGGCTTAATTATGAATGCACATCATGTTTGCAATTACATTAAGCATAAGCAACAAAATGCTACATGAGTTAAGATGGACAATAGCCAACTTCCTTTCAGGGAACACTAAAGTCAAGGAGATAAAAGCTGAAAATTAAGCTAGATATTTTGTTATCAAAACTGGGGACACAACTGTATTTTGAATTTTTACAAAATCTGTAACTCCAGTTTACAAAAACTAAGATTACAAAATAATTGATGTTAAGCAGTATTTAACTTTTAAATAATATCATAGTTTTCTGTAGAAGGTAGGATTTATTTGTTTGCATTGTAACATTCAGTTTAAATAGAGGGGAAGACTAATTTATCAGAAAACCTATGCCTTTTAATGAATTTCTGTATTATAACTTGATTTTGAACTATCTGTTCTTTTAAATGAGCATGATGTGTTTGAATTAGGAAGAAAGAGCATTACTGATATTTTGTCACTGATGCTTAATGAAGTCAAAGATATGCACCATGCATATTCCTAATCGTTCCCAAAGGGATTGTCCTAGGAAGACAAATGTATGCTTTGTATAAAGAAAAGATAAAAAAAGCAAACAAACCCCCAACAACAAAAAACTCCCCAAATCATCCTGTGAGTGTTGGATATTGTTTGGAGGTCTTTGTGCATTCCCTCTTTTGTGACTCCAGAAAGTAGTGGAAGTTAGTCAGGCGGTACTCCCATGGACATAAAGCTGAAAGTCCATTTTTGTGGAAATCTACATTGCATCTGTAGTCAAGGAAGCTGCAGAAACAAGGTGTTGTGTGTCTTAAAGAAGGTGGCTAATGGTCTTGATCGAAAACTTCATACAAATAGGAGGGTTTTCAATTACCATTTTCATAAGAAGTTGGGAAGGAAGGGAAATACATACAGACTGCAAGTTGGTGCATCTAAAACAATTGCAGGGAAGCTCCATATAATATGTTTAATATATCTTTTGGTTCCTTTTTCAATAATGGTAGGTATCTTAACAAGGAAAAGGTGTGGTAAGAAGTTTTATATAACTGGCAGAATCATTTGAACTGAATTAGACTCACTGTATGAAGGATAGAGAAAATAACAAGTCAGGTAGCACTCTGTATTTTAAGGACTTCATTACCTTTCTCAGTGTTGCTGAGAATGTAACCATGAGGTTCTGAATGTGTGTGGATCGATATGCTGCCAGAGGGATCTGTTACTAACCAGCAAATGATACAAGAGAAAAGTTACCTTAAGTACTGATGTAATTCACCGTTAATAAAATGGTGGTGTTATGGGGGAACTTCAATTTAAGAGACATTTAGTATAAGATCTGTGCAGTTGGACATAAAACAAGCTATTGTTCCTAGAAAATAGAGGATAATTTGCTAAAGCAAAAAGGTATTGCATTGAATATATGATAAGTCAATTCTGGGTTTCATTTTGATGGATAAAGATGAAATAACCACTGGACTAGAAGTTGATGGTTGCCTTGGGCCCAGTAATTCTGACCTGATTATATTTGGTATAGGAAAACAGAGCACAAGTCCAATCATAAGCTTATATCAAAGGGGCTAATTTCCTAGAATTGAGGGAAACTGTATTTGAAATTGTCTGGGAGGAAGATATATACAGGAAATCAGGAGTTCCTTTAGAAAGAGTAAGGGAAGAGCACCAAGGAAAATATTTGTAAGTGAGAAAATGGAGGGAAACAGTGAGGTTTTTTATGCTAAAAGACATTTCAATGAAGAGAAATTAATACAATGTTACAGGCTTATGACTAGAATTGGGTGGAAGAGTCTTAATGTTGATTTAGGGGGGAAAAAAGGCACAAGAATGATAAATAATTTTCTTTCTGTGTTTTGAAGTGTGCATCACAGGATATACCAATGAGATTGCAGAAATCCCTCATCTTTTCAGATTTTTTAGGAACAAAGGACAGTAGTGATAAATAACATAGACTTATGGACTGAGAACTGCTGTTACACCTGCACCACAGAGACTGAGCAAACCTACAGAAAATTGTTGCGGTTGGTTATTGGACTTGTGAAAAGCCATTTAATCACTCCAAAGGTTGCACCTTGGTGCCTTACCTGTCTTTAAAAACTATACTGCTTTCTGAGGAAAAAAAGTTGCAAAGGCAACACTGTTCACTGAAGGCTTTTATGGGACTCACAGGACCCCCATCTTGAAGGTCTACAGTAATGCTATGGTTAAAAAAAAAGTGATATTAGCCTAAAAAGAAATCACTGCTAGTATTTTGTTGAATCAACATAGCTTGGCCAGCAATGAACAAATGTAGACTGCTGAGCTTTTACTCCATCAAAATAAATCCCAAAAGGACTAAATTCAGTTAGAAAACAGCTCAGAATAATTACACTGTAGCTCTGCAGGTATCTTCCAGACATAATACATTGTGGAATCATAAATGTGTTATACCCCACCAGCTGAGTGCTGTAGGTAGGCTGGAATCAGAGGTAGAACATGTTCTATTCTCAGGCAGATTATCATGTCCACTTCTGCGATGTTTGGAATCTTTTTTTTTGTTTGCTGGACAATGCAGACCCATCCTTAAAATCACAGTAGCTCAAGGTGGTAGTCCCTTCACCAGAAAAAAAACAATTACCAAGAAACTCCTTATAATATGTTAGTTAGTGACATCTCTATTGGGGTAAGTAAGATGCCTGGTCTGCTGGGATAGTTACAAATTAAATTACAATGTGTGTTTCTTAGGAAAATAGAGGACAACTTCTGTACTTTTGCAAACAATTTAATCAGCTGTTACATGGAAGTATTGGGAGGATTACTTAGAACTAATTCATCTCAGACCTGCTGTTTGTGCTATTTTAAATGGTCTGGTTTTTGTTCAAATAAAACTGTGTCAGATCTGTTTGCATGTAATTACCAATGCTAGTTTTTCTTATCCTTTCCAAGCTTCAAAATTAATGCAGGGGAAGAATACACATAATCTTTATGTGCAGTTTTATCAAACTTGCTTAAATAAAAAAAGCCTTAAAACCTGCAAAAGATCTGTGTCACTGATCGTTGTTTCCAAGAGATCCAGTAAATGGCCACAGTGCTGGATTCACCGCGTGCATATTTAAATCCTGCTTGTCTGCAATACTATCAGTGCATTTTAGGCCCTATTATGTTCTTAGGACTAGGTTGTTCAGAGTATGATGATGCAATGATAGGACAATATTGCAGTGATACAAGTTATACTATGCTAAACCTATCAACAAAATAAATAAAGTTTCTCTGGCCCAAGTTGGTAAAAAGATTCCCTTCGCTCTTCCTTTTTCCCTGGGTAGATTATCTAAAGATGGAAGCTTATCGAAGTACTTTGAGGGACAGCATTTTTATAGGTTAGCGAAGAAATATGTGTACATAGTGATGACTTGGTTCTTACATAGTTTGCAGCATATTTACAAAAGTAACACGATACCTGTGAACAAAAAGGTTTAATTCTGCAATAGGTGGTAGGAGTTCATACTTTTTTTAGATTCTTGTAGGAAAAACAATCTCAAGTTGTGGTATTGGCTAATTAATACAAACCATGGAAGTTAAAAGGTAACACACAGGCTTATCTTACTGCTTTGTGGCACACATCTTTGTTCATTGCATTTTTGGGAAATAGAATCCAAAACTACGGGCTGGACACTGACTTACAGGATTGCTAATCTTAAAAGCTAATATCAACTTGTGTTTTATGAATGCGTTCTTTGAACTGTGGTAGAAATTTGGATTAAACTGTTCTTTATTCCACGTGTAGAGGTGATATATTTGTTTCCTATAGAACAAGTAAAAGTAGCAAAATGTTGGAGGGAGGATCCGAAAGAATTGCAGTTTTGGCATGATTGGATAACCTTTCAAGATGGTTGTGGATGCTTTTGTGCAGGATCATTGCAGCTGGACTCGATCCTAAAGGTCTTTTCCAAACTAAATAATTATATGATTCTATTCTTTGTAAAATTTCGGTTTTGGTTTCTTATTATTTTTTTCTGTTAGAGCAGTAAACTAGATTTGGTTCAATAACTGTTGGTTTAGTCATCATAAAGAAGTGATCCCTAGGTTGTAGGGAAATGGTTTCCTACTTCAGTGGCCTTGTTGTCTTTTCAGGCTTCATGAACTGTCTGTCTTGCTTATGGAGATTCGTGTATAGGAGTTATCCTGTTGGACATGAGCAGTTACTAGCTTTCTGTATTTCACTGGAGTTGAGTATGGGGATACTCTGAACACTTATGCCTCACAACTTGTTACCATTTGGTTAGTGCAACATCTATTTGCTAGCATCTCTGCATTACACTTACACTGCATAGGCGTCAGGGAGAAATATTTAATTATTTATGTCAAGTACATTTTACTCATTTATCAACAAGAGAGATACTTGGAAATGTCTGCCAAGCAAACTGAGCATTCGTCCCCACAGTCCAGTGACTGTAATGGTTCTAGGTCACTCTCAAGCCTCGGGAGGAGGTGGGACAGATGCTGTAGTGCCACTTCAAATGGCAGGCAGCATCTTTATTAATTCATGTATATTTAACCATGCACCTGTTGTGCATACATCTAAATCTCAATTAGGAAGTGTGTCAGGCAAAGATGATCTGATTCTGCTCTCTTACTGTTCTTCCAGAGCTCAGATCCACCAGTCCTCCTGATTTTATTTTCCCTTCCTGCAGCCAGCCCTTTGACAGTACCACATGTCTGTTGGACTTTGGCCAAGTTTTATATCTGTTGGAACCTTTGGCCAGTTGTTACAGTTGACTTGGAGTTACTGACCAGTTCATTATGAAAGCAAAAAAGCACTTTGATTTCTTTTAGTCTGGACTAATTACTTTCTGATCTTGCTAATATGAACAACAGGATGCTGCATTGTTGTGTCACTGACTATGGCTACTGGGTAGAGAGTACAGATGGCTGGGTGCAATTTGTGTTCCAGTTTAAGTCTGGATGGGATGGCCCTGGTTCATGTAAGTCCAGACTTTGAAATTATTGTGCTGTCCAAGCCACCCCATCATGTCCCTTCCTGGGAAGGAGGGAGCCAAGGCAGTTGAGATTAATTTTCATTGTTGTAGGGGCTGTTTCTGGGAGAGGGAGGCTATTATGCAACACCTGCAGATACCATTTGTCCTTCTTCCTTCATATACTTGTTTACCTTCCTTATGTTCCTTCCGATAACATCTATATAGTTTTCAGTTTTGATCTCCTATAAAAACCAATCTTATATTTGTATTTTTGTTTACTCTCCCACTCTGCTATGATGCTGTTTCTGTTGAAGGGCCTTAAGAGTTTTGTGTTTGTCCAATAGTGAACTTGGGCATGTTATTGTCATCTTCTCATTAATGAATGCAGTCCTTTTACATGTTACGAGTTACCAGCCTCACAGATCACAATGAGAGGTAAAGAAAACTGTTGTGGTCTCTCCAGTATCAGTGAAGCTCAGTTGTTGACCATACTTGCCAAAGGATGAATCAATCATTTGAAGACTTGGATATATCAGGAAAACAGCCTCCATGTCTTCCTTTCTCTATGCAAGAGAAACGGGGAACAAAGCCTGCTTCTAGTATTAACAACAGAAAATGAAAACACAAAATGACAGTCTAATTCAAGGAGGTCGTAAACCAACTGTTTTATTTGGTGTCCTGCAATATATATTAAAAAAAATTCTGGATTTTCACGCTGAAGGATCATCCTGCAGGGAAGGAAGGTCAATCTGTTAACTGGAATAAAATTATTAAATTATTAAAATAATGATGTAAACTCATCCCTGACAGTAATAGGTCCAAAAGACCACAACTGATGGTAATTGTTCTGCGAGGTATTCAACTCTGTCATGTTTGCAGGAAGCTACATCATTGTTCATTTGCTAGAAAGAAGTTAACTTCAGAAAGTTGTCCTTCCAAGTAAACCCCTGGTAGTTTTCCACACTTCTTCTTTTAGTTTGTAAAGCTTTTTTTAATGTGGTTAATAATATTTTGTCATTTTATAGGTGAAGCAGGCAATTATTTTCCTCTCTCACCTTCCCTAATGTCTATTGCAAGGAGTTGGGAAATTTGCTACATTTTTTTTCTGTGGAAATTAGGTAAGTGTCAAAGAACTGCTGTTCTCTAACTTTTCTGCTTACATAGGTGAACATAATGTAGGGAACCAAGTATACCTTATATGTCTCCAGACTAAATGAATCCTAAAACCCTGATGATCAGGGTTTTAGCTATCTACTGCAAATTTAAAGTGTGTAGAAAAAGAATGAGTAGTTTGTACTTCCAACAAATCTGCATATGCACAGCTGTGAGACAACTTAATGTGCTTCAACAGTTAAATCATTTTTATTTTTAGCACTTTTGCTTGTTGTGGACAGAACAGTTGTTGTAGGCATTTGAGGGAAACACTTAACAAATTCATAGAAGGTGGATTGAATAATGTCTGCATGAAGTTGTAGTGTAAAGGAAGGTAAGTTCCACATAGCTACGAGCGTGAAATCTGAATTAGATGCCATTTTACCCCATGTGAAATACTTCAGGAGGGGTGTAATTTGGAAATGTCAACTACTAAGTAAGAGTTTCAGATACCTTGGAAAATACTTATAAATGGCTTCCAGGCATTATACTTTAAAATGAAATTACTACTGTGCACCTAAATGAGATGCTTATTTCAGTCCCTGAGCCGCTTAATTTCAAGACAGCAAAGGTCAGGGAGGCTCTACTAATAATCTAATAACAATTGACTGCACGTTTCTAGGAGATTTATCTGCATCAGAGCCCAGTTGCTGAGAGCAGGATGAATTAGTGATTACTTAACTGGCATACCTTGAAGCAGTGTCAGCCACTGAATGTGACTAATACAATGTCATGGAGTAGCCAAAGGCAATTCATGCTTGCACAACTGCACTAGAAGGTTGGGGCACAGTCACTGGGGTTTTGAGCAGATTTGTCTGTGTCCCACCTAATAAGGATGAGATTAAGCTGGGACTGGGGTACCCAATGTCATGGGTTTAGCTGATAAGCATCAGACCATGGTTCTGGAGAGGAATTAGATGTTGAATGCGTTCACTCAACTGAAAAAGTTACTTCTTCTAGCAGCCTTAACCGCTCCCTCTGAGTCTTACTGTGATCAGATTTTATGATCAGTGTAAATTCACTTTGAGATGCACAGATCTTAGGCACTAAGTAATTGCCAAGAATTTTTATAATGTTGATAGAAAAATAATATTCTGATCACAACACCTTATAACAGTTTCCCTGGAACACTGAATGGACACTTACATCTTGAGACCAGAGGCTTGTTTACAGTTTAGTTGAAGTAAATGTACATTAACAGTGATATTATTAGTATGTGGTATCTTTGGCAATCTACAGGCAATTAATCTTCGTATTTCCTAGCAGAATAAATGATAATTTGGGGATGACTAATTTGATGTAGTAATTCTAAATATAATCTTGACATTTATTAATACTATTAAAGAAATTATTTCTCACTTATTTTCTGGTAATCTAGCAAAGACTCAGTTTTAAAAGGAAACTTTTGGTTTTGAGTGAGTATATTTGTCTCTTGAGTTGGAGGTTAAAACTTGTATGTCATGGGAGGGGGAGAGACAGCCTTGCTGTTGCAACTTGCTCTATCCCTTGCCCTAACAGCGTGGAGCTGTGTGAGACCAACTCCTCTCAAAGGAAGTACTGCTTTGCCTAAGAGTTAAACTCACTAGCCTGGAAAGAAATGAGGCCAGTGAAATAAATGAAATTTCTTTCTGGCTAGTGAGTTGAATCAGTGTATGAAAAGACATGCTAGAACATCTTTGCTGATGCCAAAGGATTGTGTGAGTACGGGAGGAGGCAAGTTGTTGCTCTTGCTGCTAGGTTAGCTACTAGTCATGGCATTCCTGCTTAACCAAAGTATATTGGCTTGAACAATGACACTTTCTCAAAGCTTATTCAGTTGTTCACAGTGGTGCTGTCTGGATTATTAAATCCTGTTGGAGAAAGCACTTGGAGAAAGTAGGAGGATCAGCTGTAGTGCTCTGAGGGATCATGGCAGTCCCTGGAATACAGTCATCTCTTGTCTTCCCTCATCGTCTTTCAGGGATCATGGTTTCCATTTTTCCGGTCATTAATTTCTTAGAGACTTTGGTATCTTGGAGACAGCATCAGTATTTTGTTGGGCAGGAGCATGTAGAACTGAATTTTATTAGCAAACTCAGTTTGAGCATAATGTGAGACAGTGTACAGAGTTAACATGATACTTCTTTGTTGGGGGAGGTTACCAAATGCCAGGAGAATATGGTTGGGATCTAACTGGAAACTCTTGGAATAAATGCTATTGAACATATTTCTGAATCTGGAAAAATGACAAATAGTGAAAGAGATAATTCTATAGTATCAAATAATTAAAGCATTAAATTAAAGCCAAAGAATCACAGAATAATCTCATGATACTCAGTGACTGGGCAATAATGCAGCAAATGAAATCGTAGTAATAAATTCTAAGTAGTGAATGAGGGTTAAAACTATTGCTGCTAACGCAGTGATGGGCTGTAAATTATCCATTAGCACTCAGAAAAGAGGTCTGGATATCGTTGCAATAGGAGGCTGAAAATGCTGGCATTGTGCTTAGTAGCAGTCAGAACAATGTTAAAAATTATTAGGAGAGGAGGCGAGGACAAAATGTAAAGTGTTTTATAAATGTACTGTGTGCTTGCATCTTGAGTAGGAAAGAGCTACTGTATGAGGAGAGATTAAGTAGAGTAGGGCTCTCCAGTTTATGAAAGAGGTGATTGAAGAGAAACTGATTTTATTATACAAATATTTATATATATATATTTTCCCAAATCTTCGTTCGCGAAGCCTAGCCATGATGATATATATATTATAAAAAAAATCATAAGGTCTTGAAGAATACTAGACTAGGGTATATTCAGTAAAATGAACAGGAAGCACCTCTAAATTAATGGAAATAATTTTTATACTGTACCAAGTTATTCTGTGGGCTTCTTTGCACAGGAAAATCATCAACATCCACCAAATGGATTAGACATGGACAATAAATCAAGGACTGATAAACACAAGGATGTGTACAAATTCTTCAGCTTTAGAAGTCTCTAAGATACATATTGCTGAATATTGGGAGAGTTAATTTCATACTTTCCCCAACTTTTTCATGGCGTTTTCTTCTGCATCTTCTACAGCTGCTAATGGAGAGATAGGGTTAGTTAGACTGATGTGCTTTTATCCAGTAAAGTTGGCCTTACACATAGATAACTTTTAACCTCAAGAGATGTAGGTATAGAAATGACTGCCTGAGTAGTCTCCTAGTAGCACTTGGGCAGAACAGATGCAGGAAACAGCAATTGTATGTCTCTAGTGGTCCAGATCAGCAAATCCATATGATCTCTAGTACTGAAGGCATAGCAGAGATGAAGAAGAGTTGTGGAGGAGAGACAGTGATGATAGCTGGAGACTAATATGGGGTGTGTGTGTGTGTATACAAAGCTATGATTCTGGTCAGAAGTGATTGTGACTATTAAAAAGTTAAAAAGAGGTAACTTTAGGAGCAACTTTAGAGCTTGTAGCTTTACTGTTAACTGTGCTTGACTGTTGGTAAGGCAAGTTCCTGGATGTTTCTGGAGTTTAATATTGTTTTTCTTTAGTAAACATTGTGTTGTGCCTTTCCTATTCCACCTGTCAGATTAGCAGAAAAGCATTTAGGGCCTATAGTCTCATGACAATTGAAAACTGGGGGCTAGAAATTGAAGGATTGCTGAGATATTTGCCAGGGCTTAAGAAGCAGATTTTCTTGAATATGAGGGGAGACCTCAAATTTATGGAGGTGAATCTTCAGCTTCTTTACCCAAATACATTGTAAAAGAAAGTTGTGTGAAAAATAAACCTTTAAAAATGGCATAGTGGAAGACTGCGGAAAAAGTGTGGAAAGGAACAGGGTGCTTCTTACTTAATAGAAATGTTAAACCAGGAGGTGAAGAGTTTTGGACTTCTATTATACTGAATTCATGTTTTTCAACTTGTCTTGAAAGGGTAAAATTGGAAGACCACCTGTGGAGAACTGTAGCTGAGTGGAAAATTTTCTGTATGACATGTTATGTGAAAGGTTATGGGTCCCTGTGGATCCTTATGGATCTTAAATGGTGATTCACCTCTGGTGCTCAGAAGCCTGAGGAATTGATATCCTCAGTACTTTTCATGTAACAGCACAGTAAATTCCTGTGATGCTCTTCCACAGGCTGGTTGCTGTATTTCTTACAATACAAAGGTATGTAATTTAGATGAAAAGCCTTACAGAAGTATTCAGATTGATTCAGAAATAGATGGCATTTTTAACAGTAATTTGGTGTTGTGACTCTGTAACTTTAATGCCATCCATCAAAGCCTTTAAGAAAGTTTTGTTCTTATCTTACATGTTTATATAGTTTTGCAAACACAGAAGCTCAACACACTAAAGGAAAGCCTTTGCCTCTCCATCGTGAGCAAAACCAGTCATGAACTGGGGAATTCTACTTAAGCTAGTTATATTAGCTTGCAATTTCTGATTCCAGTATCAAGAAATAAGATGAATAGGTATGGTAGGTGACAGGTCTGTTTTGTCTGCTGCTGACATGGCTGTGACCAGCACGAGGCAGTCCCTGACCTTCTCTTCCTGGCAGGTTCCACCCTGCACAGGCCCATTACACCAATACACCCCCATGCCCCATTTCTCTTGGCTGTGTTAGCCAAGTTTCAAGAGTACTGGGAAAAGGTGACCTCTCTAGTCTAAGCTGTAGGGTGTGCAGAGCTGTTCAGAGTGGTAAAATGCATGAGTTTAAATTCTGCAGCCTGTCAGTAGAGATGAGCATGAGGGGCTAATAAGTGAGAAAACTTTTCTTCCAGCAGCTCAGTTTTAAAAAGAAAATTATTGGTTTGGGTTTGGGGATGGTCATGTCAATTCAGTACTTAGCAGGATGCTGCAAAGATGACTAGTGTCCACCTTTTCAGGGACCTCTCAGATTGCTTTCTGTAGTTTCCTGGCTTCAAATCTAATGTAATCAGGTGGGCAGCCAGTTGCTCAGTTCTGGAGACAACTGGCCCTGTGCACAGCATACCCTAAAGTTACTTAGGAAGCTGATATGTTGAAAGACCAATTAATTTAGGCACTGTGTTACAGGGAGAGGATGAAGCGTGGATGTGGCATTACACTCTTGATTTGTGCACCAAAAATCCACTAACTGCTTCTTTGGATCTTCCAGCTGTAGAATTTCTGATTATTTTCCTGTTCTGCATATGTTACATTTAATGTTCATAGAATCCTATTATAGGCTGAGGTGGAACGGACCCATCAGGATTGTGGAGTCCAACTCCAGGCCCGGTGCAGGACACCCCAAGAATCACATTGTGTACCTGAGAGCATTGTCCAAATGCATCTTGAACTCTGTCAGGGTTGGTGTTGTGACCACTTCCCTTGGGGAGCCTCTTCCAGTGCCCAACCACCCTCTGGGAGAAGAACCATTTTCTAATATTCAGCCTAAGCTTCCCCTGACTCAGCTTTGTGCCGTTTCCTCGAGTCCTGACACTGGTCACTGCAGAGAAGAGATCAGTATACCTTCAGTGAGAAGATCTAAAAATAAATTGACCAAATAAGAATAAATGAAGAAATGGATATTGATATGGATATGTGCTGAGCTCAAAGTTCTTCATGTATTCAAAAGTGAATTACTGTGCCTTGGTGATGCCAGATGGTGTTGTACATTGTGGAAATTGGAAAGAAATAGATTAAGGAAAAAAGGTCTGGCAAGCCTATTTTTCTGGTCTTTGGTTTAATTCTGTGCTGTGAAGTGCTAAACCAGAATCACTTGTTATTTACAGAGGAATGCATCAGGATGATTGGCACATTCTATATGACAGAAAACAGCCTGTCCATGACATTGATTTAAATATTTTAAAGCAAAATCAACAAGATAGTTATGAAATTGAGAGAATACTCTTCAAGGTTTTCTGAGGTAACTTTTCTTTTACAGTCATTTATCCCAAATGTTTCTGGTGACTTTCACAATCCCAGTGGTAAATTTGAGAATTACTGTATCCAAATCAATACACAAGCCATGACTAAGATTATCTTTTAAAATGTCCCCTGAGTAACACTGAATCACTCTACATCATCCAGCTATTAGAGAAAGTATTGGTATTCTTGGGTGAGAATTTATCGTCTTGTTCGTGTGCCATAGAATTTATTCAGGTCAGTAAGCTGAAGCAGAATTTAATCACAACCAACCAGCTGACCTAGCTACATGGGCAGCAGTGCTTTGAGTCATTTTATTTCATTATGAAGTAGTGGAGGCAATACACACTTCCCAATGAGAAGCGTGATATGAAATTTGGGCAGTGGTAACAATTTTCAGACAGTCTGTTTTCAAGTACTGTTTGTTATTTGTAATGTTACACAGCATTCGTACACACATGATATTTAAGGTCTCTGGTCTAGGATCAGTCACTGATTACCCTTTTGCAGCCCTAAGAGACACAGATTTATGCAACTACTTTTATATCCTAGTCAGAGCACTGAAATTATTAATGTCTTTCAAAATACAGTGTACATGCTTCTGTGATTACCTACTTGCAGGCACTTGGCAACAACTTTTGAAAAACCAGAAAACTGGACACACTTTCATAGTAACTCAAAATCATAAAAATTTATAAACAGACTGTATTCCTTCTGATGTTTCTAGCACTAATGACTCAGCCATCTCATCAGACTTGATTTATAAAGTAACCCTGAAGAATTAAATGGAACTAAAAAATTTGTTGCTCAGATGATTCACTGTGTTCCGTATTCACTCTTGTTGAGTTTTGCATCTCTAGTTTTCAGAAAGTAATAAAAAGTCTGCGTTCACTGAAGGAATATTTTATTTTCATCAAATGTGGATACTTAAGCAATGCAGTGTTTTATTTAATGAGCTATTCATAGGGCATTTAGTTTTATAACATAACATACCTTCGTTTCACTGGGAGATGACTTCCATTGGCTAGGGAGATATGAAATCAATCTCAATTGCTAATGTTTATAAAGCCTTTTTTTTCCCCTCCCCTCTGCAAGTAGGCTAGAAATTATATTTCTGATGTGATCAAAAATGGAATACTGGTGAAATTTTTGGCTTTTAACCTTGTTCTTAGAGGGTGTTTAAAAGCATAAATGTGGTACTTTATCATTCTTTTTAATACAAAAAAAATTTGGAAACATTTTGAGAAAACATTCTTGAAAATACAAAGACTCTTCAAACACCTTGTCATCAGCAAAAATCCCTGTCTCATTCATCCCAGAGGGTGAACACGCACTTGCTGTTTGCTCATGTTCATTGTGCATTCTTGTGCGTCATTTATGTACGACAGATGCATCCTACGGCAGATACAATCTTTTCATTTCCCTGAGCTGTTCTTTGTAGCCCT
Source organism: Scytalopus superciliaris (assembly GCA_013400415.1). Lineage (NCBI taxonomy): Eukaryota > Metazoa > Chordata > Aves > Passeriformes > Rhinocryptidae > Scytalopus > Scytalopus superciliaris. The sequence continues at coordinate 703,428 of VXBX01005195.1, read as the reverse complement.
CACTGTAAGATGTCAGGTTATCAAAGGCACATTAGGAAAAACACCATCTCCTCCCTGATTACAGCAATCTCTTAGATCTTTGCAAACAATCTTTAGAGCAGCCCTGTGCAGTGAGGAGGTGCTGCAATCGCTACTCACATATGAGGAAATAAGGCACAGATATCGCAGTAATTTTGACCAGAGGAATTTGGAAGTCCGGAGCTGGACATTTTTATTTAGTACTATTTTAATGTGTTTTTATAGCAATGGTAGTTATAGCAATTTGGATTTACTAAATAATGCATAAGACTTCAGGTAGTCATACTGGTTGTAGTAAAGATGCAGAAAGGCATCTGATGTAGATTACTGGGTGCCCAACTTCCCCTCTCTAGTTTATAGAGGAGCAAAACTCTACAAGAGAGCAGTCAGTCCACCTGGCTGCCTCTGACCATCTGATGTGGAGACCTGACTTAAATACTTCCAGCTAGTGGAGAAGAATCTGGATCTTTGTGATTATCTTTAAAGAGGAACCTGGATTATCATACAGCGATTGCATAGCAATGTTAGAGATGACATACAGTTTTCCAGGTCTGGAGAGCATAAATCACCCCAAATCTGCTTCTCAAGTCTCCTGTCTGAGTCACTACACACTATCTAACTTTTGTGACAGCAGTAATAAAGAGATCCATATGGCTGATTTTGTAGACAAGTATCACTGACATTCTCATATTCGTCTGTCCTTGATGTAATTTAATGGAAAAAAGACTACATGATCATGTAATTACATACTGCATTCTAACAAATAGATGGCAACATTGCTTAAGTAGGGTTTGTTTTCACATCTCCTGATTTTTGACTGGTGGTCTTGAAACTTCAGCATCCTTTTTGTGTTTTAACATTCTAGATGTCCAAGTTTGAAAGTCTGAATATGTTGAAAGTCCATGGATTCTCCTTTCCTTCCCCTTGATGGATTATCTATGGTGTTTCAGATTTTTTACAGCACGCTTTTCTTAGAACAAGCAGAATGTCATCTCTATAAAGACTTTCTCCTAGAAGATGGTGGAGAGCTAAACTGACAACACAGTGGTGTTTACAGTGACTTTGCTGAAGCATTTACTTATTGTAGCCAAGTCAGAAGAATCTCCCTCATTTAGATAACATTACTGGAGAGACATTCAGGAGAGAGCAACAGAGAATGCAAACCTTCCAGTAGAATATAGTTGGCTTTATGAAGAATTGCTCTCCAGTCTTCATAATCCCACTCACACCCCTTTTCTCAGGGCTTTCTTTTTTTCTCCTTGATTCTCCATCTTTTTTCCTGCACTCTACAGGTTTTTTTTTAAGCTTGCCATCCTATGTTCCATCCTTCTCTGCTCTAGTTCTGTTCATCCTCTCTTCCCATTGCCATTTTGCATTCCCTTCCATTCCATCTTTGTTCTTTCTGTCCTACACATTTCTTGTGTTCACATTCCTCATTCTTCTGAGTTCTTGTTTGAAGGACTTACTTATCCTTTTTCCTGCTGTCTCAAGGGTCAGTACAGTCTTCCTTCTGTGGCTTGAGAAAAGGAAAGTGCTGGAGACTCCAGAGAAGCAGGAGGAGTTCACAACTTCCTTGTGAGGGGAAAAGGATGCGCAGACACTGATCTTATCTCTATGGTAACCAGTGATAAGATCCATGGGAATGGCCTGAAGTTGTGTCAGGGGAGGCTTAGGTTGGGTATTAGAAAAAAGTTCTTCACCCACAGGGTGGTTGGCCACTGGAAGAGGCTCCCCAGGGCAGTGGTCACAGCACCAAGCCTGACAGAGTTTGAGAAGTGTTTGCATGACATGCTCAGGCACCTGGTGTGACTCTTGGGGATGCTCTGTGCAGGGCTGAAGGTTGGACTTGATGATCCTGATGAGTCCCTTCCAACTCAGCATATTCTGTGATTCTGTAAGTGCATGCAAAATAAGATGCTCTGTCTGTGTTTAGCATAGAGCTTCTGTGAAGATGGTGACTGTGGTATGCCATGAGCTCACAGGAGTTTTGAGGGACAACACACATGGAATCTTCAGAGGATGCAGCTGCTCACATATTCATCTCTGGACATGGCTTGATCAGGGTCAGAAGGAATTCTTCCAAGACCTATAGTCACGCTATCTGGAGGAAGTGGCTAAAGAAGTGTCCATGGATGTAGAGCATAACTGCCTGCTAGAGAGATCCATTCCAAAATATGAAGGTTCTGGCATTTGGTACAGCAGAGAAAGACTGGAGCTTTAAAGAAAAGAAAAATACTTCTAAAACTCACAACCTGAGTTTGCCCACAGAACACAGTGTTCCATAGATGAGTGCTGATGAAATAGTACTACCATGCTTTAGTCCTAGTGTGTGTTGTTGCAGTACTGGTTTTGTCATCCAGATAGCAATTTCTTTGTGTGTGGCAGATTGGCAAAGTCAAGAGACTGAGGAGAGCTAGGCTTGTGTGGCAAAGCTAATGGGTGGCTTTCAGACTGCATCAGCAATACCTTAAAACATGCTGTCTGCCATTGCACCTTTAATGGTAATAAATGGTCCAACACACACACAGATGTTTTTCCAAGGTGGTATTCACTTTTTATTAGCTTCTACAAGCCTTTTGGCTGGTATTTGTCATAGCAGTGTCTCCAGTCTGTTTTGAGATTTGTTAAAAAAGCTGTCTATTGATTGAGGTGAAATTCACGTATGTTACCTCTCTCTTTTGACCTGGCTGTTTCTCATATCAACAGCTTTCTACTTTCATGAAGAAAAACTTTAGATTTTAAGATCTAGGATAAAAATAGCCTAGTGCAGGTAGCATCAGTCTTTGAAAAAAAACCCAAAACCAAACCCTATTGTGCATGGCATCTGCATGGATGCAATTCTTATCTCCCATCCTCTGGAAGGATGTAGTAGCACTATGTAAATGATGGAACACATTCTGCAGATTAAATTGCATTCTTCAGCTTGAAAAGGAGCAGTTGTAGGAGGCTTTTGATAATGTTAGGAACAATCAAGAGAGGAGAAGAAAGCAGAAGTGAAAAACATGCTCTTGTATAAGTCCAAGTGATCTTGCATCTTAGAGAAGAAGCAATTTCTGTATGAAGAGACTTTAAAGAGTTTTTTAGTTTAGAAAAGGAATGACTGAGGAGAATTAGGACTGAAGTGTGTAAACTCATGAATGTCATGGAGAGGGTGAAAAAGGAATAATTATTCAGTTTTTCTCACAGTACAAAAGTAAGACCGTATCCAGTGAAATGATCAAGCTGTAGCTTTAAGACAAATGAAGAGAAGTAGTTCTTCACGGTGTGCATAAATTACAGAGTTCATTTCTGCTGAATGTTGTGGAGGCTTAAAATCTGAACAGGTTCAAAAGCAATTAGACAAATTCATGATGGTTACTTCCATCTGGGGCTGTTAAACACAATGATGGGAACTGGGACTCCCAAAACCACAGTTTATGGGAAGATGAAAGGCTGCTGGAGGGTTGGGCAGAAGGAAAGAATTGCTTTGTGAAACAGGATGGTGTATTCTTTTTCTAAACATCCAGTGTCAGCCACTATTAGGGATGGAAGTAGTAGGGAAAGAGTGATGGCTCCCCGCTATTTGCACCTTACTTACATTCATTGGTGAGATCCTCTGAGCCCTCTCTTCTCCAAAGCTGAAAGGTCCCAGCTCTCTCAGCCTCTCCTCAGAGAAGAACTGCTCCAGGCCCTTCCTCTTCGCTGCTCTCTCTCCAGTACTGGACCCACTACTACAGGTGTGGCTGTGCCAGTGCTGAGTGGGTGGAGTTATACTGTGTTTTCAGGGCTTGGATTGCAGCAGAGCTCAAGGTGGGTTAAGTAGTCAGCCTTCAAAATACATCTGACCATGTCTTGGTAGCAGTCAAGGAACATATCAGCAAAGCAAACTTACTGTTTTATTGGGCTTTTGTTTGGTTGGTTGATTGGTTTTGTTGTTTTTTTTTTTTTTTTCCCTGATTGCATTTATTTGGCTTAGGCTCTAGAAGAATGAATGGTTGTGCATTGCTCTGTGAGTGTTAGGTGTTGTCTGAAACTCTTAGACGATCAGAATTTACTTGATACTCTGAAGCTATTTTGGGGGCGTCTGTATGGTCACAGTATATGCTGAAGTTCTTTGTATAATTTTACCAGACAAAATTATTTACATGTTTAGAAACATCGGACAAATTACTAGCAGGATGAGAGTGGAAAACAAAAGCAAAATTTTTCAGGTGCAAGATTAAACTGGGTTCTAATTGCTTTTCTTTTCCAAAATGAGAATTTGAGAAATCTAGACAGTGCTGTGTTTCCTCCTGTAAAAGGAACACAGGCATTTGCACATGTATACTATGATGGTGTAAGGTACTTTTATGATGTTGCAATGGATGAATCAGTGTGCTGGATTCACTTTGCCACCTTCAAGTAGAAAAGATATGGTGCAAAGAGGAATATTTAGTCTAAATGTGTTTGAGAAATGAATTCCTTGACTTGTACTTGTTTTTAGTTATTAATGTACTTAAAAGGATTCTTGACATTTTGAAATGTTGCAAAAGTCTGCCATTTGCATAATGCTTTTTATTGTTGAGGATGGCTCATGGGCGGTTTTACTTGTGGGTTTTGTGTTTTTACATTGTTTATGAAGTGATGAAAAATGCTTAATATTTCTGGGTAAGAGCAGGGGGGGAAAAAAGCTATGATTCACATTTGAGAACTCTGAAGCCATCAGAAGTTTGAGTTTATGATTATCTACTAGAGAGAGAATGTGTATGTTATTTTACATTGCATTTTTATTACAAGGGTTTAGTGTTTGTTATACAATGAGAACCAAAAAAGTAAATTGCCATATGAAATTGCAAGCAGAAAACAACTCAATCATAGTAACTACATTAACACTTGGCCGTGGTTTTACTATAACACATAGCGTAGGGTCCCTGACTAATGCTGTTTTTGTAGCCTCTTGAAATTTGGAAATTAAATACAAAGATATTACTGAACTAACTGATAGCTTCAGCAGAGTCCATGACTTTTGTCAGGCCTGTATTTTCTGTCTTTAAAATAAAAAACCTCACAAGTTACTGTAAAGATAAATGCTGTTCAAGCAAGGAGACTTAACTAGCTTTTTGCTTGTACAGCAGAAATTAAAAATGAATTTGTGACATCCATGGCATGCTTTCTCTCCTTTCCTGCAAGCTCCCCTGGATCCTTATCTCTCTGATGGGAGGTTTGGAGCTGCTCATACTGTGGATGTCCTATCCTTTTTGATTACTGCTTTCAGAATGGTAAACCGTACAGAATCAAGATGTAGCTAATATATGTGTAAGTCTTAGTGTGACAACTCTCAAATTAATATGCAAGAAACACTTAGGATTGTGTTCCAAGCAATCAACTACAATAAGGCAGGACAAAAAAAATCAATATATTAGATATTACTTCTACTGTTCCTTGTCTTGCACCATTTTTTTGGGTCCAGGTTTTCAAGGAAAAGGAATTTTCTGAGCATTTGTAAAACCATGTCCTAGCTGAATAATGTTTTATATGAGACATGATTGTCATTACCTTTTAAAATATAAAAACTAGGAGTTATGAAATGTCAGCAGATGACAGGTTCAACATAAACATATTAAGATAGCTTTTTACATGAATTAATAACATGATGAAACTTCTTGCCAGAGGATGCTTCTGTGTGCTCAAAGTTTCCATGTGTTAAAAAAACCAAGTTGATGGAAGAAAAAACTGCTGTGAGTTATTAAACACAAAGATACTATCTCTGTACCAGGAAATCCCTGACCTGAAATCTGCACTGTGCTAAGGAAAAAGCATTACAAGCTTGGCCTATTTTTATGATCATTCGGTCTCCCTTACCGGATACTGTCAGGAACAGAAAAGTAGGTTAAAAACCTTTGGTGTTACACAACATCTTCCTTTGGTTGAGGAATAGTGCATTAGATTTCAATAGGGAAAGGATTAGCCAGCATTATGGCTAATAATTTATTTTCTTGGATTTTTCGTATTGATGTACTGATGTATTTTTCCATATCAGACAGTTGCACATGGATCATTCTCAGTCCAGGGTCCTGGTTCTGCCTCACATACTCGCTTTAAAGTTTCACCATCGCTATTTGAGTTTCCTTTTACTTATTTCAAATAGAGAGTTTAAAGAAAACGGTAAAATTTTGCTTTGTTCTAAGAATATCTAAATTCTTCTTCTCTACCTTTATCCATTTCTTTATGATGTTTGGGTTTGCTGGGTTACTCTAAAAATATTTCCCTTTCTTGAATGCAAGTAGTTCATGAACTCTCCTCCCCAGGGCTCAGGAGAATCTTCCTAGATTGAGTAAAGGGTTCTTTTTCACTCCTAGTTATCCTGCTAAGCTTGCAATAAAAGTTGCCCTCTCCTCCATGCAGCCATGGACTTTAATCATAACCTGATTTTAAGTTGATTCTTTTCTTCTCTTTAAACAGCTGAGAGCTCAGTTCAAGCAAAGCTGATGGATGTGATGTGGGGCTTGTGAGAAATTGTAGTGTTAAGAGTCTAGTTGTGTCATCCTGATCTTTGCCAAATTTCCATCAAGCCCCAAATCCATAAACGCTTTTAGCTAATGTAGCTCCAATTAAATTTCCTTGGTGCCTGAAAGTCTGCTTGTGCACACTTCTAGCAGTGCAAGCAGTCTTAGCAGAGATGTCTGTGTATCATACACAAACTCTGAATATTTTTGAGTGTCCCACTCTCTGAAGAACCATTGAAGTGTCTACTGTATACATGTGATGGAATTAATAATGTACAGAATACATTCATCATGACTTCCTGAGACGCTGCCATGTGTCTCAACATAGTAGTCACACTCAGAAGTATAATGTTTAGGATTTTTAAAATGAAAGGGAGCCTTGCACATTCACATTTCCTGATCCAAATCATTCAAAATGTCCCCTGATAAGGCAGCCATTGACTTACCCCTCTGGTTTTTAAGTCTGGCATGCCGTTCTGCCTTAGGAGCAGAGGGAACCTTGTTTTGTCCCCCTGGTCCTGTGCATATCTTAGGGGTTTCTGTGGCTTATAAGTGGATATGTTTTGGAGATAAAATGCTATTGGTCCTCTGTTAAACCATCTTTGGCATGCAAGGTAAAGGAAGTCACGCCTCTCTGCATCTGCATTAACATCACGTCGTCAGCTCCAAGGGACTCTATCTAATCTTACACCGAGTTTCTGACCCTGTATTTACTTAGAAAGCAAGCATTAAACCAAGAAGAGAACCAAGTTTCCAATGTATTTTTCCTTAAGAGCTATGCCTTTGATATTATCCTGAATTAACAATAATGTACACTGTTGGTCTGAAAAACTCAGTATATATTGATTGCTGTGTTCAACCCATTGAGTAAGAAGAACTGTTGCATTACTTTAGTTAGCTTAGATTAATTCCTAACCAAAGCATAGTATTAAATGATCATTAGGGCTGGTATTAACCATAAATACTGGTTTTGGTTTATTTCTTTCAAATCACTGCTTTTCTTTGCTATTACTTGGCTGGGCACCTGCTTTGAAGCTTATCGAATGTTGACATGGAATAGTAGTCACATAAGTCTGAACTCGGAAGAACTTTGGCTTCTGATCTCTGACCTTTCCTTTGCCCTGTTTATCTTACCTGATAAATGGTAAACATCTCAATCACACAGGTCTTATGCGATATCACAATGTTCAGTCTCCTTTCTTAAAGAATATTTCCACAGTTTACCCTTTCTGTCTTACAGCTGAAATAACTTTTAAAGCACCATCTAACTTGAGCAATTGCTTTTTACTCAAAACCCCTTTTCTTTTTATAAAGCTGATGATGTTCCTTGAAGGAGCTGCAGGAATTCAGGAACCACACATTATTCAAAAGCTTGGTGAGAAGCAGCAGGTCTGTGGGGCATTGAAATATTAGGAATAAAAAGGCAAAATTACAGTGCTTCATTTCTTCCAGACTGCTGTGCTCTATTACTCATTCTGATAAGTCCTGTCTATGTACCCTTCCAGGTTCTGAGCTCACATAACAGAACACATTGGGTTTATACGTAAATTTACCCTCTTTTATATTTCTTTATTTATTTTATTTATCTAATAATATGAAAACAGCTTCTCAGCAAGGAGCACACAAGCCAAAATCGTTTGCAAATCATTTGCCAGTTACTGTGTTTGAAACCAAACAATTCAATTATGAGAGTTACTAAATAATCAATATCTTTGCCAAGACAAGTGGTAGTTCTAAGAAATAGCTCATGTGGATGAAGTAATTTATTCACACATTTGCCAAACAGTTGTTTTCAAACACTGTACGTAATTTTACCTTATTTACCTTATTATTTAGCTGAACATTGTTTTACCTTACTTGTGTTCTACCATAATGCTTAATTCTAATAAAATAACTTGTAACTCCAAATTCTGATACATTTAGAGGCAACTTATAAAACAGTTCATGTTTCATATGGATAAAACAGATCTAAAAAAGGAAAAAAAAAAAAGATAAAAACCTGTGATAAGGCATTTCAGCTAATAAATTTTCTTTTAGAAATTCCAGGTAAACTTTTTGATTCTTCTTTTGGTTATTAATTATTTCTACATCTTGTTGTAATTTGAATTTCATGAGTTTTTTGCTTTTTGAATTCTTATGAATTCTGGGCAGACAAAACTGTTTCCCTCCTTGATGTAAATAAAGTGAGGACATGTGATAAGGCCACACACTTGATGTTCTGCTGACTTCCGATCTGAGAAGGGAGGTCTACAATGGGACCATGGATGAAACAGGTACCTTGTGAGGATGCATCACAGGTATTCACTTAATGAAATTAGTGAATATGCTTTTGAAGTGTGTTGAGACAGGATCTCTCGGGTCAAAACATCCCTGTGGTTATTAGGCAAATCTATAACCAGTGTTATCTCTGTAGATTAATTTTCCTACAGTTCTGCAATGTAGCTAGGTTTTCCTAGATATCAACGTTATTACAAAACTTGCATCTCAGGGTAATTTGGCTCTATGTAATTTATCTAATATGTCCTGAGTTCTTCAAGGTGATGTCTGTTTATGCCCTGAGTTCTTCATGATGATGTCACATAAATATGAAAGAAATCGTGTAAAAATTTAAATCACATAAAAATACTCTTTGGATCAGTAAATAAAAATATAGTTGCAGTGAAGCCTTTTATACAGTCTGCTTGGGTGATAACATTATTCAAACCCATGAGGCAAGGAGCAAACTGTGTCACTGAGAAGCTGTCTCAGACACTCATTCCTGTGTGCTGTGGTGGACAGTTTAAGGGAATTGCTTCTTAATTACAGAGTTGTCCTTGATAACAGTGAGAAAAAATTGGTTTGGACAGTATCGATTCCAAGCACTTCTGTTCCTCTTTCGGGACATTCCCAGCCAGCAAAACATTCACTGATGGTCAGATAAAACAGCCTAAGTTCACCCCATGCTTAATTTAATCAATAGAAGCCAATTTACATTGCAGAATGTTGGCCATGTTAATTTAGCTGTGGAAATACCATCATCATCATGTGCCTCTGAGACAGAATAGAAAACAAGTTTTGGTTAAATATGTACAAGGCTATTCGAGTCTCTTGAATTTACTCCAGTTTTTTGTTTTTTTTTTTAAAGAGTATAGTTTTTTCTTAATGTTAATTCTGGCAAGTTTTATCCATCTTTCTTTGACTGCATATAATGATTCTCTGGAAACATTTGGTTTGAAACACATTTGTTTTTAGCAAGAGCTTTGCTTCATCCCTCATGTGTACTGGGGAGAACTGAAGGCAGCCATTGTGGACCAACACTGGCTTTGTGTTTAGAAGACCTTTGATGGAAAATTTCACCTTCAGAATATTTACCAACGCTGCTCACAGAGTCTGTGAGATAAAAGAATAATAGTGTAACTTCTTAGAGAGAAATTGGGATAAAGTGAGATTAATTGCTTTGCATAGAGCCACTGTTCAGCTCAGTCATGTGGTCCAAAAGTAATGCTCCACAAGGGATGAACTCAAGTGCTTTGCATAGGGAGTCTATCAGTGTAACTACAAAAGGTCATCCGGATGATATATTTTCTCATTATTGGAAGTAAATTATTAAAATTCAGAATGAACAATAATGCAGCATAGTTTGTTTCTTTCTAAACAAACACCTTAGCTACCAGTGGATTAAGATTCCCACACAGATATGCCTGATGTCCTATCTACAGTGTCCAGTTTGGTCTTTTGCATTTCTTTGTTGGCCCTGGGCATTTTCTCAGCTGTGAACTTTTTGACTTGCTATAGTAACAACCCAGTATAGAAAGCGAAATGTTTTGAGATTGTGTTTTGGGGACCTGAATTTCCCTGAGCATATTACTTTTGTGTATGCTGTGGCAGCAAGTCCATTAGCAAAACAAACAGGGGCTAGAGTGAGAGCTGGTGAAATGAATACAGAATATAGGCAGAAGCAAATGAGATGGCAGCACAGTCTGTGCCTTAACTGTGCTAGTGTGCTTGAGCAAGGCTCTGTTATTGCCTGGGAAAACCAAGGAGCTAATAAGAATCCTAACTGTAAGCATTAAAATTACCATAATAAAATTGTCTTTTGAAAAATATGGCAGAAAAAGGTGTGTGGCCAGGTGGGGAATATGGCATGCTGTGGAGCACGAGCAGTACTTGATTTCAGCAGTATGTCTGTAGTGACCAGTGGAGCTCTCAGTGATGTGGGTCAGTGTCAAGAATCAAATGAAGGTTGACTCGGCTGCAGTGCAGGTCACATCATACGTGTCAGGATGTGGCACATGCTGGCATTCCTGGCACTTCCTTCATAACTATTTCCAGCATTTGATGGGATGAGGAAGGACATACAGACAGCAACCAGCTAGCTTGGTTTATAGGGTTGTGTCTACAGAAGAGAATGGTAGAATAAAATTGGTTTTAAAACGAAGGGAAGTAAAATACTCCCTCAGTTATGGTTTTCTTCTATGTCTTTTTCCCTAGTCAAATACAGCATTTGTAAAACAACTGGCAATGGGGTCGGTAAATAATTTTGAAATTCATACAATGAAATATGTTTTGCATGCCACTAACAGATGTTAAAGAAACAATAATTGAGTTGTGTCATATTTTGCCTTTTTTTACCATTTAATTTCACAATATGCATGAAATGAAAATCAACCAATTTATTTCTATGTGTGATCCATTTCAGCTTTTCTTTTTAACTATGAAAATTGAAGTAATACTCCTTTTTGGCTCTGCTCTGCAGATGCAGTGTTACATCTGAGTTATGCTACATCTAGTAGCATTGCATTTAGTAATAGCAGAACCTCACTATTACGGAAAAGTGATAGAGTTTAAATAATTTGAATTTAAATTTGCTTTCTCTGACCAAAGGACTTGCTTCTCCATATATGAATGAAAGAAAAATGCTGTATTTAAAATGTTCTTTGTGTATAATTTTTGTAATGAAGTTTGGCATTGCAGACATAAATGAGCATTAATCAGAAATTTTGATTTTGAATGGCACTGTTATGCCTTAATTAAGCTCTTTGTGAAATGTTTCTGCATTTCTTTTCTATTGGTCTTAGCACTTTTTTCCTGTTATATTCTAACTTCTGAAAAAAAATACGCTACACTTCTGTTTAAAATACTCATGTACTAACATTTTGATTCTTGATAGACTGGGGGGGGGTTAACCTGGTAGTGAATACAGGAACTATCTAGGATCTCAAGTGGTGTTTTCAGGTACTCTAGTCAAAAGTGAATGTCCTTGTTTCAGGATCCCAGGTATTGTTAAAACATTGAATATTCTGTGCCTTGGAGAAGCACAGATTTGAAACCCTGGATATCCCATTTGTGTTGACATTAAGCTGTTGTTCCTGGAAACATTTTTGCTGTAGTGGGGAGTGTGTAACTGTCCTCCATTTCTCACTCTCTGAATGTGCAAAATTCAGTTGCAGCTGCTCTGACAAGTTTTCTGCAGTGACCCCTGGCATTGTTGTATGTAAAAGCAAAATCACAATTTTACAATTGCTCTATATAACTTCTTATAGGCAGGTTGTAGGGATTCACATTTAGACAGTTGCTTATTTAAAATGTTATTTTCAGTTTTGCTCTCCATTCTGTTTTTCTGTGTTCTCTAAGAGGAAATCAGAAATTCTAGGTGATGGAAAAGCAGCAATGCCTTCTATCTGTCTTAAACATAAACCCCAAACCAACACACCGAAGAAAGGAAGAATATTCTTCTCAGAAAATTGTTTACATAAAATACCACAGTCAGAAAGTGATAAAGAATAACTGGTTTTTTTAGCAGCTGGAGGACATCAGAATATAGTCTTCAATTCCCTCACGTGTTTTTGTAATGCAGATTCCCTTTAAAGTAGCCTTGCCAATGTACCTTAAATATATTTTAGAATTATTTTACCATGAAATTAGTTTTTCTCCATCATTGGCTTAGTTGAATCCTTCTTTTTGATCAATGCTGGGACATTAGAAGTGAAGCCGTGGCCGCACATACTGTTTTAGTAGGTTTCTATCAGAGAGTGTTCTGCAGTAGACCATGCCCATTAAGAGTAAAAGTTATTAGCATAGCCTGGCTGCTCCTCCAGCTCTCACCATGAGTCTTACTTAATTCCCACACTCTGTACTGCTACCACCAGGTTGTATTTATATAATTATTAAGTGGAGGAAACGCAGAGAAGGGAATTTCAGTCTCAAGAAGTGCAGAATGGCAAGAAGCTCTTCAGGTTGTCCTCTTACCCTGCTAGTGATCGCTGAGCCTGATTTAAACTCCAGTCTCCAGATTTTCTCTCTAGGAACCAACGTGCAAAATACTACTTGCCTTTTAACCCTATACACTGGGGTTTGGTTTTTTTAGGGGGGGTGTTTTGGTGGTTTTTTTTTGTTTGTTTGTTTGTGTTTTTTGTTTTGTTTTGTTTTTGTTTTTGTTTTTGTTTTTGTTTTTTTTCTTTAAGAGGGTTAAATGAAACATTTAGAAGAAATAAATTTGTCTGGGTAGACAGTTTTGGCTTACTAACGTTTCACCATCATTGTCCCATTAATGACTGTTTTTCCTATTCCTTGCAAGTAGTTTATTTTCTCAACTTTTTTTATTTTATCTTTAGGGTGTTATTATCTGATAATAGAAGTGGGAGAATTTTTTTCATTTTTGATTTACACAGCTTGTTAAGAAACTACCATACTTAAATCAAGGTTCACTTTAATATTTTTATGAGGTCACTTTGGAGCAGTTGACCCATATGTTATGGAAAAGCATTTTTCCTGGATCTTCATGGTATTTACTTCCCATTTTGTCTGTGGATATCCCACTTTTAAGTGAAATGCTTTTTTCTTTTTCCTTCTTCTTCTGTTTAAACAATAGTTTCTTGCCTATTGTAAGCAAGAAGTTACACAAATCTGTAGAAGATGTGGTAGCTGGATTTTAGGGCACAGTGTTGCAATTTTTGTAACTAGGTTTCCTCTGAAGTGGAGACAAGTGACTTTCTTTATGAAGTAAGAGCATGCATCTATTGCTGCCCTAATCTAGGCTTTGTGAGAACCAGGAATTCCAAGCATAAAAAGAACATGGAAATTTCTTTAAAGGTAGTCCACAGCAGAATCTGATCTACGATGTAGGAGCCTAATCTCTGTTTTATTCTCATATACCCGATATTGCCTGTGTGAGTACAGTCACTGAATATCCGTGAGGGCTCTGTTTTCCATGACTAGTGTTTGAAGATCAGGAAAAGAAAGCTTATATTTTTTATGATGTTATGTTTCATTGTACCTGTTGCAGTCACTAACATCTGGGCAGCACATACAGAAATTGCCACAGCTCTGCAAACTATTTTGTCTGCTTGTCTACACTCTATCTGCCACTGCAGGCAGAGACACTAAACAAATTCAGCATCCATTGAGATTAACAGCCTGGGTTCAGACATGCCTCAAAATTAGTTTGGTTTAAATGTTTGTAACTGAGCATCTCTGGACAGTGAATCAGTAGTTAATACCTAGGTACTGTGCTGTGTGAAGAAAGCAAAACTGGTTAGGGGGCAATTCTGACTTGTCTTTTTGTATCTGTTCTTTGCACAGGAACACAAATTGACATAAAAACAGGATAAACATTGTAATCTCTAATTATAAATAAAAATTCTGTTAGTGACAAACACATATTAGCATCAGATATCTAGTTTTCACCTGAGTTTCAGATGTCTTAGTTCAGCAGGATCTACTTACTACCTTTCCTTTGTTGTGAGTACAGGCATTTTGTTATATGTGATATTGTATGTATTATGACATATATTGCATTCATTTTATATACAGACATTCTGGTTACAGCCAGAGACCCTCCCAGGCTGTGCCTACCCACAGCTCCTCTCTAGGGGCTTGCTTCCTTTTCGTTGCCTCAGAAGCTGGACCCCATGCAGCAAATGAGATTGTTGTGTGCCCTGGGGTGTCACCGAGCACATGGATTCAGGAATGAGGAAATGCAGAAGGCAGGTAAGAGAGGTGTAAATTCATTCCTTAAGTTTGGCAGCCTGCATCTTAAGCTGAACTTAAACGTATGTATCTTTGTACCCTGCAGTTTTCTGACCCTTAAATATTTTGGACAGTGTACATCCTGCATGACTTAACACTTCAGTAATTTGTAAAATAGATTTCCATTTTAACACAGCAGCAGGGCAGTTTGGCTTTTATCCAGCAACCAAAATGTGATGCACGAAGGTGCAATTTTTTTTAAAAAGAACTCCACTGGTATTTTTAGAAGATGTGCACATCGAGCTGGAGAGCTGGCCAGGTGCCAACCAGGTGCTGCCTGTCGAGTGCTTATTTCTAGACACCTCTGCCTGTCACGTGTCTTTGTGCTGCAGTGCTGAGCACAGGAATGGCAAAGAACCATGGTGGCTCTTGTTCAGCTTCTGTGTCTGGTGCCTGGGCAGACTCAGCCTGTGACTTTGCACATTCATGAAACCTCTCTTAGAGAAGTAGCTGTGTCTGCCTGTGGGAACTGGCTTGCAGGCTTGAGATTGTGAATGTTCTGCTGCAATCCTGTAGTGCCCAGTTTCTGCATCCAGGGACAAGTGTGGATTCATTTTGTTGGGACTCTGACTTGTTTGGACAGATAAATCAAACCTTCACATAAATCAGCACTCTGCTTCCTGAGTTAATTTATCACTGAATGCAAATTAATCATCTTTCCTAACCTGCTCAGGACTGAGTTTTCTTACTGTTCTGTGGTTCTCTGCTTTCACTTTGCTGTTTGCTCCAGCAGCTCTGCAGGTGTAACTGCCCCTTGATAGCTGGACTACTGATTTAGCCTTAAGGTTTTTCCCACCTGTTCTGTGGAAAACTTCTGCAGTGGCAGAAGTTGCCCTTCTTTCTCCCAAAAACTCGGTGTTTTCTGGAGTTCATGGCCCTTGCTTGCTGGTCCTGGGCAAAGGGGCAGAGGGTCATATGCCAGCCCAGGAAAGAATAATCTCCCTGTTCAACCTTTTCCAACTGAATAGGACCACATTCCTATGCAAGGAACAGTCAGTGACCAAGGGATATGTGCCTTGGTCTAGTGTTATTCACGTTGTAAGCTCAGAAGCAGCAAGCCAGCATTTGAGATGCTTCTTTGGGCAGTGGTAAGAGTTGCTCAAAAGGAGTGTGCACTGCGAGGTGCCCGGCTGCTCCTTCACCTCACTGCATCGCCCTGGCACCCAGTCCAGCCTGACACTGCATTCCAGTGGCTGATAGCTTGGTCTTGTGATGCCAACATCTTAGGCTTGGTCCTGTTATTTTAAAACCTGCAACATTCCCAGAAGTTTCCAGATGTGGAGAAGTAAATAAACAAGCAAATAGACAAAGCCCTCATCCTCCCAGCCTTTGGGTCAGGGAAAAGAAATTCTGAAAGAAGTTTAAATGTCATGAGTAAACTAGTAAAAGTTCTGTTCAGTCACAGATGTTTTAGATACCTTTTTATTTCTTTAGAAGGGTAGATACTTCTTTTTAGAGGATCACAAAAGGGAAAACTATCTGTTAACACACTTCACCTATCTTCTCACAAATGTATTATTTTGTTACCTCTACATGCTGCCTCTTCACTGTATCTTCTGGTGTGTCAGCTGCTGATGTGTATTGCAGGCAGAGAGTCGGCTTAAACTGATTACAAGGAAAACAAAGCATCTGTGAATACTTAAAATCATTCCTGTGTATGCGTCTTAGCTTAGTTGGATAATGTGAAAATAGTACACTGTTAGTGTTGTTTTGAGCCTATCTGAAGAAATTTACCTGGAGGGAAGAAAGGAAAATCTACCTGGATTGCACCCAGGCAGAATGGAATAGACAGAATGGTATTAGAGTGCTGTGTAGTAGCAGTGTGTGAGTAATAAATCAGCTGAGTAAACTTACACTGGAGGGGGAAATAATGCTACTTGAGCTAACATGCATTTTTTATTTGTTTTGAATGCTTATTTTCTGCTTAATATAACCAAATATATGCAAACTCACTAAGGGACACTAACATGTAAGAAGGATGTTTATTCAACTTAATGCTAATTTGAAATATAAGATTAAAGGTATTGAGTGGCTGGGTGATAGCTGGCAGATGAAATATTAAGTAGTGCATTGAAGAGGAAGAATTACGCTATCTTTATATGTGTGGCAGTGAGCTCTTGAACATTCTATTTCAATTCAAGGAAAAAAATCTTAGAACTATAACAGGTAATTCCATAAAAGCATTACCTCTGTGCTTAATGGTAGTCCAAGAAGCAGAGTATTGGGGATGATTATGTGGAGAATAAAAAACAAAGCAGGCAGCGCTGCAGAAACCTATAACTTGTATGGGTCTGTCCCCGCCTCTGTCTTGAAAAAGAATGAATAGAACTGTAGAAAGTACAATGCAGAGTAATAAAGAATAAAAGGGTATGAAAGCAATTCTACACAAGTAAATGATTAAACAAACCAGGAGTTATCATCCTTAGAATGAGAGGTTTGAGCAGTGGAAATAATAAGCTCAAACAGAAAAGGTGAACAGCAAGTGGTTCTGGTTCAGGATGTTTGTCTCCCACCAGCTCTCAGAGGCAACAAATGAAGCGAACAGATGGCAGGTTCAGAACAAAGGGAGATGCTTCGTGTGTTGCGTGATTGAGGATATTACATGTTACAGGCATTTACACAGACTCAGGAAACAAAGTGAAATTGAGTAAAATGGAATAAAAATGTGTCACAAAACACAGAAAAATCTCTGTCAAAGCACACGAGTAGCATGCCAGCAATTCAGGACAGTGCTGGCCTGCATGCAGCTGGGAGCCTATCTCTGGAATATGTCTCTGTGTGATCACTTTGTCCTTTTGCTGAAGATCTTGAGCTAAAAGACCCTTTGGTCTGGCTCAGTAAGACTGCTCTTCCATTTCTTTTGCTGTGTGTGGGAGGCTAGAGTTCAAAAGAGCAGTGCAGTTAGGGTCACTCAGTTGTAAAAGACATCTGAGCAGATCTTTACAGTGCACCAACCCATCAAGGATTATTGGTCAGATGCTTTTCATCTCCTGCTTCTTTTCTGTTCATTACCAGAAATTAGTCTAAGCTTCCTTTCCTTGTTCTCAATAATCTAGAGGTTGCAGAGTATATTAGATTTTTATTTTATTTATTTTATTTTCCATGGATTTTAGTCTCAGAAAACCCTGTGCAAGCCTAAATAGCATAGCTACAGAAATAAATAGTAATAGCTGTGTGTGTGCAGAGGAGCTTTTTATCACATAGGTGAACAGAAGCAAGGAAAACAAGCAGGAAAGAGGAGGGGGGAAATCTAAAATGAGATAGAAAGTGATTAAAGCGGAGGGGAAATGGATGTCTGATTAAAGATAAAGAATTCTGATGATGTGACCTTTCATGCCTGCTGCATCTTCTGTGGTTGATGCTAAGTCAAGAGAAGGGCTGATTCAAAGGGCTGCACAATCTGAGGTTGTTTGCCACACACCAGAAAATGAGTTCAGAAATAGGGAGAAAGGTAATATTAAATTGTGCATTAAAACAAAGGAGGAATAAATGTAGATGTAAAGGACTGGTAGAGTAGTAACCCTTGCCTTTGTCAAAGTGTTGCAGAGCTGGAGAGCTGTGACGTGTGTGTGACAAAGCTGCAAGCAGACCATTTCTGTGCTGTTGAAAATGGAGGCAGAGGTTTGTGTAGAGGGTATTATAGAGCAGTAATGAAATAGGAGCAATTTGCTGTCCTTGCTGTAAATTTTAGAGACTGAAGCTGTAGTTCAGCCCTGGAGGGTAATATGTGTTGGGTTCCTAATAAAACATTAGATTTGTCTATACTGGCTTGGCTGAGAAGCTGCACCTCTCACCTGTTAAATGACACGGTGGATATGCAACCACTGTGTGAATTTGCAGAGAAAGGGATGGAGGCTGTGCAGCTGAGTGACAGCTGAAGTGTTTGCTAGAGTGCGTTGAGTATGTTTTAACACTCACACACACACACACAGATGGAAGGTCTCTCTTCTCCCAGGGCTCTCTTTCTGAGCTAGAAGAACAACTGCTGTTAAAGGTTGCAATTTCATGCAGCCATGGTGTCCCTGTCGTTTCTGTCCCCAGGCTCCTTTGGGTGACCTGCAGGATCTGGATGAGCACTGCTTGGTGTTTTCCTGACCAAAGGGCAGAGTCAGCCAGTGCTGCAGGGAAGAACATACATCTTCACTGACCTGTGGGGACTTTGGGTGGGAGCACCAGCTGCATTTCCTTTTCAGTGAACTTCTGGAGGGGAAATAATCAAACCGAAATCCTGTCTCACTACCATCACATTTTCCCCCTCAACTCATGGCATGGGCCTTGTGTAAATAAGCTGCCTCCTGTGGCAGGGATCCATGACTGAAGGGGGTTGTTTAAAGGCTGACTTGGAACCTTCCTTGCACAACAGCCTCCCATTGTCTTCTGGGTCCTTTACCTCTGTCCTCAGCCACTTAGTTGGGCTGGAAGTAGGCAGGATTCCTGGGGTAATAATACTGGCCTGATGGATAGTGAAATTGAAGAAAATGGGGGAAGGGGTGAATTTTGGACAGTTGTCCTCTGCTGATGACACCTCTAAACAGCCTTCCTTGCGAGAGAAGAGCTGTCTTTCAGCCTTTAGTGGACTGCCATCAATCCTTTGTTATCCCTTCAGGCTTACTATTAATTAACAGATTTTCAATTGTAAACAGCTGACTTAAAAGCCTTTCTCCTGTTATCCCCAAACATCTGTAGCATTCATATGAGCTGTTGCCCCTCTCCCTATAACTCTGAAGTTGATAGTTGTGATAACTAAAGAATTTTTTTCTATGTAGATCTTCTTCCCGTTGTGTAAAAAAGTGTTATATTTGAGTGCTTCAGCACAGTATTATCTTTTCCTTTGTTAATTTCAAAATCTTTATCAGCTTTGGGATGTTCCCTGAACAGGTCAGATTTTTCCAGAAAACCAGGAAGAGCTGTGTTAGAACAAACCAGTAACATCTTCTTTCCAATATCCTGCATCTGGTGGTGCTGCGCAGTGAGCATCTGTCATGAGTTATTTTGTGAAGCACTGCAGGGGTTTATGCTTTTTTTATCTGTTGCAATTGTGTATTCCTGTCATCATATGTGAGTATGTAATCTCATTTCATGGGTAATGGATGCACATATGTCAGCATCTTTTCTGTATGTATATACATGGTAATTATGCATTGTTTAGAAATAAAAACAAAACATTTATTAATTTAAATGTTAAAACTAGATCTTTATTAATTTTAAATATACTAATTTTGCCTCTCAGTTTCATTCTTTATTACCTTGCTCTTCAAGATTATAAACAGAAAATGGTAATTGTATTATCTCTGCACTGGTCTATTATGTACCCTATGTACTTTGCTTACTTCTGTCCTTTCTATCTTAGGTTCCTGTACCTTATAAGGTACCTTAAATACCTCTGAGTTTTCTCATTGCCTACTTTTAAATATTACATATTGCCTGCTATAACTTTTGTTTTTGAGATAGATGGCAAGAAGTACCAATAGTTTATTCCATGGTAATGTGTTACAGCATGATAAAACTGGATACATGATTAGATTTTATTTATTTGTCAAGGATGACCAAGTTCTTGGTAACACATAACATACTACTTTAGCATTTCAGACACCTTTTTCTAACCTTAATTGCAAGACTGGTTGTGCACTCCTTCCAGGAAAAGAAGTTTACTGTTCATTTTGCTTGTGTGCCTCCTTGTTTTGCCAGGACACACGGTATATAAACTCTGCCTATTGCCTTTGCATCAAGCAGTATCTGAGGAGGACTGCAGCTTTCCAAAGACAGGCAGTGGCAACTTGCTGTGTCAAAGAAAAGAGAATCCTTAAATTAGACCTTAAGTGTACAGAATGAAAGGAAAACTACATTCCCATCAGCTTCTTCAGTGCCTTTCCCATCATGTTTCTATAAAGTGCTGATAAAAATCTAAATTTATCTTCACTAGTCTCATTAAAAGTCAGCATATCTTTTAACCGTAGAAAATTGTAAAAACACCTAGTAAATTATACCCTGAAATGGGTTAATTGTTAGCTTTTTGTAATTATAATCAAGTGCTTTTATATTTACTAAGGAAAAGTACTACGTGGGAGTGTAGATAGTATTGAATATAAAACTCCTGATTTAATTTCATCTTGTTTTCCCTTTGATCTGACTATTCTGAATAACAAAATCTGTCATCTGTGAGCACTGGGAACATTGACTTTTGCTTGCTGTGTATTCAGTTCTAACAGGTAAGAAACTTGCTTGTAAATATTTCTGCAGCATAATTTTCACCTATGCCCTACTTCAAGCAGATGACAATATTTTCATCTTGCACTATGCAAGATGCTTTTAATTAATTCAGTGTAGTGGGCTATGAATCATTTGCTGTCCTTGAATGCCAGAATTGATGACTGTCATTACGATACTCTGAAGAGGTGTGAAAGAATCCAGTTAATGAAATAGCCATTGGGGCATCCTTATCCTTCCATTTATGTTTTTGTTTCAACAGCAACCATGGAAAAGTTTGTGACTCACAGTTATGTTTGTGTTTAGATCAAACAGCTCTTTTTCAGTGTGGTTTCTACAGAAGTCATGCAGACAGTAAGATATCTACTGTGAAAAAGGTTATACAGTTGTTTTAAGAAAGTAAAGATCACACAGAGTGGTGATTTTCTGATATATGTGAAGATTGTAGAGAGTTGCTGACTGTTAATAGTGGAGCTTAAACTGGTAGTATGGGGACTAACTCTTTGACTGTTACTCAGGTTTTTCTTTCCTCAGTCAATTTATATGGTTTTCTCCCAAATACAATTTATTCTGATGTCTTCACCTATTTGAAAATGCTCATTGTAACATACAAACATTACAGTCAAGAGACGGTGTGATCTCCTAAAATGGTACAGCTTTTAAACGCAAGGAAAGCACACTCATGTCCATCTCACATGTCCAAATCCCATTTTAAACCTTTGCTTTTTGTCCAGTCACATGAATATTGTAAAATAAGGCTACAGGTGGTTATATAACACTATGGACCCTGAATTAAAGTCTTTTGAGGATATATTAAAACACATTTGTTTTGTTGTCAGTTTTTTGATCCGAATTACTCTCAGAGAAGGAAGTGTCTGAATATAAATTTCAAAAAGACAAATGTGATCGGATTCACTAAATGATGTATTTTCTTCTTTATGAGGAAAATCACTTTGCCTGTTGATTCTATTATTTGATTAATGTACTAAAAATATTTAGGGAAACAAGAAAAACTGAAAGGCAGGGAGTCAAATAATTATGAGGTATATATTTGATTAGAAGTGCTAGCGTATAAGAGAATGCAGATAAAAATTGATTTTTTTTTCCCCCCTACATTTTACTGTTAGGATGTCATAAAAAAGCTGCATCTAACTCAAATGCAGCCTTGGTTTTTTCAGTCTGTACACAATGGAAGTAGGTGTGAAGGAGACTGTAGTCCTTTGCCTTCCATCTTTTCAACGCTCTTCCAGCAGCATTTGATGGTTCCTTATCTGTGGCTTTGTTTACTTATCTGTTATATATTTATATCTGCTGAATTTAAAGAGGAGGAAGGAAATTTGAGTGATGTTTGTATTCATCTGTGTTTTCTTAAATGTATGTTTGGATGGCCAAACAGAGCAGGAAAAATTTGAGCTCCAGAGTGGTGTGTGGGCACCAAATCACTCAATGCTTGCTGCCTGTTAAAATAACTGGCAATATCTGCTTCTGGAACTATTTGGGAGAAATTATTAGGAAACCAGAAAGAACCTGCTGCAGAGTGATTTTGAAGTCTAATGTTTTACAGAAATGGCATAACTACTCTTAACTAATAACTTGGTGGGTTGGAACAGGCAGCAGAGAACTGTTCTGGTCAATACAGAGTATTGTGAAATTTTTGGGAGAAGGTTTCAGTTCTCTGCACTCCGGTAGACAAAGCTATGCAGGAGTGGATGCAAACTGAGTGTGGCCTTCACCGAAAACTCAATGTACACCACAAGGCAGATGCCAAGCTACAACAGGGTACATTTCTCCATATCCTTCTTCCCAGTATTTCCTTCTATCTCTTTTCCTTTTCTGAGTAGAGGGCATGTAGGAGGTGATGCAGATCTGGGAATATCCATGGATACTTGAAGATGACTATCCAGGATACAGTCACACTGGACATTACCCCACCTGAGCTCTTTGTGTGACTCTATTGAAAGCTGTCACTGGTGCTGACCTGGACTTAAGTGGTCATGGAGCATGCTTGGCTGATGTTGGCTGGTTGGTGTTGCTCCATTGCTATTTCAGTAACAGTCATCAGTACACAACCAGAATCACAGACTCGTAGAATGATTTGGGTTGGAATGGACCTTTACTTGAAAATTACCTAGTTCCAATCTCCCCACTGTGGGCAGGGACATCGTCCACTAGACCAGTTTGCTCAAAGTCTCATCCAAATTGGTCTTGAACACTTCCAGGGATGAGGCATCTGCAGCTTCTCTGGGCAACCTGTTCCAGTGTCTCACCACCCTTAGTAAATAATTTCCTCCTAATACCTGTTATAAACCTGCCCTCTTCAGTCTGAATCCATTGCAGCTTGTCCTGTCACCACATGGGCTTCTAAAAGTAGTTCTCCATCTTTCCTGTAGGCCTCCATTCGGTATTGGAAGGTGCTGGTNAAATAATTTCCTCCTAATACCTGTTATAAACCTGCCCTCTTCAGTCTGAATCCATTGCAGCTTGTCCTGTCACCACATGGGCTTCTAAAAGTAGCTCTCCATCTTTCTGTAGGTCTCCATTCGGTATTGAAAGGTGCTGGTAGGTCTCCCCAGAGCCTTCTCTTCTCCAGGCTGAACCTGGAGAGGCAAATAATTTGAAATATTTGTTAGATGATTCAGGAATTTATTACTGAAAAGCTAATCATCTCATATCAATATGTGCGGGCTAGTAAAGTAATACTTTTATCCATGTCAGAAGAACAGGGGTTTGTCTACACAGGGTCATTCAGGAAAACTAATCCAAATTGATTTTTGAAGTAGATTAAATAAATTATGTTCCATCTCTTTGAATTCACTAAATGGTCAAATTTGAGTTAGTTAAATTAGATCAAATCCTTGTTTAACCTTCCTGCTTCAGAATTTTGATGGCCTTAATTTGATTAAGTCACTTAAAAATTGAGACAAACTTAAGTGTGCTCACTTATATTCCAAATCAGAGACTTTTATCAAATTTAACTAAAGAACTTTAAATTCAAATGTTTTGTTAACTAGAATTCAAGTTTGAGTGTCCTGAGTGAACAAGTATCTGGAAAAGAAAGTGTTGTGCAAATAATCTGGGCATTATTTAAAATGCACATTTGTAAATCATTAATAGTATCTCATGGAATTACCATACTCTTGCTAAGACTGTAAGTTTTGCTTGTGCCTTCAGTATTTCATGCATGAATTTCATGCATGCAGTGAAAGATGAAAGAGAGAGCTAATATTTGACAACGAAAGAATTAATTTTATCTGCTGATAAAAATTGTACTATTAATGCACTGTAATTTGAAACTGTATGCAAAATACCTGATGATAGAGCTATCAGAGCTTGTCCAACACTAACAGCCAAGCGTTATCCATCTGTATCTTATGTATGAACGTGTTCCTGTGTGTATCACTTGCTGCATAAGCCTTATGCAATATGTTGTTTAACCTTATGATGCTTTTAGTGTAAAAGATAATGGTGTGTGCAACAGGCAGATTATACAGTGGCTGGTAATAATATATATGTGACAATCCCCTCATTCCTTTGCCTCTGGCACTGTCAGTGACCGGGATGATGATCTGACCTTGACAGGAGCTTGCAGAGTAGGACTAAATATTTGGTTATGAACACTGGGGGTGAAGTGAGGTCTCTGATGTGGGCTGTTAACTAAGGTATTAGTCAGACTACCATTGTCTCAGCCAGTTCTTTCCTGATTTATGTATCAAGACTCAGTGGCATATTGCTTATTTATCACTGATAAACTGTTCTTGGGCAAAACTTCTTTTTAAAATTTTTTTAATATTCAGTCTCTGACTGCTGTGGGCATTTGATAACATTGTGATTTATATTTACCCGTGTTTTTGCCTAGCAGTAGTTGAATAACAATAAAATTCCTGTTGGTTTTGGGTGGTCAGATGAAAACTTAGAGCTACAACCAGTGTATTAATCAATGCTACCCATCAAAATGCTATCAGTCAAAGAAAAAATTGATGTAAAAGTTATTTTATTTTGTTATCTTAGTGAATGGCATAAAGTATTTCCTAGGTTTCCTTATCATTGGTAATGCAGTAATGTTGGCTCATCCTCCTTCACAGTCTGTTGCTAATCGATAAATTATTTTGATTTGTAGTTTGGGTTTTTTTCAAGGAGTCTGTAACCTAGAATCAAATTAATCTTTGTGCAAGAGTGAACCCGTGTGTTTTCTGGATTCAATTATTTGCATTTCTTCAAATGTCTGATTTTCTTTGGCTGGAAAACTGCTTTACGAATTTATAGATGATTTCAAAACATTGTTTTACCATTGCATAATGGGAAAAGCAATTTAAATTTACAGATTATTTTTGACATAGGAAGTCACTAGTGCTGGTAAATTGTATACAATCTGCCCAGCTGAGCAGGTAGGTTGCTTGTAGAATCAAAAAATGGAAGCAAAACAAGTATAGTTCACAATGCAGTAAGTTTTTGTTGTCCAAGGGAAACACATCATATTCTCTAGAAGCAAGATAACAAGAAATTTGTTGCACTGTTCAGTGCCTTAATGGTACACAATGATGCAAGAATAGCATCATCTACCCATGGCAGTATTTCTATGTTGAAAAGTGTAAAAAACTCTGAAGATGCTTGCTTGAAAATTATACTGGTCCTTTTTCAAGACAAAAAAATTGAATGGCCTGTTTCCCACTCCATCTTCTTTCTGAATTTCAACTCCCAAGCTACTTTGGTGTTGCTGGCTTTCTAAAATGTTGGCTAATCAATTAGCAGCAGTAGGATATGAATTGGTGACAAATCACACAAAATTTGCAATAAAAAAAATGGACATACCAAAAATTCTGAGGTGTAGTCAACATGCTAAAGCTCATTTCACTGGTACTGGCACACTTAGCTATGAAAATATTAAAATGAAAATTAGTAGCTTAAAATAAAATAAAAAAAGTACATTAAAAACCAAAAGCAATATTCAATGGCTGACTGCATGTCAATATTAGTGAACATCATGTCAATTCACTTTTGAGTCTTTCAGTACCATGCTTTATGTTGTTCTCCAAGGAGGTTGTGATCACCCTTAAGTACTGTTGCTGTAGTTGTTGTCCTGTGCTAGAAGAATGGCTTTTTCTGTCTTCTGGTGTTTGCTGCCTTTACATCTGCTGGGTGCAACTTTTCCATCTTTCCCTTACAGTGAAGTGTGAAGGTTTTGGTGCCTTGTGCTGCCAGGGGGAGCTCCTCCCTTGTAGGAGGAGACCCAGAGCTGTTCTGTGTGCCAATCGAGGGATTCCAGCCAGCTGTGAACCACCTCATAGTGCGGCAAAACTTCAGCCAGCCAGGAGAGTGTTTGATGCCTCTGTTTAGACAGAATCAAGAAAAAGCTGTAACTGCTACAAGTAGGAGACATAGAAGGGGATGCAGGAGGAGATATTGTGCAGAGCTGTGTCCTAAATACTCTTCGTTCAATGAAGCTCAAATTTGTGAATCTGTGAGAAGTTCAAGAACTGTAAGAAGTTCTGAATTCAGAATGAGCGTCAGAATTTTCAAGTCTTTCAGGGAAGGATAATTCTGTTTTATTCAGGAAGCTACATGTTTACCCCTTCCAAAGATAATCAATAGCCATCTTGCTTTCTGCAAAAATTTGGCTGTGATGCCACAAACAAGAATTAAATAGGAAGGAATAATCAAAAATTGCTTATGCAAACAGCTATCAGCTATTACTGCAGGTACTGCTGTCATGGTCACTGTGTAGGTTTTCTTATCAACAAAATAGTATTTCAGCCCTACTCAAAATTTATTTTTTAAAATGCCTTTTATTTCTGTTGACAAATTAGTAGATACTCTTATTTTGTATGTCTTATATTCATAGGTTTACTTCTTAGTGAGTTTATTCCTACAAAGTTTCCTTAAGGAAAATGTGTGAGGTTGACATATATGGATTTTTTGTTATCATAAATTTTTGCTTTAGCCATAGTTTTTTCACATCTTGGTTTTCTTCTTTCTGTACCTTCCATCTGCTACTGGTGATAGTGTTTTGTTCCGCTTTCATTAAATATTACCATGTTTTTTCTTTAATTACAAGAGGTGTTTCTGTTTTGTCAAAGATAAATTTGCTAGTTCTGTTTGTGTTGGTGTTGAGAACAACACTACTGCTTCATGTCTTATGGTTAATTTATCTCTTAGTTTTAATGCTAATCTGGTTAAGACATGATTAACAGTTATTCTGCGGGACTTTTTTTTCTGTCCAGAGCCTCTTTTGACACTCAAATTAATGCTTTCCTATTTGCTCTATATTTACCCAGAGCTTAAGTTTGATATTTTTCTATGCTCTATACACATACCAGTGTGCTTGGTTCTTCAAAAATTATTTTCAATAATTGGAGATTTTCACAGAAATGTAGGCAGATGGGGCAGTTAGTTGCTAAAGTGTTCTTGAAACTGCTAAAATTAATGACACAAGAGTTTAAGAATCATTTTTTAAGCACTTGAGAGTGAAGCTTTTTCATTAGGATTTTTAATTGGGTATCGTTGCGTAACTGCTGGTGAAGATCTCTCTTCTAGTTTATTGGGACAAAATCATAGACCTTTTTCATAAAATCACAGAATATCCTGAATTGGAAGGGACCCACCAGGATCACTGAGTCCAACCCTTAGCCTGGCACAGGGCCATCCCACAGGTGCCTGAGAGGATCATCCAAACGCTTCTTGAACTCTGTCAGCCTTGATGCTGTGACCACTGCCCTGGGGAGCCTGTTCCAGTGGTCAACCACCTTCTGGGTGCAGAATAATATCTCTAATATTCAGCCTAAACCTCCCCTGACACAACTCCAGGGCAAACCAATGTGGAGCCAGTCCAGTATTTTAGTATTGACACAGAGTTATGCACTGTTCAAACCATGTCTCTCATGCCAGTTAGAGCTTCTTGCCTGTACCACGTTGTGTCATGCCATTTCTTTCTACCTAGAAACTATATAACAGTCTTTGTAATGTTTGATAATGAACAGTTTCAATCTTGTGTACCATTAAAATTATACAACATATTCAAATCCTCTGGGACTCTTGATTTTAGACCTTTGGACATGTTGTATCTCTTCCGTGTGACCCTGAGGTGGACTGCACCAGGAAACTACCCCTTCTCTGTTCTTCCTTGTGGAAACTTTCCAGATACCTTATGTGATATTTCTGCTTATTTGCCTGGTGTATCACTTAGCCACTAAGATATCATCCACTTCAAATACTTAATGTAACCATAGCTCAAGACTACTCAGTTTTCATTGACACCAAGAACACAGAGAGGTGTGAGCTGCTGGCACGGTGCTTATTGTACATTGACCCTTATCAGCAGCTAAAGTACATGGATGCTGACTTTGAGTTCTTTCTTCAAAGCAATAAGACTTCTGGATTCCAGGAAGGAAAAATAGAATTCTAGAAAAAAACACAAGGGTTCTCAGGTTTGCCCTCAAGAAATTATTTCTGAGTTGCATTTATTCCATTATCCTGTGTAGCATGAGGCCTCCAAGATCATTGTGGAGCCAAATAACTTGCACCAACTCAGCATTACCAGGAGTCCTTTCCTTTATCCTATTAGGCAGATGAAAGAGGGTCAGCACCCTCAGCCAGCTGCCATTCCAGAGCAGTTAATGGCTGGTGTTCTTTGCCTTACTGAGGGAGCCCATGGACCTTGTCACATTTCTTCCAGTTACTTATTTGTTCCTTTGTTCCAGACAAGTTAGTGAATGTACACAGGTACAAAATGTAAACTTCAGGGGATGGATGTTCTTCAGGATGAAGTGCACCTTGTTTTATATAAGTGAGGGAGACTGGAAGAGTTCAGCTCTGACTGAAATAGGAAGCTGTTGATTTTACCAACTCAAGAGATGATGCCTTATCTAACATGGAATGTCCACATATCTGCAGAAGCAAGGAGAGGAGTGGCAAGACTCCCTCGTGAATAAATGAGAAGTAATGAAATTATGGAGACAGGAGAAGGAGCCATAAATACATTTCAAGGGATATAATAATGTCTGAACCCCCAGGATAGTGTAAAAAGGACATTGCCTGTGAAAGCGAAGGCATGCTGCTAGGATTGGACTCTCTGTAGTCAGGACTGTCTCTTAAGATAGGGCATGCAAAAAGTCTCATACTGTGTGTTGAAGTCACCTGGATGAAAGAAAAAGAAAGCTTTCGGATTTGATCTCGATGTAGGTAGGGTAAATCCTTTTTCCTTTAGTTCCTCACTTTTGTTCTTACACCTTCTTGTAGCTGCATTACCTCCTTTGGATGTGGTCAATTACTTACTTTGAATAAAGATGGATTTCAGTAGAACTAGCTGAAAACAAAGCAAGTTTCCTGATGAAAATGTATAGAAAATTTGCAATGTGACAAGAGTCATGCTTATCCACCTCATCATTCAAAGTTGATAGAAAAGATACCACCTTCATAGAAGCCGTATGCCCAGAGTCAGGAGAAGAAGAAATGACTTCCAGTTGCAAATACTCACAGGAAGAGCTACTGACTGTACTTTGAACTCCCCACAACTTCATCCAGAGAAGATGGTCTGTTTAACCAGTTTCTGTGTGAAGACAGATTATTATTCCAGAGAGCAAAAACGTATTAGAATAGATGTTTGAGTGAGATGGTTATGGGGCACCTGGCATAGCCTTACCAAAGTGAAAATAAAATGTCTTCTGATGAAACCTAAACCGTCTTCGGCCAAGGCTGCTGTAGAATTGAGAATGGTACAATTACAAAGAGATAGAGCTCATCAACATCATTTCACCCTGCCTCACACATTTACACAACCATGTTCTTTTTCACCCAGATTGCTGTCTTTTACCATCATAAGTGCTTGGAATGCATTAGCTTGGGTCAGAGTTGCCTTGAGCATCTGCATCCTGTAATGTCTTACTTGATGTGGATGTGCCTTCAGCAGCTTGAGAGAAGTTTGACATAAATTCTGTAAATACAGCTGATTTTTCAATAGCTCACAAAACATAATCAGCAAATTTAAAATAAATTGTTATAATTTACAAGCCATGTTTTTATAAATGAGGCTATTTACAGCAATCTCTCTGTTTTGGGTTTGGGCTTAAATCTCAGGCTCATCTGTTCATCTTTTTGAGCCAGCACACTAAGCTCTGAAAGTAATTTTTATGTCACGCTTAATCTTGCTTTAGAGAATCTTTAAAATCTTTTCTGTAAGGTTTGTATTAATGTGTACAGTTTTTCTTTTACACTGTCCTTGTTAGAGACTTGTTGAGTAGTTGGACTCTGGATGTAGTCTGGCATGGAATTTCATGTTTCAGCTCCAAAGCAACATGATACCAGTCAAACCACAAGCAAACAGGAAAGCAGGTATTTCACAGTTGTGCAAATGTGGCTGTCCTGCTTACAAACATGCTGAAGCTACCATATTTCAAGCTTGAACTAGTTTCCTAAAAGGCACAAGATACTACTCAGGTTCAGGACTTACTCATTGTGTTCTGTGTCTGAATGCTATTGTATAAGCAGACTGGCAGATTTGTGATCTGTCTTGATGTAATTTGAAATACTAACTAATGTCCTGTTCAGTTGGTGTCATTTTCCAGTGTTCTTTGGTGCCTTAACCTTAATATTCATCATGAATGTAGCAGTTCCAGGTGTGTTAAACTCTCTCAGTGTAGTTACATTTTGGGACTGGACGGTAGTACTGGTGAGAAGGGCAGCAGTCTCATGCTGCCTTACATTGACAGCATAAATCTCTGCATAAGCTTATAAGAACTTGGAGTATATTTTAATTATAAAACATTATTCCATTATGGTTTTCTGACAAAGTTGAGCACTGGATGCAACTCCTGTCATATTATATGACCATGAACTAAGAACTTTCGCTTTCTCCTGGTGTAATTTGAATTATATCCTCTCCTTTATTCTTTCTCTTTGGAAGGAGACTGTATTAGATCAGCTTGTTTTTTTCAAGTTCTGAATGTCCAAACAGTAGAGAACTAGAAAGAATAGGAAGTGGTTACTAGTGCTTGTTGGTACATTTTTTCTTTCCCTAATGATTCAGTTAAGCTTAAAACAACTGTCTCTAATTACTACTCTGTTTGACACTGTCAAAGAACTAGAGATTGTTTTAAAATTTAGCAACCATACTATGATTCCAAACACCCTTTTTTTTGGGAAAAAAGAAAAAAAAAAGACGATCATTACACTGGTGTTTTAGACGGAGTTTTTTTAGAGGATATACTCAGTATATACTCATACTACTTGCCATGCTGATTTGCTCTGTGGTGAGGAGCTTCATGCTGAAAGCAGAGCTTATATTGGGAGCATCACACATGTGTGGTTATGACAGCTGGCGGGAATGCTCAGGCACTGCGGAGAGGGCAGGAATGTCCACAGAACTGCTGCCGATAAAGATTAGTGGGTAATATCCTAATTTCCTCCAAATGAAGGGTAAATCTAAAAGGTTATGCAAGGGTGCCTGAAGTCAGTGCAGTCAAAAATATCTTCTCCCTGTGTTTTGCCAACTCTTATTCCCTGTCAGTCAAGGTAAGAAGGGTGTCTCTTTTTAAAGACAGTGTAGGTGTAGTTTTTTCAAGCATTGGAGTAACAGCATTTAGATAAACTGTATTCTTAATGTGATTTTCTGCTTCCTTCTTTTCAAGCACTAACACAGGAAGAGAAGGTTTCGGTATGTTGTGCCTTCATTCTGGGGCATAATTGAGTGGTGAGAGGTTTGAGAAGCATTGAGCATGCTGAAGTAAGAATCTTCTGCTGACCTTTTGCTGGGGCTGACAGAACCTGTTGGGAGGGCCTGAAGAAATAACTTTATGACACATTTGGCTTTGGCATTGTTTACTTCTAAACAGCTTCCCGTTTCCATGCAATTTCCAAGCTGAACCTACTTGATATTGACAGGTAATATTTTAATGGATAGATTGATTGGACTGGCAGAATGAATTAGCCATCAGCTTGACAACCATATAGCATTATGTTGTGTATCTGTTTACTCAGCACTGGGTGAAATGCAAGAGTCTATTGAAAATCAGATTTCCATGCTGCTTTGTCAAAGCAAATTTAATCACAGCTAGAACATGTGGCATCCATCATTTCCACTTCAGAAGGCATCAGCAGCCACAGATCAGCAACAACAAGCAGTGCTGCCACTGCTGTCTTTGACTCACATGGAAAATTGAATTTTACCATAGATTTTTGATAAATGATGCAGTCTTACCAATCAGACATGATTACTTAAGTGTTCTCTATTAAAGTAATTCCCAATAGCTTTTTATCTAGAAGCAAGGTGTTACTCCATTTGGCTTTGAGTCACTCCTCCTAATGTGGGATAGATTTTTGGATATTGCCTTTGCAGATTAGACACTACTTTCCATTTGTTGTTTTTTGAAATCTCAGATCTGTCTGGCTGCCTCCTTTTACCTGCATTTTAGTGACCAGCTTCACTACATTCTACAATTTATTCTGTGTTTTTTCTGAGAAATTTCACAGTAATGCATCTCTTTCTAACCTCATGAATATCAGGATAGCAAATTGTATTATAGGAAATCTCAAGGTAACTCAAGGAGTAAAACAATGCAGAGGGCATGGAAAAATGCAAACAGTTGCTTTTTTCATGCTTCAAGTGAGGTAGAGAGCCTTTAAATGTTCAGATTAAGAAAAGTGTTGTAAAACCTTACAAATATTAGTTCTATATATTTTACTTTAAAAAGTTTTCAACTCCTTTAATTTATCACAAACACTGAAACTACCCCATTTTAAAAGCTAATTAATACTTCTTTCAGGGTTGGTATTTTTTTCCCCATTTCTTCTTCCATTTAGAATGGCCACGCGTTTGTTTTGTAACACCGCCGTCTATTCTTATTATTCCTGTTCAGTTTTAATCTGATGTGTTAATGCCTCTGTAGCTGTGAGCCCAAAGCCTTTTTCTTTCAGACATGAAGATAACAGCACAATTTTTCTAATTCCTACTAATTGAGCTCTGATTCTTTAGGATAGTCTCATGTCTTGTACTGGCTCTTCTAATGTCCTCAAAATTTATGTCATTAACTGAAAGGAGCTCATAGTCACTAATAGGTCTTCTGAAAATTGTTCTGCATTTTCAGCACTGCTCAAAAATATCTTGCTGGTGGGCTATGTGAGTTGAAATAATAATGCTTCTTGTGTTTCTACTTTTTCTCAGCATATTCAGCTATTTATAAATATTTTGTGCTTACAGTAAAATTCCAAAATTGCTTTCCTTTATAGTGTTATTAGTAGTAGTGTCAATGTTTTGAGTCAAATTTCTAAATATGCTTTTTTGCCTCTTTCCTTGAAATAAGCTGTTTCCTTTACATTTTCAATGATAAAAAATTTACAGGTATAAGGTGATAACCTATAGATGCTGATTACAATGTAGCCTTTTTCCCCATTGATCTAAAGCAATATCTTAATTAAAACATATGGCCGTTCTTACTTCATGTAACTTAGGAGTTTGGATTTGGCATGTTGGTCTGAACTAATTGCTTAATTCATCTCAGACGATTTGCTTACTTATAGTCAGAGAGGAGAAATACTTAGTCTGAGGGATGATTCACCATTCTAAAACAGGCACCCAGAGGAGGCCAGGTAAGTCACCTTGTGGAGGTATTATTCTCTCTTGACTGTCAAAGGTGCCAGGGATGAGTAGTGTTACCCGGGAATGTTAAGCGATAAGCAGAATTTGAGGAGGAAACCTGCCGAACAAGCACTGCCTCTTTGATATATCCCACAATACAGACATAGTGCCAGGACTGCTGGCACAGGACAGATGTGTTGCACACCTGCTGCTGGGAAAGCTGTAAGAAGTACTGGGTGATGCTATTTCTGCAATTGGTACTGATGCTGCACAAATGCTGCACAAGCGAAATGTATTTATAAAGACCTGTGTGCTGTAACTTGTCCCTTGCTCTCCCACGTAGTTGCCCGCCAGACGTACTCTCTGAATTTTCTGTTATCTGCACTTGGACATCTGTATCAGGGATACTTGTACAGAGTGACAGCTGAATACATACAAGAACTAATCAATCCCTAAGGGTGAAATAGTTTTGTCTCTGTCAAACTGGTTTATTTCTGTTTTTCTTAGAAAAATATGAAGCTGATGAAGTATAGCTTACCTTTCAACACCACGAGATGTTTCTTCCCAAAGGCTGGGAGGTGTTCAAGATTTATGACTTTTCTGCTCTCTGATTTGCTGGCCTGCATGATTAATGATGAGCCTGTTCCTATGCTAGCTATCAGATCGTCCTTTTCAGACCAGAGTTTCTTGTGTTAATAGTCAGTGCAATTCATAATTACTTGTCACTGGGCCTGACTATTATCTGAGTGGATTGATATGTATCCACTGGGCAGCAGGTCTTGCTTGTTGATCCACTTCCCTCTGCGTAGATCTTTTAACTTAAAGGTACACTCAGAGTGATAATAATTCAAAATTTTGAGACCTAAATTCTGACATCCTAAATTAGCTGTGATGAAGGTTTTCTGTGTTGATGCCTGATCATAAATAACAGGTGAAGTATGGGCAGGGATAGCCAAGCACAGGATGACTTTCCATCCCCTTGCAAGAGCTCCCACATACAGCTGACCTATTTTGTGAGCCTGCTGATCTTGCCAGCTTGAAAATTCATTGGTTTGTCTAGCGGCATATGCCTGAATTGAGTGCTAGGCTGCTGCCTTGGGAAAGACTGGTGAGGAGAAACTGCTCAGTTTATGTATTATCTAACTTCATGCCAGCAGAGTATTTTCACTAACAGGCTGTTCTTGGATGCTGAAGTAACTTGTTAATGCGGTCTGTGAACCTCCATCTGAGCAAGACTAAACTCCAGTTTGTCTGGAATGGTACTGGACCTGTGACATATAGTTGGGACAGCCTAATTAGAACTGTCTGGAATAAAAAGATGAGTTGAGGCAGACAATTCCTTTGATTGCAGCTGTCCAGTCTAGCAAAGAAGTAATAGTGCTGCTTCAAATTTTTGAATAATGGAATAAAATAGAGAGAATGTGGTTGAATTTTATTTATAAATAACTTTATTCTAGCCTATTTTAGAACAAATAACATTTTCTTACATCTTTTATGGTGTAATTTCCAGACTTTGTTTTTATACTGTGGAGTCCCAAACTATTAAATTCATGAAACTAAAGTTTCATGGCAGATTTACTAATCTGAGTATAAAATAGAAGGTGGTATTTTTGATTTGATAACTGCTTTATAGGTATGGCAGAAAAGAAAGGAATGGACTTAGTGTTTTGAAGAAAGTGAAAATTTTATTCTTCCCTGTACACCTTTTATTGAGAAAAGAAACTTGTGTCCAGTTGAACAACGTGAGGCTGGGACCTTGCTTAGCGTATTACTCCACTCTGCTGAATCAAAGGCTTTTTCATCAATTTATGGAGCTTTCTGTAATCACATGGTCTCAATCATTTTAGCAGTAGTGTAACAATTTCTCATTCCTCTTGCTCTGGTATGTATGCATCCATCAGGTTTGAAGTTATATGCAGTCTTTTTACAGCAGTTGAACAAGGGAGGGGTAACACATGAAGCAGCAGTAAACATTTGCAAGCCAATGCTTGTCAATTATCACTTGGCTAAATGTGTTTTAAAGACCAGGACATCCTGATTTGCTCCAGTGACAATCTCATAGTAATGGCAAATGCAGTTTAGAGCATATAGTTCTGGAAGAAAAGATGCTAGGGAAATTTGGGGGTATGGCAGTCTGGGATTGGAAATAACTGCTTGATTGCTCATGGAAGCTTGTGTTTTTAGGAAAGAAAGATGTTGCTTTCTCTGTCAGTTTAAGATTTTCTTGTTGTCAGCATGAGACAAAAGTG
The DNA here is from genome assembly GCA_013400415.1 of Scytalopus superciliaris. NCBI lineage: Eukaryota > Metazoa > Chordata > Aves > Passeriformes > Rhinocryptidae > Scytalopus > Scytalopus superciliaris. Next base: position 667,918 of record VXBX01005195.1, on the reverse strand, counting down.
GAAAACCTTGATGAAAGCACAAATCTATTGTAGAGGAGAGGACTGAGGCTTTTAATATAACTGGTGACCTAAGTGTAGCATGACCTGTGTTATCATTGGACTCTAAAGAAAAAGAGATCTCTCTCCAATTTCTCTTTGGGTAATTAGAGACCCTTTCAGTTCAGAAGTGTGGGCTTTGGTTGTTACCTCTCAAGTCGGTGATCCCTGAGTCTACAGGCCACATTTCAGAGTCATCCTCACTTGTATTGGAATATCTTCATGGAACTCCAGAGGAAAGAGAACAAAGTCTTAGTCACCAAGGTACGTGACACGTGCCATGAGTTGCAAGGTTAATACAGTCAAAATCAGCTTCCAAGTTATCCTTTCTTTGTGATTAATTTAATGTGAAGGAAAAAGTACTGGACTTCCCTCTGCTTCCAACATACTTGCGTGTGACGACTCTGGTACTGTACATGGTGTTTTAAGCTGTCTCTGTGTTTCCCAGAGAAGTTCATACCTACAGTTTCTCCTCAGTTTCAGCATATCATTCAGACACCATCTACGTGATTTTTTTCCCCCTTTTGCTGAACACAGGAAGTCACAGTGGTTTCTTTGAAATCCTCCATACTGGGCCCCTGTACATTAGGTCAATTGAGTAAGTAAGTTCTGTGAAACAACATCTCATCAGCAACTGTCATAGTCAGACCTAGGATGCTGTGATTGTATCCAAACCACAGGGAAAGCCTTTTTGTGTACCAGCTGCTGCTATTTCTCTCTCATACAGCCAATATCTACTCTTTTCAAGAGCAGTCAATTAGTCAGGCTTGAGCCCTGTTTCCCTACACAGCCACTGGAAGCTGTAATAATAATATCCTAGGAAGGGAAACTGTGGGATAGGACCAAATTGCACTGACCAGTTTCACTGTTTTCTGCACTGTTCTGTGTTAAGGTCATCAAGTTCCTCATGAATTTCTAGACTGAAGAGAGGCTAATTTCTATCTCTCTTGTTCTCCAAGGATGTTGATATCCTTATGCATGCTTATGCAGCAGCTTGCTCTGGCAAGGTCACAGAATGGCAGAGTTAATTTTTGGGAGATCCTAAATGTGAATCTGCTCATGGCAAAACAAGGTCTTCTCCAGATGAAGGCTCGTTCCTGGTTTCCTCATTTGCACAGTGAATAAAGCTTTGAGTCAGACCTTTGAGGTAGATGTGCAGTAGATCTTTATCCTATAATAAGCTCCCTGAAGGGAGCAAAAAGCTTTTGAACTCAAGACAGATTTTTATCTGAGTCAAAGCTAGAATAAGTGACTTCTTAAATCCAGAAAACCCAGTAGATAAGATGGAATGAAAAGAAAGTATACAGCATTTTTGTTGATTTTACAAATCTGCTACCCACTGTGTCTGTTCAAAAGGTGTGTTCTTCTAGGCAGTTTAATGGGTCTAAATAGCAGCAAAGCTGCACTGACTTCTCTGATACTGAGGAATTTGCCTTCTAGCTAACTGCCTGAGCCCTGAGTGTTTGCTGCTGGCTCTGGGCAGTCTCCATGTGAAGCTGCAGCATCCCCAGCCTGTGCTGTGACTTTCCTCTTTGCAAGCATTGCAGTTGCTGTAAGGTATGCTCAGTAGTTCCTCAGAAGAAAGGTGGTCTCCCCTCCTTCCCTCTGTTTTGATGTGGGGTTTTTTTTGGGGGGGAACATCACATGCTTGTACAAAAATATCTATGTATGAGCTTTACTCTCAATTCATAATCTAATTCTGTCATAAGAAGATGGTTGTATTTTACTACAAACAATATTTTAGGGTCAAATTCTGAGCCTTCTGAGGTATTATTATACAGAGATGGTATCTAAATTGCTGACAGATATCAACTCTATTAGAATATTCCTCAATTTCCTTAAACAGAGTATTCAGTATAGCTATAGGTATTGAGACAACACCCTTAGTTCATTCTGTAGGCTGAATGGGTATAAAGTAGACCAATTTTAACTAAACAATTTCCAAACAAATAACTCTTCTTCTGATTATACACTCCCTTTGTTAAAGCTTCTCCAGGCTACTCCTGCAGCTGGTTGAGAAACTTCAGTGTCAGGCATCTGCAGAGAACCTACTTGGTAGTTTACTTCTGACTTCCAAAAACCATTGCTGCATTGCTGTGGGTGATGAGGATGTCACTAAAGCTCTTGTGGTCTCGACCTTTACACTGTTTGTCTTTTGGAAACTCACAGAATCAAGAGTTGATTGATACTTGGATAGAGCTACAGATGGTGAAGGCAGCAGACCAACTGTGTCATTGAGAAAGAGTGTACATGTGTGCCTGTGCAGCCAAAATTTCTGCCTTGGTGTACAGTGCTTGTGATAGATAGCTTAGTGAAATGATCTGTTGTTCTTTGAAAAGGCAAGGAAAAAGGAAATGGAAAAAGGGAGTCTAGATGAAAAACTGCTTGTCACATCTTGCAAAAATGATTGATGGTTCAAAAGGAATCTTGCCTTCAACAAATGAATACCAAAACACATAAATTTGAAATAAATAAAATGTTGTGACTTCAGTGTTGCTTTCTCTTTCCTTGATTTTTCTGTTTTCTTCAGTCTCTCACTTCCCAGACACCCACCATTCACACCCCCCCCATCCCTGCCTTGTGATTCCCTGTTTGCTTTTCTTTCCTGTCAGCAAACAGTTATTCTTTATCATTTTTCTGTTATTCATGAGTATCCAATATTGATGTTCTTCTTTCCTTTCTACCTGCTCTGCTTCTGGTTTGTTCTTCTGTTAGTTCTTTTGATAGCCAGAGAAATCTTCCTCCCCCCATCCTTTGTGGCCCACATAATCCTTGCAGACTCTCTTTTCTCTGCCAACCTTCTCTGTTATTCAAGGGGTACATGCTGGAGCACTCACCTCGAGGGCAGTCACATTGGCTCCCACAGTGCCAGCTATTTCAGACCACTTAGCAGAAGGAAGGCTTGCTCACCAATTGCTCCTTCTGTTCCCCCATAAAGGCAATGTTTTGGGAACCCTGTGATGATGATTCCTTTTGTGTTGCCCTTCCAAGAGCACCAGGTCATATGGACTTCTGTAGTACTTATATCTCTGCCTGTTGGACCTGTGAAAAATTTAAATCCTCAGTGAGGATGATGGCATGACCTGGAGTGTGACCTGCTAGCTGGGTGTTATTCAATGAGGCCTGAAACTACAGCTATTAACTTGTCATTAGTAATTATAGAACTGCAGGAGCTTTTCAGTGTGTAGTAGATTAAAAATAAAAATGTAGATTTGTCTTGGTTTTAGCTGAGATAGAGTTAAATTTCTTCCTAGTAATTGCTGTAGTGCTGTGGTTTGGATTTAGTATTAAAATGATGTTGATAACTCACTGATGTTTTAGTTGTGGCTAAGTAGTGCTTACCCTTGGTCAAGGACTTTTCTGTTTCCCATTCTCTGCCAGTGAGGAGGTGCACAAGAAGCCATGAGGGAGCATGGCTGGGACAGCTGACCCAAACTAGCCAAAGGGCTATTCCTTAGAATATCATGCTCAGTATATAAACTGAGGGGAGTTGACTGGGATTGGCTGATTGCTGCTTGGGGATAGGCTTGTCATCGGTGAGTGCGTGGTGGGCAACTGTATTGCACGTTGCTTGTTTTGATGGGTTTATTTCTCTCTCTCTCTTTTTTAATTTCCTTTTTTTTTTTTCTGCTATTATATTGTATTGCAATTATTAAACTGTTCTTATCTTTTTTTTCTGATTCTCTTCCCTATCCCTTAATGGGTTTCTAAGGTATGAGTGAGCATCTGTGTGGTACTTAGTTTCCATCTGGATTAAACTAAGTCAGTCTTTTTGGTGCCTAACATGGGGATCAGTGGGTTGTGTTGATGACAAATACGCCTAGAACACATTAGAATAAATTTGTTATAAGCATTCATTATATTTAATAGTCACTGGTCAAAATTATTTCTTTGCTTTCAAAGTTCATTTGGCTGTTCTGAAAGTTGCGTTATGTAATACCCTACTTGCAATACATGTTCCACCTTGTGTTGTTTAATAGCTGTGGGAACTGGACTAAGGTTATCATGTTGCTGTAGTCTGTAACACTGGCTTATGATATGACAGAATTATTGGTCATGAAATTAATCTGGTATTTGTACTCAGCATTGCCATTATACCCATATTCCAGGGGCCATCTATTGCAAACTATTAATAATTTTTATTTTTTAACCTTTTAGCTTTTCTCCTCCTAGACCCAAATCTTAGTAGAGACACCTCCCTTTATCTTCTCCTTCTCCTCCAGACTAATAGAAATAGCTCTTCAGAATTTTGAATAACCAGTGTGTTCCTATCGCTATATCTTCTGAATGTATTTCAGGTCTTATTTAAGGTTAAACAACTATTTAAGAATACCACTGAGACATCTGCTCTGAGGCTGGATAGTTGGGAAATGTCCAGGGTGCATGGGATAATAGGGCCAAGTACCTAGGAAAATGCACATCTCTACTGTTTGGGAACTTCATCCCTGAATAAGTGCAGAACCCAGAAAAACAAGAAGAATGTTTGGGAAAAGTGTGCTGTCTCTCTGACACTTCCAAAGACACAGAAATTACTGTAACGTGCCAAGCCCCATTCAATATTTTTCACTACCCTCAAGGGCAAAACAAGGCCTTTGGATTTGATGATAAAGTGACAGACACTGCTGCTGCTCCAGCCTCAGCAACAGGCACTGCAGCTGAACCAGAGAACCAACCAATGCTGTTGTCAGTCGTCCCTATACACAAGAATAAATGAACATGAAACACAGCTCATTTAGTAAAGGAAGACAAAGCAGGGCCATCACAAGAACTGGAGGAAGAGGTAGAACAAGAGGTAACCACCCAATCCCTATCCCTGAGTGAGCTGCAGGATATGCAAAAGGATTTCAGCTTACGACCCCTCCTAAGACATGACAGCTGCCCCTCACATCAGTCAGTTAAACAGTTACGCCCCATCTGACCTTCCCCAGGGAAGGGGGGTAAGTTTGACTGAGCAGAGTTGGGTAAGGAGCAGCAATTACTATGATAAAAGACACTGGCCTGCTTTGCAGGATTTACCACTTAATGGCATTGAAGCCTGGCTTCAGCATAGCACCCTGGGCCTCCACAATTGTTTTGAATTATTCACCATTAACAGTCTCACAGAGCCTGACTGGGAATGAGTGGCAAAAGCATTGTGACTGTCCCAGAGGATCCATGCATCCTTGGCACAAACTACGTCAGGACAGGGTATTTCAAGGACCCAAAGGGGTATCAGTGGGCTTTTGGTATAGCTGCCTTGGAGATGGAGGAAATGGAGCAGCTGTCTGCCTTGCCTGGTCTCTTGGAAGACCCTTCTGCTGTGGGACTGCTGAAAGTTGAAGAACAACAGGTGCCGATGGTTACAACAGTGGCAATATCTCACCGACCAAGACTCCCCATGATACTCATTCATAAACTAATTTGCCAGCTGAAGAGCCGAGGAGTGATCAGTAGGATCTGCTCATACTTTAATATCTCCATATGGCCAGTGCAAAAGTCTATTGGAAAGTGGACACTAACAGCAGACTGTCATGGCCTGAATGAAGTCATGCTGACACTGAGTGCTGCCATACCGGACATGCTGCAACTTCAGTAGGAACTGGAGTCAAAGGCAGACAAGTGGTAAGGCACAGATGATATCACTAATGTATTTTTCTCAATCCTTTTGGTGGCAGAGTGAAAGCCACAGTTTGCTTCCACTTGGAGGAGTGTCCAGTACACCTGGAATTGACTGTCCCAGGGGTGGACAAACAGCTCTACCATCTGCCACGGACTGATCCAGACTGCACTGGAATAGGGGGAAGGTCTGAAACACCTGCAACACATTGATGACATCATTGTGTGGGGTAACACAGAAGAGGAAGTTTTGAGAAGGGGAAGAAAATAATCCAAATCCTCCAGTTTTGCCATAGAGCAAAATATCATCATAGGACCTGCACAGGAGATACAGTCTCTAGGGATAAATTAGCAAGATGGTTGTTGTTAGATTCCAATGGATATGATCAACAATAACAACAATTTTATTTCAATTATTGAACTGTTCTTATCTTAACTCACAGGTTTTACTTTTTTTCCCTCAAATTTCCTCCCCATTCTATGGAGGTGTCTGTGGAGGGGCATGAGCCAGCAGCTGCATAGTACTTGTTAGTTGCCTAATAAGCCTGGGGTTAAACCATGACAAGACCAGAATCAGTAAAACTAGTGTGGCATATAACTGTGAGCTAATTTGGGCTGTACAAGTAGCTTTTGGAAAATGAGGATATATTACTTAAATAAGCTAAAAATATTAGTCCTAAGGACTGCGAAGTTTCTCATTCCTCTGGCACTGCAGCAGAGTTCTGTAAAGCCTTCCTCCACTGAAATTAACTATTTTATTTTTTTACTGGATAATCATATTTTAGTATTCAACNCTATATCTTCTGAATGTATTTCAGGTCTTATTTAAGGTTAAACAACTATTTAAGAATACCACTGAGACATCTGCTCTGAGGCTGGATAGTTGGGAAATGTCCAGGGTGCATGGGATAATAGGGCCAAGTACCTAGGAAAATGCACATCTCTACTGTTTGGGAACTTCATCCCTGAATAAGTGCAGAACCCAGAAAAACAAGAAGAATGTTTGGGAAAAGTGTGCTGTCTCTCTGACACTTCCAAAGACACAGAAATTACTGTAACGTGCCAAGCCCCATTCAATATTTTTCACTACCCTCAAGGGCAAAACAAGGCCTTTGGATTTGATGATAAAGTGACAGACACTGCTGCTGCTCCAGCCTCAGCAACAGGCATTGCAGCTGAACCAGAGAACCAACCAATGCTGTTGTCAGTCGTCCCTATACACAAGAATAAATGAACATGAAACACAGCTCATTTAGTAAAGGAAGACAAAGCAGGGCCATCACAAGAACTGGAGGAAGAGGTAGAACAAGAGGTAACCACCCAATCCCTATCCCTGAGTGAGCTGCAGGATATGCAAAAGGATTTCAGCTTACGACCCCTCCTAAGACATGACAGCTGCCCCTCACATCAGTCAGTTAAACAGTTACGCCCCATCTGACCTTCCCCAGGGAAGGGGGGTAAGTTTGACTGAGCAGAGTTGGGTAAGGAGCAGCAATTACTATGATAAAAGACACTGGCCTGCTTTGCAGGATTTACCACTTAATGGCATTGAAGCCTGGCTTCAGCATAGCACCCTGGGCCTCCACAATTGTTTTGAATTATTCACCATTAACAGTCTCACAGAGCCTGACTGGGAATGAGTGGCAAAAGCATTGTGACTGTCCCAGAGGATCCATGCATCCTTGGCACAAACTACCTCAGGACAGGGTATTTCAAGGACCCAAAGGGGTATCAGTGGGCTTTTGGTATAGCTGCCTTGGAGATGGAGGAAATGGAGCAGCTGTCTGCCTTGCCTGGTCTCTTGGATGACCCTTCTGCTGTGGGACTGCTGAAAGTTGAAGAACAACAGGTGCCGATGGTTACAACAGTGGCAATATCTCACCGACCAAGACTCCCCATGATACTCATTCATAAACTAATTTGCCAGCTGAAGAGCCGAGGAGTGATCAGTAGGATCTGCTCATACTTTAATATCTCCATATGGCCAGTGCAAAAGTCTATTGGAAAGTGGACACTAACAGCAGACTGTCATGGCCTGAATGAAGTCATGCTGACACTGAGTGCTGCCATACCGGACATGCTGCAACTTCAGTAGGAACTGGAGTCAAAGGCAGACAAGTGGTAAGGCACAGATGATATCACTAATGTATTTTTCTCAATCCTTTTGGTGGCAGAGTGCAAGCCACAGTTTGCTTTCACTTGGAGGAGTGTCCAGTACACCTGGAATTGACTGTCCCAGGGGTGGACAAACAGCTCTACCATCTGCCACGGACTGATCCAGACTGCACTGGAATAGGGGGAAGGTCTGAAACACCTGCAACACATTGATGACATCATTGTGTGGGGTAACACAGAAGAGGAAGTTTTGAGAAGGGGAAGAAAATAATCCAAATCCTCCAGTTTTGCCATAGAGCAAAATATCATCATAGGACCTGCACAGGAGATACAGTCTCTAGGGATAAATTAGCAAGATGGTTGTTGTTAGATTCCAATGGATATGATCAACAATAACAACAATTTTATTTCAATTATTGAACTGTTCTTATCTTAACTCACAGGTTTTACTTTTTTTCCCTCAAATTTCCTCCCCATTCTATGGAGGTGTCTGTGGAGGGGCATGAGCCAGCAGCTGCATAGTACTTGTTAGTTGCCTAATAAGCCTGGGGTTAAACCATGACAAGACCAGAATCAGTAAAACTAGTGTGGCATATAACTGTGAGCTAATTTGGGCTGTACAAGTAGCTTTTGGAAAATGAGGATATATTACTTAAATAAGCTAAAAATATTAGTCCTAAGGACTGCGAAGTTTCTCATTCCTCTGGCACTGTAGCAGAGTTCTGTAAAGCCTTCCTCCACTGAAATTAACTATTTTATTTTTTTACTGGATAATCATATTTTAGTATTCAACTAGTGCAGAATATGTTTTACTCTAAAGTTATTAGCAATTATTAGAAATAATAGGGAATAATGTTTCTTATGCTGTTACCTCAATTATAGTTGCTTATGCTAATTCTTACATTTAGTTTTAAATACTAAGATAGTTTTATTTTAAATGTGTAACACTTGGAGAAAGATAGAATCGTAGAATGAAGGTTTGTTTATGTTTGTTTGTTTTCAGAAAATGGCTTTATATAATCTCAGTGTGGCAGTTATCTTTAATGAATCCATAATGATTGAATGCTTGTGGAATGTTTGTAATATGTGTTGGGTAAAGAACAATAGGTAACCAATTATAGGAGTAATTTGTCTTTAAGCTGATTTATTTTGTAGTAGTTTATCTTCAAACCTGTCAATAATTTAGGGGTATAATGTAACATTGTTTTGAAAATGGTTCTTGTATTGGTTTAAAAAAAAGATTGTGATAGTGTTCTGTTGTATGTATCCACCCCAAATGACTAGTTCATTTGTAGATGCCTACACTGTAGAGCTCTGACAGAGGGGCAGTGACTCTGAGCTCTAGATTCCCTCCACTTTCACTGGAGTAAGAGAGACATTTTCAAGGGGCAATTTATCCACCCTAAAATAGTCAGCTATCTAAGCCATGCATACTAAATCCTGTTATAATTGGCAAAGATAGCATAGCAAGCCCTTAGGAATAAAAGCCAACACATAAGGAGGAGGAAGAGAAAGTATATTCCTCATGGTGGAGCAAAATTATTTGAAACTCAGCCTACTCCAAATTAGGGAGAGGAAGCAATAGAGCATGCACCCCTGTATTCTGGGTTTCATTTTTCCTGTGCACCTGTCAGTGGCGTGTGAACGTGTGTGGTATGCCAAGGCTCCCCTGTATTTCATCTTTACACCATCTAACTCTCCTCAGCAGTTCTTTGCTGGTCTATGCAAAGTAAGAGATGAGATTAACAGGTTGAGAGGAGCTTTTATCTACCTCTGTGTCACCCTGTGGGGCTGCACATAAGACTTTGGTTGTCCTTTACGGTGCTGTAAGGATGTTGAGAATTTGGAAAGTTGTTATGGAGGGCTGCTGCAGTTAGCAGGAGCTAGAATCTGCCTCCTCTGTGAATGTTGTTGAAGGAACTGGGCTTGTCCAGTTGTGAAGAAATGCCTTGAAATGTATTTACAGATATGACAAGATCTTCAAAATAGTACTGGAGAACGTAACTAGTGGCAATGGTTTCTGAGAAGGTTTAGGCTGGACATTATTAAAGGCACTTCAGGAGGTGGATTGTGCAGCACAGGGACAGGTCAGCCAAAGAGGTGGTGAAGTCCCATTCTTGAAGGTGTTTCAAGACTTGGCTTGATAAAACTCCAGATGACCTAATGGTACAACGTTGGTGATAGTCTTCATTTGAGTGGGAGACTGGTTGAATCTCAGAGTTCATGGTTCCATGCCACCCTTTCTACAATTCTGTGCTTTTCCTTTTCATAAGATGATGTTGCTGTGATGTTCCTTCTTTCCAACTCACCCTCAGCTATTTAGTATGACCTTACTGCTTGCTTGCAATCTCAATGATTGCACTTTAAAAAACATTAATGCAAATAAAGGAGAAGAAGCTGACATTATGCCTCTCCTGAAAGGTTTGGTATTTGGTATTAATATTGTTCATTTCTGGAAGAATCTGCAACTGATTTTCTTTTTTTTCTATTGATGGTAGAAAAGGTCTCAGTCTGTAAACTGCATGGCAAATTTGCAATCACAAAATTATGATTTTAATTGTAAGGTAGTAGGAGAGAACAGCAGCTGCTGGACCCCCATTATTTATGTCTTTCTGTGTGTGCTTAGAAGCAGACAGGTAATCAATGTGCAGTCTTAAGCACGGGTGTTATACATTTACTTTAATTCCTAGTATCCAAGGGACTGTTGCATAGTAAAACACTAATATTTAAAACTTGCACATCACACTTTGTGGATCCAACAAGTCCTCTACCTGTACCCTGAATAAAATACCAATTAAAACCCCAACAGTATTGTCTTTACTAATTAACTTGTCTAACTCAATGTCATAACCATTTAAATTCCTAGGGAAGGTCTTCTGGAAACAAGGTGAAATACAGTATTTGACTTAAAAGTGCATCTTTAAAAGGTTTTTTAATTTGTCTCCTTTTAAACCTTGGCTGACAAAATTAGTTCTGAAAAAAAAATACTGTTTGGTTAAGTTTATTTGGAAAGCAGATGCTTGCTGAGTCAGAGTTCATGGGATTAGAATATTGTATGCTGATTATATCAGGCAGCATCTGTGGCTCTGATTCGTGTGCCAGGTTTACATAAAAAAGGATATTTCTTCTGGGACCAATCAAAAATACTAATATTTGATCAAGGAATTACTAGCTGAATCTTTATTAATTGCATAGTGAGATGTTCTGTGACCTTTATTTAAGATGATTCTTCAGAGGCTAAAAATTAGCTAATCTGTTTCATTTAGAGTAGACTAACCTCAGAAATATCATTAGGAACTAAGCATCTGTTCATCAATCAAAAAACTTTTTATGGAAAAAACTCTCAGTTGATTCTTCTTAAGAAGTCAAAAGAACCTTCCAGATGAAGTAAATCCACCAAAATAGGGAATTTTGTGGAACATTTTAATACATCAAATGAAAATGAAGGATATATCTGATGCAGAAGTAAAGATAAGACTTCATTATATAGGATGAAAGTAATTAAATTGTTTTCAGCTTACTCTGGGTATACAGAATATATTTTCATAACCTCTGTAATCTTGAGAATAATGGGTTCAATAAGGATAGAGTTTCACTCTAGGATTTTATTTACTTTATTCTCTACACTTGCTGAAGAAATTTCATATAAGTAACTTCAATCTCCACTAACTTCAATCTCCACTACTTATGTCTGGCTAAACGATGATAGTAATTATTTTCAAAAAATGCCAGACTCTAGTATAGGGTAGGCAATAGGAATAAAAATGTATAAATGTTGCTGCACGTCTCCTTCCCTCCTGTGTGAAACTCATTGACTTCAGTGAAGGCTTTAGTGCCAGACAGAGGTGAGGCTAAGTAAGCATTCCTTCAGTCTCAAGGCCCATCTTCATTAACATACAATTTCTCAAGTTTAGTGTCAATTTGCCAACTCTGTTGCCTACCCAGGCACGAATTTGAAATTTTCCACAGCACTAGTGTATTTTTTACAGTCGTAGCAAAATAAATATTTCTTAGTTTATTTTCATGGGCCCTTTCATTTTTCATGAACTCTTCATTGTTCTGTGAATTTATTGTCTTGCAAAAAAGATCCTTTATAAATAGAACATACGATTCTCTCTCCTAAATTGTAAAAAAATCATTGTCTTTTTTTTTAGGAGACAGTTTAAAAACTGCAGAGAAGGGAAGATTCTTAACTGTTAAACGTAAGCTTGTGAGTTACCTGGACTAGCAATATGCTCATGTTGGGCTTTGTAGAGTGAGAGCAGAAAGGGGGCTCAGAAACAGATCAGGGTGGTTCGGAAATCACGTGATCAGCATTTAACATAGGCCTTTCATTTAAGTTCCATTTGCAATCAAAATTGGATGGAAATAGAAATTACTCCCCTGAGTTTGCACACTGATTTTATTATATTTTTAAGCCCTTTTCCAAAATTATGTGCTGTTGAACAAAGCAGTTGATAGGAATAATTTTATCCATTTTTCTAAGCAAAATATTCCTGGTACAGCAAGCTGGAGGGGTATTTCCCAACTGTGTTTCACTTCCTAGTCTCCAGACAGAAAAATTAATATGAAGTGCAGCTTTTTCTTTTGCCAGGAATGCATCTATAGTGAAGGTGTTTCCACTGTCTGGTAAATTGTGGAATGCAGTGGGATTTATTTTTCATTATTTCTTGATTTTTCTGCTTGAAGCACATAGAAAACTTACCAGCAGACATGTAAGTATTGTGATGGAAAACTTAAAAAGCTCTAAATGTAAAGAGAGAATTTACTTTACTGCTCCCTCCTTTTTCACAACCATATATTGCAGTCCTTAAGAACACGTTTCCAGTGAGACTCATTTCCCACTTGGGTGTATGTCAGAAAGGGAGTGAGGGTGTATATGGAGCTCAGAAATTTCAAGGTCCAGAATATGCTTGTTTATTTTAACATTAGTAATACACACCCTACTTGGTTTTGATACATGTGATTTCTCTTCATTTTGTGGCAGCAAGATAAGAAGGGCAAGTATTTTTGATTAGTGGTGAGAACACTGTTTGAAAGGGTTGGAAACACCATCTAGGAGGAAAACGCAAAAGTCCCGTGGAGCAGGGAATGTGCAGTGAACTACACGTCAGTCAGTGAGAATATCTTTTTTTCTAGGCACTTCTCTTGTGGTCTTATTTTGGAAAAACTAAACACAAAAAAAACAAAACAAAAAACCCCACACAGAGCCCACCCCTGCCATTTGTAGCTGTGTTTGGAATTTGCTTAGGTAAATGGAATAAGCAGTCTTCAAAAGCATGTGTAGAAATATCTCCAGTGATGTAAGGGTTCTGTAGAACAGTAGCTGTGGTCACATGTGTGCTCAAAGGGACACAACCTGAGCATTGTCCCTTCTGCTTCAAAAGTAGTTTTAGTTAAAAATTTAACAATCTCTAAAAATTAACAGTCTCTATGAGGCTGGGGATTTTGCTTGACTTGGTCTTGTTTTGCTTGGATTTTTAAATTGTAATGCAAAAACTGCAGTTTTGTTCCATAGAAATTTGACTGTAAAGTAAACTGTATATAAAACAACAATATTTAGAACAAAAAGGCAAAAGGTTTGTTTTCTTTTCATTGCATCTCTGTTATTTAAACAGAATGTAGTAGACTTACTAGTAAGTCTCTGAAGAATTTGATAATCAAGGGTCTTTGTAGCCTATAAATCAAATCTCTTCAGTGACTTATTTATCAGGATTGTATCTGTGTTTGAGCTCTAGAGGATTTACAACAGATGCATGGTTTACTAAACTGTTAAACCTAAATTATAGTGAGTCTACATGCTTTCCTCTTGTTATAGTCTGAAGCTACTAAAAGGATTCCATAAAAAGGATACATGTATTTTAAGTACATTTAAATAAATAATTGGAATGTTCCTCTGTATAAAAATACACACATAAGCGCTTAATGTCATGGCCATAAAGATGACTATATCAACCTTCTTGTTAGCAGGAAGAAGAGAAGTGGCAATGTGTCTGTTGTTCTTGCTTTTGAGAGATACTGAGATTTTTTTTTTAATAAAAATACTTTTTTTAAACAAAAATATTTTTTTTAAACTTTCTCACACATCTTTGGTTGGTTGATCCTGACCTTTCCTCTCATCAGTAGATTGTGAGCAGGAATACGCTTGTATTTCCCTTCAGCCACGTGATTGCCTGCCAAGGCTTGCAAACATACATTTTGCCATACTGTTTGCAGATTTCTTTTTTGATGCATATAATGCTATGGAACTTGAATTGATGCACAACTTAGCAGTTGTTATACTTTAAAGTAATTGGTATGGATTTCTTTGCTGGTAAAACTGGGAGAAGAAATTAATGAGAGATTGTTTTTTTCATTTGCTGAGTTAGTGCTAAGGAGCTCTGGACTTTTTTTTTTGGTTTTGGGAATTACTCCTTTTCTACCTAATAATTGGTAACTGCAAAAAAACAGCTTATACCTTTAGCAAGAGATGAAGGGTTTTGTTCTGATAATATATGGTAGAGCAGTTTTATTTTGCATTGTGTCTGTTGTACATTTTGTACCTCAAAATTTCAGTCATTCAGTAAGGGAGGAGATGAGGAGGAAATATCCATGTGGAGAGAAGGTGCTATGAGGTTTCCTTGTTTTTATCAGTGAAGACATGCAAGGCTGCAGTTCTTTTCTCATGTTTAATTTCAATCAGGGAGCTTAATTGTATTTCTATGTCAAATTAAATGATTGTGCCTTTATGATTTGGTGCATTTAAAATTTGCTTCTGTTGTAGTTGAAGGTATTTTGTTAGCATCCCTATCAATAGGGGAATCTTCTGCAGTTTAGAAGGAAATGGTTTGGGGTTTATATGTATTGTAAAAATAAGATACAAAATAACTCAGTGCTGACTCATGCTTGCAGGTCTGTGATTACAGCCTCTATTCACATTATTTTCAACAGCTTTTCATAGCAGTGTTTAATTCTGTAGGATCATTCAATTTGCTTCATGTTTCTGTTCTTGAAAGACTATGAGTCTGATTTCTGTTCTGGTAAGAGGGTTCATGCAGAAGGCTTCTAACTTGCAGAGGCTTTGGAGGCCTAGAAACACCTCCTTCCTGAGAGTTTGGATTAAACTTCTAAACTTACAGTTTGCAAAGTAAGTGCCCTTCACTTTCCAAATACAATGAATCATCCAGTTAGTTAGGACTATGCAAGTATAAACTCTCCTGCAGGTGACAGCTTGAGTAATGCTTGGTAGAGCTTTGGCAGCTCACACCCATAAAATCATCCTTGCTTAAAAACATTTACAACACAATGCCAAAGTAACGATTAAAGAAGTGCCGTGGTGGGACCCAGTAGCTGTGTCCACACCACTCCTGACCGTGACAGCAGGAGCACACTGTTCCTGTGTTCAGCTATCTCCCATCTATCCCAAGGCAGTGTGAGGGTGCCCTGGCGTCTTCCCAGCAGCATATGAAGCTACTTGAGTGCATGTTAGTGATATACTGAGCTCCAGGGTATGCTTGGGCTCATGCAATCATGTGCATTTCCAATGATACTTTTCAAAAGAGAAGAGTCCAGCTTCACTGATGTCCCTTTCTTTTCCTGAACTGTCAGAAGTGAGAATATTTCTACAAATGATTAACCATCTCTATTTAGTGTGTACATCACTGAACTGCAGCAGTACATGCTATAGTGTATGATTGAAGAAATGGTTTGGGGTGTTTAAAATGTAATGACCTAACAGTTCCTTTGAAGAATACTTCATTCACTGATATTTTCTAGTATGCCAATGAAAAGTTAGTAAATGAAGTTTTAAAGACTCTCTTAATTTATTTGCCTCCTGTTCTCATTGGAGATACTGAAAGCCTGGCAGGTACCTACCTTTACAATCTGTGGTATAAATATCACAAGAGATTATGTTTTCGACTAAAACTAAAGTCTGAAAAAATGACATGTTGGGCAGAGAACAAATAAAATAATATCTTCTGTTTGTGGAGCAATTCAATTCAAAATAGAAAACTATACACTACCTTAATATTTTTCTTCTCTTTTCGGAAACTATAGGCAATCAAGTGTTTATCCTAAATGCAAACTCAAATAGCTGTCAAGACTTAGATAAATGAGTGGTACATAAGCATTTCATTTTAAGATTTCTTTTTCCTTCCTCAAAGTTTGTGTCTCTTGGGGTGAGTTCCCCAGATAAAATTTTGTTGAGAATAAATAAATATGGCTACAGGTATTATAGTACCAGTAGTTAAAAATGGTATTAAAAAATTCCACTGCAAAGCGAAGTGAATATAGATACTACTAATACAGGTCAGGCAGTAAAGGGTGAGGTTTTCTCACCTGACAGCCAGAGCCACGTGTGATGTAAAGTTTTTTGGGCTAATCTCTCCCCTGTTTGCAGAGTCTTCTCCTTTATGGTGATGCAGCTCCAGGTCTTCTGCCTTTCAGTAATGCCTCTGAAAACTGGTTGTAGCCCAAATGCTATTTCTAACTTTTCTTACTTTCTTCAGTTCTAGCAGAACCAATTCCCCCTCTTCCTTTGCAGGAGGAACAGGCTTCTCTGTGAGTCTTGATTATGGTAGGCTTTTTCATGGTGCAGAAAAGATAAAGGAGTCTTAACTTTACTAATGCCTTTTTCTTTTCCTGTACTGTCAGAAATGAGAATGCTTCCATAAATGATTAATCATCTCCATTTAATAAGGCTGTGTCATAATTTCCTGTAAAAACATATGGGAAGAGATATCTGTCTCTATTCCTCATTTTTATGTCTACAGAAACTTAGGAAGGCTAAAGCAGATTTCGGAAATTATTTGATTTATCCAGTTTGTTGTAAAAGAACTTTCAGTGTGGAATTTCTTCACCAGGGCTGGCAGTCGTGGCTTTAGAAGTCTCTCTGGTGTCCATCCTTCTGGAGGATGCTTGATCCAAAGCATTCAGCATTCCAGAGAACTTGCTAGACAAGATGACACTCAGCTGTATTAATGGTCCGCAGTGAAACAGGGCTCTGCAGGATTTCCTAAGTATCTATTTCACATGACAGAGATTATTCCCATGGTGTTGCTGGAGCTTAAGGATCATAGGACCCATTCATGTTCTATGTCTCTTTTTTAAGGCAAACCTTACACAGAAAGTTGAAGTTGTGGGATTTTTATGTTTAGGACATAAAGAAAGTTGGATGTCAGGATTACTGTCTTCCATTTATTTGTATGATAGCTTCACACTGGGCATCAGGTAGCTTGTTGGCAGTCTCTGACAGTACTCTTTGCAGTAGTTGTAGTGTTGTCTTTGCAAATAAATTCCATTAGAGACCACGTGTTTCTTGTAGTTCACTCATTTTTGCCCTTTTTGGACTCTTTATTTTATCAGCATTAGTAGTTGTAGACTGGGTGTTATGTTGTGTAATGGTAAATGGCTGACTCGCTGCATGCTAAAGCTCAGATGTGTAGGTATAGCAGCTAAATGTATTCAGAAAGTGTATAGTAAGGATATCTTCTTTAAGTGATCATGCATTCTATTTACCATTTAGTAGGGTACTTCCCGTTTCTGTTTCCACTGCCCTGAATTGCTAGTTTGCAAAGTTATTGTGTGCCTGTGAACAGTGCTTGTATTTCTTGGCCATTCATAGTGTTTCATGGGTTGTAGTTATAGTCTCATATCAGAGAAGTGCAGAACTGTTCTTAAAATACAGTGGCAAACTCAGAAGTTGCCAAGCTTGTACTCTCCTTTTCCAGTTTGTGTTAGGGGTGTGTGTTATGGAAGCAGTCAGATAATCACGAGTGATGTGAGCATGGTATGCCATACCCAACACTCCTCTGGCTCTTTCTTCGAGGACTCTGGCATGATGAAAAGCTAATCTGCAAGAAAAATTGTGAGTATTAAAAACAAATGAGTAGTTACTCTGTTCCCTCTATTTCTCACTTATGACCCTTGTCTAGCCTCCTAAACAGAAGAATGTAGCAATCTGTCACACAAAGTATACTTGACATCTCCAAAATGAGCTTCTCCCCCCTCTTTTTTTTTTTTTTTTTCTTACTTGGATTTAAGTTGTTGCATAATTAAAATCTCTTTGACATCCTGCTTACAGTCATATCCTGTCACAGGATTGGTACCCATCTGGCTCAAAGCTGATGGAACTTTATACAAACCCACTTTCCTCACATCAGACACCACTTGAAAACCCATGACCTTACGTAACACCACGGCTAATACTTTCTCACCCCCTACCAAGTACTCAAAATATACTGAGTTGGAAGTGACCCATGAAGATCATTGAGTCCAACCCTTAGCCCTGCACAGGACAACCCCAAGAGTCACACCATGTGCTTGAGAGTACTGTCCAAACATTTCTTGAACTCTGTCAGGCTTGGTGCTGTGACCACTTCCCTGGGTAGCCTGTTCCAGTGCCCAGCCACACTCTGGGTGAAAAACCTATTTCTAATGTCCAACCTAACCTTCCCCTGATCCAGCTTCATGCCATTCCCTCAGGTCCTGTCACTGGTCACTGCAAAGAAGAGATCAGTGCCTGCCCCTCTTCCCCTCACAAGGAAGCCATAACTGCAATGATGTCTCCCCTCAGTCTCCTCTTCCCCAGGCTGAACAGACCAAGTGGCCTCAGCTGTTTCTCATATGGCATCTCCTCTAGACCATCCAGCATCTTCGTGGCCCTCCTTTGGACACTCTGATAGATTTATATCTTTCTTACATTGTGGTGCTGTAAACTGCACATAGACTTGAGGGTGCCCTAGCACAGAGCAGAGCAATCTCTTTGCACGGGGCTGCTCCCTCTCGTTCCCATCTGTATGTACATCCAGGGTTTCCCTGTTGCAGGTGCAGTGTCTGGCACTTGCTGTTGTTAAACATGTTAAACAGGAAAATCACATGGGTGAATACCTGGCTCCAAACCTGGTGTTACCAGCAGAATTTTGTGGGTTTTGATCACAGGTCAGTTTACACAGCACCAGGCCTGCTGGCAGCAGATGGGGTACACCTCTCTCAAAGGGGAAAAGGATCTCTGCTCAGGAGTTAGCAGGGCTCACTGAGAGTGCTTTAAACTAGATTTGAAGGGGGAAGGGAATAAACCACGTTCCCTAGGGATAAGCCTAGAGGTAGCACACTGATATTACAGGGATGGTAGCAGAGGTAAGCGGTGTCTTTAAAGATACTGAAACTGCAGCAAAACGAGTGGGAAAAGCTAGTTTCTCACTAGAATGCTGCCTGACAAAAATAGTAGCAGGACACTTGCAGTTAGCTTTTTTTTAATGCAGTCTTCATATGTAGCTTTTCATATGGATTTCTGGGAAGCAAGGCCTGAGTGCCTCTGTACTCCCATGCGTGGTGCTGCCTTCCAAAATAGGTCCACCCTCCTCCATTTCTCCTCCTTTCATGGTTGTGCAGAAGTGGACAGATTCAGGAATTCATGGACAAGGATAGAATGCTGGGGAACCCTGGCGGAGGGCATGAGGTCACAGAGCCCTGCTTTGACAAGCTGTGCCACACCAGCTCTGGGCAGCAGCATGTTGCAAGCATGGGTGGTCATGGTCCTCACCTGCTGCCTCATCTTCCTTTTTCTAGTGGCCCTGCAAATCCAGGATGTCCAGACTGCTCCAATACAAGGGCAGGGTGCAGGTGGGCAGGCAGGTGGCAGCACCCAGCAGTGGGGCCAGGGCTAAGGCTGGTGGGCCCGCAGGGCACCATGGTGCAGTCAGTGGGGCAGCCGCACTGTGAGGAGGTGGGCTGGGGCTGCAGCTGCTTCGGGGGACTGGGGGTTCCTCACAAGCGGGGAGGGGGGGAGTCACAGTGTGGGGCCAGAAACTTGACACTGAATTATCCACCACTCAGCAAGGGTTATCCAGCCTCCTGGCTGGGCTCCAGGCCTGGTCCGCAGCAGGTTGTGTGGGTACATCATGACTTCTTTGCTGCCTTCGAGAGCTGCCAGGCTGAAGTCCCAAGGTCTGCCAGGTACCCCTACAGCTGTGAGAATATAGACCCACCAGTGTGTGCCCTGTCATTGCATAACCCCCTTACACATTCCGCTGTTCAGGTACGATGATGGGGAGCAGAACACGTGATGGTAACATCTCATGGGTGTTTGGTTGTAGATGTGGCCAGAGAGAGGGCTTTTCCAGCTCCTCAGGTGAATTCTGTTCTGATTCCCCGTTGGTATCCCAAGGGTGAGTATCTGTGAGTCTCTGTTGACTTCACAGAACAAGCACTCCTTTTCAGCGTGTTATTCATGTGAAATGTAACTTCATACTTTCCATTAATGTCCTTGTATGTAGCTAAAACAGGGAATGATTTCCAGAAGACACTTGAAGTTCCAAAGGAGGCCCAGAAGGACTTGGAGAAAACCACACCAGGTTAGTATAACTCGCCCTGTTAACCAGCTGTAGGACCTGGGAAGCTGAGCTTTCAGCTCCCTGCAGTGACGTGCTGCAGCCTAGACAGCAGGGAGGGATCAGTCAGAGCCTCGCTGCAGGGACACTGTTTCACACCTTGCATGGGCTGCTGAGCCACAGCCATAGTCCAGCACAGTGCCTGCTGCCAGCTGAGCTTCCAGCTTGTACAATTACTGGTCAGAGCTGCTTTGTGCAGATGTGGGTATCCAGATGTTGGGAACATATGTGAGCTGAATTTGTGTTCAGCTCATGCGCAGCCCAGCTTCAAGTTAGGAATGACATCCCAAGAAACCTTGGCTGCCCTTTCCTAATGCTGGGAATCAGGTGCAGATGCTGATTCTGCAGGCATTTCTGCTTGTGATGGATTTTCAGCTGTCAGATTGATAGCTGTGGTGGGATGAGTGTTGCTGTTGGTGGTGTGTGAGGGATGTGTGGAGGAGCTAACTGCTCCTGAGCCAGGAGATGGACAGCACCCTGCCAGGCACTGGAAGGGAGAGGGACCTTGGCTGGTGGAAAGGGTGTGCAGGCAGTTTTTCTCCAGGGACTGGCAGGTTTTGCCTGGGCTGCGTGAAGTGTTGTGAAAGAAACCAGGAGCAGCTCTTTGAGGATGACAGTTGTCTCAAGTGTGTGAAGATTATTGCCAGCAGTATGCCAGAGTGATGCTTGTAATCATCTCTGGATACAGTTAGAGATTGCTCACCTCCCAGCACATCCAGATCAGAGGAATTTTTGAACTTTGCTGTTTTGGGAATGACGCCACCTGTGAGATTATTTGCAGAGCAGGGCACAGTAATGTGTGCTGTTTTCTCTTCTCCTGCAGGGCAAGATGCTGGGGAAAAGGCCAAGGCTCTCAGTCAGATGGACATTTACTATATCCTAGTGGTTGGAACAGTCTTGTGTGTGCTGCTGTTTTGGACAATTGCATGTTGCATAGGCTTCTCATGGCTGAAGATAGACAAGTGAGATGGCTTTCCCTCAGAGTTATTTATTCCTGGCTTGCCAGGGCAACTGCTGGCAGTACTCTGTTGAGATTTCCACAATACAGTCCTTTGATTGTCCTCTTAATTAATATCAATAACTGGTCTTTTCTGAAGTGCATTTGTATAGAAGGCCCCAGAGATATAAAGCAGCAGCAGGACAAGCTGATACTGTCTAGAAAAGCAAAGATCAACCTAGAGATAAAGGTGAAGCAGAGTCATGAGAAGGACCAGAAAGAGAGGCAAAGAGAGCCCAAATGAATGAGAAGTTCAACAAGAGATGCTACCTGTCATCAGTGATCTTTGTGACAGAGCTCACACAGCTGTACGAGAATGTGGGTGCAGACCCGCACCTCTGCCCACTTGTCCCAGCTGCTTTCTGGCTAACAGTGCCTCTTCATGGGACAACTGGATTTCTGTGGACTCACCTCAGCCAACACCATCCTGCTGTTCCTGTTACCAGTATCAACAGGGTTATACTGTACCTCAGAAGGCTATGAATTTTTCAACAAATAATTTTTTTTTCCAAAACCAGTGAATTCTTGCCTGTTTTGGCTGTTTCAGTCGGGGTAGAGTGCACAGAGCTGGCACTAGGGCTGGATCTGTGAGAGAAGCTGTGAGAGACCTCCATTCCAGTGCCTGACACTTTTGTCCCAGCATCAGCCTAGTTTTCCTGCTGAGGCCATCAGCAAGGCTTTCCTCCACCAGAGTGGGGGCGTGCTGATGAGACATGAGATGCAACGGTGAGCTTTCTTGGGATGCTGCCCTGAATCAGGAGTGGCTGGACAGAGAGGAAAGCAGGTTCTGGGAAGGATGGCTGTCCAGTGCTGACCACATCAAGGAGGGCTGATGTGGTGACAAAGGCTATGTGTGCAGCAGTGTCCCCCACCCCAGAGCTCAGAGATAATGAGTGAAAAGCTGAAGCAGGGCTGGTTGAGAGAGGAACTGGAAGCAATGTGATATTAGTCACATTAAAAGGTGGCATTAAAAATGGAACAGAGTTAAAAGAAATAATAATTAAGAATAATAATAATAATATAAAAAGAAAGAGGTTAAGCTTTGCATGCTGTCATCAAAGGATAAGAACACCTTTGAAATACATCACACTGATTGAGTACAGCAGATCCTGTTCAGTTCAGATGAGGAGTCTGACTTTCAGGAGTCTTCTCAGAGCATGTTGGACAACACAAAGGAGAGATGTCAAGGCCAGTCTTATGACACCCCTGCCTTGCAGCTATGACTGAATGGTATAGCAGCCAGGCAGAAAAGGCTTTATACATTGTCTTGGTCTGCCTTGTGGGGCATTAGGAACACTTCCACCCAGCACCCCTCCCCTTGTGCAGAGCACCCTGTGTTACTCAGCCCAGCTGCTGACCTGAATGTCTGTGCATTCCCATTCTGTGCTCCTGCAGGAACTTCCCTCAGTGCCTGCTCTTGCCCACTCAGCAGCCAAACCCAAAATTCTCAGTACAGGGAGTGTTCTAGTATATGCAAAGAGCAGTTCTCTGAGGACAGCTGTTGTCTCTGGTGTGTGGCTGTTGCCAGCAGCATGCCGGAGAGATACTTGTACCCATCTCTGGATGCTGTTAAGAGATTGCTCACCTCCCACACCCAGTTTCTGGAAATTATGGAACTTTGTCCTTCTGGGAATGAGACCATCTGAACCATGCTTAGCAGGTGATGGGAACTGTGGCTCTTGATCAGATGTATCTCCCTCCATAAAAAAGAGTTAAAAATAGAATCGTAGAATCTCTGATTTGGAAGGCACCCACAACGATCATCAAGTCCAACCCTTAGCCGTGCATAGGACACCCCCAAGAGTGACAGCATGTGCTTGAGAGTACTGTCCAAACACTTCTTGAACTCTGTCAGGCTTGGTGCTGTGACCACTTCCCTGGGTAGCCTGTTCCAGTACCCAGCCACACTCTGGGTGAAAAACCTATTTCTAATGTCCAACCTAACCCTCCCCTGATACAGGTTCAGGCCATTCCCGTCAGTCCTGTCTGGTCACTGCAAACAAGAGATCAGTGCCTGCCCCTCCATTTCCCCTTGTGAGGAAGCTTCAGACTTCCTCAGTCTGCACAAGGTTGGGGGGTTTTTTTGTTGTTTTTGTTTGTGGTGTTTTTGGTTTTGTTGGGGGAGGGGGGAGTGTCTTGAAATCCAATTAATTTTAACCCACTTGCTCTCATCCTCTTGTTTCACAGGTAGAAATGTAGTGATATTAAATACGTCATAAGTGCACTAGCAAATGAACAGAGATCCAATGATTATTTCAAAGCTGTTTCTAGGCTTGTTGCATTTAGCTGTTTTACCAACTCAGCCTATTCAAAAAGAATAGTTACTTTGCAGTGGTGCAGATACGGCCCACAAAGGGTTGCATCTGCCTCTGCAGGGTGTCCTGGCAGTTCAGCCTTCCTGCAGTGAGTCCAGGGAGCTGCTGTTTGCTGTGCGTGTCCTCAGCATATACAGCGAGGCTGACACCGCTGGGAGCTGCTGTGCTTCTGCACATCAGCACAGTGTTTATTCAGGGGGTCCCAGCCATCCAGACCAGCCTGTGCATGTGTGCTGGGTCTGAAATGTCCCAGATATTTCAGAAATCCAGACACCATTTTTATTCTATCACCCAGAGACAAATCTCTAGGAGGAAAAACAGGGTGGATCTGTGGAAAGAGCACCTTTTTTTAATGTACCAATAGTTGAAAGCGGTTCCACTGAAAAACTATTCAGATGCAGTGAGCAGCTGAGCAGTGGTGTAATTTAATGCTGGGCTGAACTTTGTGGCAAACAGCAAAGGATAAATTTCTCAGTGAG
The DNA here is from genome assembly GCA_013400415.1 of Scytalopus superciliaris. NCBI lineage: Eukaryota > Metazoa > Chordata > Aves > Passeriformes > Rhinocryptidae > Scytalopus > Scytalopus superciliaris. Next base: position 644,010 of record VXBX01005195.1, on the reverse strand, counting down.
GCCCTGCACTCTGTAAGTTTGGATGTGTTCAGAAGTTTGTCTCAGGTTGGGCTATGCTTTTTTTTTTTAGCTAATCGTGCATTTATAAAGATCTATTTATGGAAATACAAGAGTTTCATGAATAAATGAGGTGGCATATTCCTTTCTTCATTACATGAATTACAGTATCAACATTTTAGAGTCTGTTCATGAATTAATAATTACTTTAATCAATAAAAATAATTACAGTGCTAAGAACATTTTAACAATGAATGCTTTCATGCCGTTTCCACTCCTTTTTAATTAAGGCATGACAACTCATATTTACCGTTTTCATCATGATCGCTCTAAATGGTGAAATTTGTCATCTTTGACTTGGGCTCTAATTATAATTCTTTTAGATGGTTCAAATTTCTTCTCGTTATTCAATTATGCTTGCTCCAATTTTAAACTGACAAAATTTTCCTCTCGAAATCTCTTTCATGTTGTAAGAATATCGTTGACTTCGTAATACCCGTTTTAAATGTTCTCTGCTAGCCAAAATAAATGCAAATTAAATATATGAAATAGAAAAACAAATATAAACTGCTGAATATAAATACAGCAGAAGACCAATTATTTCCAGTTTAAATGAATCTATCTTCAGTATAGCATGAAATATTAATATAAATTTGTTGCAAATATAGAAATTGCTATAAGACCATAATAAGCTTGCAAAAGCAGCATGCAAACTTAATTTTTATGCCTATGACATAGTCTCCAATTAAATGATCTCTTATTATTTTTCCATACAGAATCTCTTCCTTGGTTTTTTTCAGTAGATAGCATGGCACTCCCTTAAATATAAAAACTGCTATGATAGTCTTTTTCAGCCTATTCTTCATATCTTACTTTAATATTTTTTTTATCTTGGCTATGTGAAAATAAATTTCCTCATCACTGTAAGACATCTTTGCATCTCAAATGTGTGTGAGTTTAGCCTGGTGTGTAGCGAAGGGAGTGAGTCAGCGAGGAACTATGAGGGAAGCTATTATGCTTGAGTTGATCATATTCAGGCATGTAGGACCTAGGGTTTTTAAGTCTGTGCTTTGTAAAATATCATGTCATGCTAAGTCACTTTAACACAACCTTCAGATGCTTCAGGAATCAACTTACACTGGTGGCTTCCTCACAGGGATTCATACCATCTGAATTTAAACCTGTAATTGTGATAGGTGGGTCAGTGCAATGTTTCTTTGTACTTCCAAAACCCACAATGGTTCCTTTTTACTTCTTGCTGTATTTGTCATTATTTGCCTTTGTTACAAACTTCAGTAACAGCTTTCTTTACTGTGCCTCAAGTTTGCTTGTAAACTGCTCTGTGTAGTAAATAAGTGGTGTATTTGGGCAAGCATCGGCATGGTTCAGTTGCTATGCCTGTCAGTTGCTTTTTCCTATCCTAAGGATGCTTTTAGTTGACCTTTATGGTTTTCAAACACTGCATAGCATCTGCCTAAAAAGCCAAATACCTCCTCCTGTGCCTGTCACAAACTGTCACTTAAAGCCAGACTGCTGCTTCAGGATTTTGTCAGGCAACAGTCTGCAAAGAGATCCCACCATTTGAATCCAACCTCCATGAACTACTGTGATGGGACAATTAAAGACCAAATTATAGTGTGGAAGGGAGTAAGTTAAATTTGCAGATGAAACGTGATTTCTACTGTTGTATCTCTGGAATGCTTGACTTAAAATCATCACAAGGGTGTTTCAACACACTTTGTGCATGAGGTTTCCAGTAGTTTTAGAAGATCCATTAAGAATAAAGCAACATATAAGTACACACACAGACCATCATATGGACTAAAAATTTGAGATCCACTGTGCAGAGCTTTGGTGTTAAACAAAAAGTTTAGCAGTCAGCATCTGCTTCTTCTGAATGATTTGTCCTTTTCCAATGGCTTCATGCAAACTGGCTTACCATGCTGGAAATATTGGGGTTAATTCCAGCTCTGGAACAAAATGTGCTTCTGGATGTGCACACCCTTGCCTCCTTTTACTAAGCAGTTCTGACCTGTCCCTGCTCTGTCTTTTCTCTTTGCCCAGTTCTGTTTTCAGACTGTTTTCAGCCTCTTCTCCATGGACATATTCTTCAGGCTTTGTCTAGGCACTCTTGTCCCCTCTTGGGTGCCGTGCTGGTTGCACAGTGAATTACACTGTGGTATTTAGTATGAAAATAGTAGTTAAAAAAAAGGAACAAAAGTACAAAACTTGATATTGGTTGCACTCTGTTTTTTATCTAGAGGGCAAAATATGTGTATAAGCACTGCTTCACTTGTCAGTGTAATTGAGATTAGTTGGTGTATAAGACTTGTGTTGGCTTTTTGCACATAGCAGATTTAATTTGTGGTATATTAATTACACGTGGAGTGTTAACATCTTAGTGCATTTTAATGACAAAAAATATTTTTAGAAATTGTTATCTTTATGTGGGTCTCAGAGGAAGCATATTTTTAAAGCTATTTGCACAGTCAGCTTTTTCAAGGAGTATGGACAAACTTTGGACTTGGTTGTCATGTATGCAGATAGCTAAGATGCAGCCACTGATTTTTATATTTGCCTTTTTTCAGTGATAGAGACTATGTTTTTATGAAATCAGCTATAGCAGTTACCTATACTCAGTTACCTATGCTGTTTCAGTATGAACAGTAATCGCTTTAATGAAGCAGTTTATCCCACTGAGAGAGGAGCTCAGATACCTGTTTTCCTGGCACACACGTGTTTGGCAAGATACTAAATACTTGAAATATTACACCCAAATCCAATGTCAAAGTGCTTTTCTCGTATTATTTCTTGAACCCAGAAAATGAATATACATCCAAAAAGTGTCTTGAACAAATACTTGGATTTGGTGGATTTATCATTTGCTGGTGGCAGCCAGTAGTATCTGAGATCTGAGAATACTTTGCCATGACATGATGTGTATTTTCCTTTAAAAAAAGGCATAAAAATAATCGCTCCATAAGATGTAATGTTTATGAGGTTGTATGAATGGTTGCAAAATGTGCACATGGTGAAAACTTTAATTTCATGTTAAATACAAGAATGGCTGTGCACTGGGAAGGAATATTTAAGAAATCATGAGAACTACAAAGGGCCATCTGCTTTGTTTCTTCATTTTTATTTACTGGATTAACCAACTGCAATATTTTAATAGATAATACATTGCTGTTTCATCTACTTATTAGTTTTGATACCACTAACCTACCTTACCATGAAAAAGGATTCCTTTCTGTGAATGGAGAGTACATTTGTTGGGGAAAGTCAAAAAACAAAATGTAATATGACAAATGACATGAACTATACCTTTATTGTTAACCTTTGCTGTAATTCCAGTTTTTCCTGTACTTGCACCTCTCTTCAACAGTTGTCCTCATGTTGCTGTGGAGTTACAAAGGAGCAATAAAGATTGGGNGCTCGTCAGCGTGCGAGCCTGAGAAGGAAAAGAAAGCAAAAGAGAGAAAGAACACCTCCCCCTTTGGCTTATATACACCTGATTACGTAGAGATGGGACGGAATACTTCCTAGATTTTGACCCTGGTTACCAAGGAAGGCCTACAAAAAACAACCCATCACACTGTCCTTCCTTCCACTCTCCTGGGTGATCCTCTGTGCTGTGGAGTAGGAGAACAAATGGTGAAGGTGTGCTGTGTTCTGGCTACTCTTGGCTGCTTACATGGACCTTCTGGGTTGTTGCTGCCAAAGTCTTGAACAGAACATGGAATTGTGAAATCATTTGGGTTGGACCTTCAAAGATCATCTGGTTCAAACTTCCCCTGCCATGTTCAGGGACATCTTCCAGTAGATCAGGTTGCTCAAGGCCCAGTGCAGCCTGAATTTGAGCACTTTGAATAGCTCCTAGGCTGCTCTGACCCTTCTCCTTGCTGAGATCAACTGAGTTGACAGGCTCAGTAGTGTGAAGCTTGTGCAAAACATATTTTCATTTCTTCCTATTTTGCCTCTTTTGTACCAAAGAGGGGACATGGAGAAGGAACCAACGTGTGGTTACGAGTGTGCTCTGAGACTGTGCTTTGCTCCAACAGCAGACAGTATTTGACTCTCATAGTTCTGTAAATATCCATTACTGCTCTGCCTATCTGAATAAGCCGTGTTGCCTTGTTTTCTGAGAGGTTTCTTTTAAGGAATAAGCATTTCTAGGTAGTGGGGAAAGCAAGCCCTTTCTGTGAAGAGTAAGTCCCAAGTAAGGTTGCATTTTTTTTTTAAAAAGGGGAAGTTGAGTGTTCTGTTGTTATTTTTTAAGTTGTGAGGATGGCTGAAGAATAGTTCACCATAATATTATTTGAAGATGATAAACTGCATAGTAGGATTTACCTAAATAGGCCTAATAAAGTGTTTTAGTCTTTCCAGCACAAAGCAAGTTACAGCCCAAGCCTTGTAATCTGATGTTTGTAACAGAGATATGTTGCAGAGAGACATTTGAATACACTGTTAGAAGAGAAAGACATCTGGGTTGGATGACCCAGCAACCCTGGAGTAACTGAAGATGATTGATCCAGAGTTTATGTTTTCACAAAAATTCCTGTTATGTCAGTCTCATTTCTGAGTGGAAACAGCCCATTAAGATTTCATTGCTAGACTGAATGCATGGTTCAGATTATTGTTTTCCCCATGTGCACCACGTTTGTTTACACTGAATTTCACTTGCCGTTTTATGGACTAATCACTCGATTTCACGAGGTTTTCCTGCAGTTCTCTTCCCTCACTGCATAAATTGCAGGCTCCACAGTGCTTCTGCCTAGAGCCAGGCTGTTTGCTATCTGTGCCTTTCAGTTTGAGCTATCTTACCATCCTACTTTAGCACATATTTCTGAAATAGGACCTGATCCTTCAATACCTCCTTCTGAGTTTAGTTTTGCAGGAATTCAAGCTCTTCCCCCTTTCCCTCTCCTTGTTTTGGAGAAAAGGATATGTAAAAATTCAGACTGAATTGCTTCTTCCCAAATTTCCTGCTCTGTATGAGAGCTGTTCCCTTTCATAATGGGCAGTTTCAGCATTGATTTTGTTTAGGAAAATGACTTGCCTGCAAATGTGTTTTGTCCAATTTAAACAAATTGACATGCGCATGTCTTACTTTCCACCTTGTCAGCCTTCTAGCATATCTGGCCAGGTTATTCTGCTGTTTCTCTGTTAAGGAGAGCAAAAAGTCAAGGATGAGTCTTTCTTAGACTCTGAGAGCTTCAGTAAGAATATTTTGTAGCTTATGGCTATAGGGAAAGCATCCACCACCATACACAAACCAGAGAAGGTAGATCTCTTGTTTGCATCTTCAGTTCTGCAGTCAAGAAACTGCAGAGCTTAGAGTGGAAACCCATGAAGCTTTGTGGCCAAACATCATCAGTATCCAAAGGGTTTGTATGCAGGACATTTTTCAATCCTTGAAAATTGTAGAGGTTTCTGTGCACCCACCCCATCACATCAGAGAGGCACAAAGTGAACTTATACCTCACCACTTGTACACTGCTGCTCCTACAGTCAGAGTTCAAGCAGTGTGACTCAAATAAATCATGAAGAGTAGTGTGGATGTAATGATGGGAGTGTGATCTCCCTTCCCTAACTGCAAGGCAGCTCCACAGAGCTTCATTGTGCAGTGGAAGGCTTTGACAGATTACTACGATTTGTTTCTCAGGTAGTGGCTTCAGTTGCAAGGATTACATACTTCTGTGCTCTTTCCATAGGTCATTACAAGTACATTTTGTTTTTTAATCCACTCAAGCCCCTGTGAGCTTAATGGCTACATAAACATTAAAAATTTACTTAAAATATGAAAAAAGTGTTGATGCAGTTTAAAGATACATGCAAGGCTGTGCATTTAAGGTGTTTTTTTTTTTTCTCTGTATAGTTATGGTTTGTTTTGTCAGTGAAAGAAACTCAAAAATGCATAATACTGGATTACAGTAGAGAAGATGACTGATGAAAGGGATGTTATAAACTTCAAAAAAGAGCAGGCTGTCTTGGTTGCCACCTGGTACAACTGCTGCAGACAATAACATTTAAAAATACTTCTAACTGAAAGTTAAGTGAATTGGCTTTGATCTACTTGGCTATAAAAAATATTCATCAATTCAGAATAATTGTGAATCACTTCTGGCACAATGTGGCTTTCCCAGTTGCAGTGAGTTTATGGACTTCATTAACAATGGTGTTAAGAATGTAAGAAGCACTTTCATTATTAATTAGGGAAGAGTCTGTTAAAAGTGAGAATTTCTAATTTTCAGGATGTGACACATGTTCTCTGAAAGATTCAGAGCTAAGACAGCAAGTGTATTTTGTTTACCTGTCATGGTTAATAAGAAAAAAAACACTCTGTGGTAGAGATTCCCTCATTAAGAGTTGTTAGCGTTTTACAGAAGAAGTGGTGAAGGCTTCCAAATATGCAGGATTTCTGAGCATGTTGTCCTCTGTGGTTACCTGTACTCCAGAAACAAAAGGAAACATGTTGTGTTCCATCCCCTGGGTGTAGGGAATGACTCCTCCTTCCAGTTACTACTGGCATTTGTAACATTAAACTGTAAAATCAAGGTTAAACTTCAACAGGTCTTTTATAGGTGGATGCACCATCCCTGGAAATGTTCAAGGCCAGACTGGATGGGGCTCTGAGCAATCTGGTCAAGTGGAACGTGTCCCTGCCCATGGCAGGAGAGTTGGAATTAGATGGTCTTTAAGGTCCCTTCTAACCCAAACCATTTGGTGATTCTGTGATGATTCTATGCTTCACGGTGCAGGCCGATTTGGGGCAGTCTCCCTTCTCTCTGTGTGCACAGCTGAACAGATGTTAGATGAACAAATTCAGAGCCTCTAGGCTTTAGATTATGAGGCCAGAAATGTGTTGAGCACATTGGGAAATGTAAGTCACATCAATAATTGAAAGTGCCTTACAAATTTTTAAAACTTATGAATTAGTAAATAAAACATAATAAAATCTTTAGATGTGAAATAAATGAAAATTAAATGCAAAGTGTAATTTGCTTTAATACTTATTATTCTTTATTGTGTGCTTCAACATTATCCTATTAAATCTTAGCTCTGAATTGCTGAGACTGACTTTTTTTGGTGCCTGAATTATGGTAGATTGCACAGTATTGAAATGCCTGTTTCTAGGATTCTAATGAAAAGGTAAAATTAGGAAAATGCATAATATGTATCATAAAATGTTTGCAGTGTTTGGGATGCTATTTAAAATTTACTTTTTAGTGCACTACCTCATCTTTCCTTTTACTTTAATGCAAGAAGGATCTTTTTATGTAGGTGGAAGTACTGTCAATTCAGACTTTGAGCACCATACTTTTAGTACTGGGATTTTTCAGATTTTCCTTCGTGTACCGGAGGGAAAACATTGGCAGTGAACTTTTGATGGTCTTTTAGAACTTGAGGAGACTCTGTGTTTTAAATTGCCCTGAAAGTCAGAACCAAATAACAAAAAAAAATTTGGGTTTTTTTTTGCCAATTAATGACTTACTTACTCCAGCTGTTTAAGAGTGGGAAGCAGGAGCGCACTGTGGGGCCATTTCACAGTCTGTGCACCTTTCTTTCCTCCTTGTGGCCCCAGAGGATTTTGAGAGTGTGAAACTCTAGGCTGATACATGAGATAAGAGCGTTCTGTGTTTTTGATGCTGTTCTCATGCTGATCCTGGACCATCTCTCCACCTTTTGTCCCATTTATAAGGCATCTGGTTTTGATTATAAAGTCAGTTTAGCAGTCATCTGTTATCTTTTCAGAAGGGAGATATTCCTGGGATATGCATCTTATTCCTGAAGCCAGATGGTTTTACCAGGTATGGGTGCACCTTGCATGATGATAGTGGACTGTAGGGAGTGCTCTCAAACAGTGTTGTGAACAAAAAGGCACAAGATTTTTCTTCCTCATGCGTGTAGTTCTCTGACACTATCTGAGTAAATTTGGCATTCTCCAGTATGGCCACATGAGTACCCATTGCCTGCCATGGCATGCAAGTGCCTACCCAGTTTCTTGCTATAAAGCCCTGTTCTTGTTTATCTCAGCACCAGCCATTTCAAGCGCTTTGAAAACACAAAACAATCATGTTGCTTCATTCAGTCTGGGACTAGTCCAAAAGGAAATGCAGCTACTGGTGGGGCAGAGAATCAGGCACTGGCTCTCCTTTTGCAGTGTAGACAAGACTTCAAGTATCTACAGGGTTAGGTGGATTTCTAGGTAATGTAGTCTGAGATTTACATGCCATCCTTCTGTGTAAATAGTACAATGTGCATCTTTGCTTCGTCTTTGAACTGGAGTTCTCTTGTGAGAGATACAGGCTTCACATTTATCCCAAGTTGTACAGCCCTCTTAGCTGGTTTTGAAACAGAGCATTTTCCATTCATGTGTGGGGGCATAGCAAAGGTAGCTGCTGTTCAAGGAAACTGAACCTGAGAACTCCAGAGGTCCTATCCAGACACATGTTTCCATTTCTGTTATTTTTCTGCCTTTTGTTTTTTAGCAAGTTTTCTGAAACAAGGCAACAGTGAACACAATGCATAAACAAGGAAATTTTTTAACTGCCCTGAAATTGGAGGCTAAGGATTGGCTAAAGAGGTTTAATATGTCCTGTTGTCCACCTGTTGGCCTACCTCAGAGGCAGCAGGGTGAAGTTTGAATTTCTCCTGCTGCTGAACCCATTTTGTGAGTCCTTGTTGCTTTTATTTGGTTAGCTGGGTGGATCTAGATTTCATGGGGTGTTTACTCGGGTGTCTGTTATGCTATTAATTTCCTATTCAGCTATCCAGAGAAAAGCTGTGTGTCAATTTGAAGCATTGCACTTGCATCAGCATTCTATTTGTCACTTTCTACACATCTAAGGAGCTATGCATTTCATTAAAAGAAAATAACACAAAGATATTAGAGTAATTTTGAAGTGTTGTCACAATCTATAATATTTTTGGTTTGTATTTTTTGTGTTTGCAGCAGCCTAGCTTGCTCTTTATGTTGCAGGAATGTATTAGATTTAATCTTTTTAAGTGTTTCTTTAATTGGACTTAATTGAATTATCTTTGAATTTGATCTTATAGGAAAAAAATAAATTACAACATAATTTAAAATTTTAGTAACCTATCTGCTTAAATATATTCTCATATTTTTTAGCATTATCACAGTATTTTTGGATCCCTCTGACAGTTGTATCTTCTTTTTCAGAGTGTACTTTACTGGAACTGAACGAAGCGATTTCAATGCATGTTTGTGATATATAACATAAAATACCGATTTATTATTTTAATTAATGTTCAAATTCATTCCATCTTCTTAGCTGAACCTCTGATAAGGCAGAACTTGTCAGTGAGCTATTCACTGTAAATTTCACTCTTTTCCCATTTGAGTGGTTTAGTGAAGAATTCAGAAGTATGAGTGATTTAAGTCCTTCTCTAAGCTTTATACATTGTATACAATAATATGTTTAATATTGTACGTAGTTCTGAGTGAGGTATTTCTGATGACCTCAGGCCCTTTTAATTTTTGATCAGCTCACTGAAGTTTTTTCTCTAATTTGCAAACTTTGCTGCTGCCCCTATTAATCTGTACTTGAGAGAAATCACAGAATTTTTAGATTTTCAAACGTGTTGTTTCATGGATTGGTTGGGGACATATTTCCATAGGAAAGGTCATCAAAGTGCTAGCATGGTGCATTTAATATTGTGAGCAGACTCATCATAAATTCTTTTCCAAATTAAAGTGCAGTGTAAGCAAAACACTGGATTGCTGAAAAATTGAAAAAATAATTTCTGTATCTGTACTACTGATTTTATGCAGGAAGGCTGTGGAAGGGGCTTTGGTCTGAAGATGTCATTAAAATTGGAAATACATACTTAGATAAGTCTTGTCTTGAAGTGAAATCTTGATGTGGATGTGAATAGTTTATGATCAAGCCTAGTTAATTTTATTCCATTAAAACTCACACTAGGTGCTATGGTATTTTTTCATTTCAGTGAAATATATATAAATGGTTTTTTCCACAAGGCTCCTAAATCTGTGTTTAATGTCCAGAAGCCATCCAAGATGGTACACAGTTACATATTTTCTCAAGTACAAGTAATTTTAAATGATGTCAAGGAAAATGGAGAAGGTTCTTCTGCCTCTGACCAGGACCTGGATAATGGGATCTGCAGTTCTTTTCCATTCTGCCCCTTTTCATCCTTGGGTTCACTATGCAACAGCTTTAGGATCTGGGTTATAATTTACAGGAGTACAAGCAGTCAAAAAGTTGTTCATCTCCATGTCATCCAGCTGTGTGGTCTTGCTCAATACTTGCCTTTAGAGGCCAAACCTTTCTTTCAGTGGCAAAAAAACCCCAAAAACCACTCCAACAAAACAAAAAAAAAACCCAAAACCAAACCAAACCAAAACAAAAAAAAAACCACAAAAGCAAACCCCAACCGAAACAAAAGTAAATAAATAAATACCTATGTTATACAGTACTTTTTCTTGGAAAAATACATGGCACATGCTAACAAGATCTCATTAGTATATTTTTATATTGCTTTAGTGTTAGGTAGGTTCCTTTTGTTTATGATATGAGGGAATGTTTCTCCTGGGAACTGTTCAATTTTTACTGGAGGGGGGAGTTGGTTCTGGGAGAGTATTTCTCATCTGCTGCCTCCAACCACTGTAAAGTTTGCCATGAATGTCAAAGGTAGTGGCCAGCCTTAGTTCATGTACACTACAAACAAATTAAGTCTATCATATCATTTCAACATGCAAGCCAGTTAATAAGTTTGGGTCACCGTTGACATGAATTGGATTTGGAGTTTGAATTGGTGAAAGACTAGATATTAAATTATTAATGCTTTGCAGTCTCAAGTTTCCTCACTGAAAATGTCCTTTCCTCCTTTCTGCTTCCTGCACATATCAGGTCAGGTCTGCTCTCACTGGCAACCTGAGATTTGGGTTCTCCTTTCCTGTTCTCCCCTCCCTACCCCCAAATGTATACCAAGTCAATATTTTTCTTGTTACTCTCACTAGGTCTCCAGCCACTGTCTGCTTTTACAATACTGATCTCTTTCCTGTTCCCTGCAGGACTCTGTAGCTTTATAGCTGAGGAGCCAAAGATCAGAAGTCTCCTGTATGTTTGGAGATACAATTTTGTCTTGCTCTGTTTCTCTGTGGAGTAGGGTCTCTAGAGGAGCAAAACGTGATATGCCACAATATGATTTTTTTTTTTCATTAGTTCTTTAGGTAGTAACACTGCAGGTACTCTGTTTTGTAACACATCAATGTAGTTACATCTTTAAAAATAATCTTTTATAACCAAGAAAGGAAACATCACACAAAGACAAAGTCTGCCTTCATATCAGAGACAGGGAGAAAACATCTTTCAACTTAAATTTGTATAAAGCCTGACAAACATAGTTTGCAGTGATTTTACTTTCAGGGAAAAGTCTTTTCAAATAAATAAGAACTTGCTCCAGATTCAGATGACAGTGCCTCTGTAAAAGTCAGATCTGATTTTTTGCCCTTTTCTTGAAAATGCTTATAGTAAGTGACCTGGATGTGGTGTGTTCCTTTGAAGTGAGCAGCTTTGAGATGCACTGAGGAGACTCCTTCTTTTCACCCTTTGAAAATAAGACTAGTAGGATTGTAATGTTCCTATGCCCATAAATGGGAGTGGTACAGGTGCCTGTTTGTGTGTGCTTTTCAAATTGTCCCTGCTAGCACACTTAAATGTGCTCAGTAGTTTATCATGTAACATATGCCAAGTTTGTTGTCTGTGATTTCTGTTAATGCCTTTTCAATAACTGAAGTATATTAATAAGTAGGTCTTTATTATGATTAAAGGACTAACCATATATTCTAAATTTATTGAGTGCTGACTGGAATTTTTTGGTTGGAGGTTGGTTGGGAAAAATTACTGTCAGACTCATTTACCACAATTGCAGCAGAAGTGCAGTTCCTTTTGGGAACACCAGCATTTGTATAATCTGACTCTGTGGCACTGAGCTATGCTGTATGTAGTATATTTATGATTGAACAGAAAGTTTCAAACAGCAGCCTGTGAAATTGGATTTCAGATGTAATGTACCATAAATAAGTGCTATAAAGAATGCCTTTAATGCTATAAATCAGTTTTTATTGGTTTCAGCTATCTCATTCTGGTTATTGTATTACCCACAAAATCAATGGGAATCAAAGAGCTGGAATATATTTTATTTTAATGTCCCATCTCCCATGGAAATGGCATATGAGCCCTTAGATCACCTTTTGGGTAGGTTGGGCAAGGCTGATAAATTGCAGGCAATGAGAGTGTTTTCACAAAAAGGTCTGTGTAAGTAGTAGCTGGGTAAGACTTGAAATGCTTTGGTATGGCACATCCTCCCTATAATGGGATACTTGTCTATCTTTCTGAATGTCCTTTGATTTTGTTGTTTTGGTAAATTTACCAGTGTGATTTGATTCCTGTAGTTCTGTTTTTTAAAAAAATGCTTTCACAAAGTTAAAAGAACCAGGTGTCACTGCTGTTGCACCCAGAATTAGGAACACTTTGAGGGTAGGAGATCTGGTTTCTCTGCATCTGTAAGCATTCCCTTAGTGAAGGTTTGCTTGATGCTGGGAAAAGAGCAAGAGCATTTCTAGCAGCAGTTGTGAAGCATAAAATGCACTGTGAGCTCAGTTTAAGAACATATTATTCTAGTGAAAGAAGGGAAAGTCATGCATTGTGATTCTGTGAATACATTTTTAAAAGTAGAAACAAATCATACTATCCTGTGAGAATGAAGAAATAGGAAGAAAAAATGTTTTCTAACTAAATAATACCCGCTCAATTTAAAACTTTGTGTTTCCTCTTTGTTTTCCTTTTGCTTGTATTGGTATCTCATGGTAGGGCACAGTTAGGAGAAATGTGCACCACTGGAGCTCAGTTATTCACAGCTAGAAATCTATGGCAGAGGGGAGAACACTTGTCTTAGCCTATGGTAGACCCTTTCACTGTATTAAAAAATGGAAGCACAGATATGTTGCAGTTGGGTAGGAGTACACTGGTAAATATCTTCTAGAATATTGTACTCCTTTGTAAGGTTACAGTAAAAGTGACTGAAGAAGTAAACTTTTTGGTAGGTATTAAATATGGGTTATTTTCACTGCTCTACACATCAACTTTGCATTTTTCCTTGTCAACCAAAGCTAGTGTAATGTACATGCCAAAATTAAGAGGGAGAGTAGACAAAGTGCAATGATCACTGTAGGGTTTTGAGTGGTGTGTAATGGGTTATTGTTGGCAGAAGTCTGAATACTAGGATGACAGTAAAGTATAGGAACCAGAGGAGACAATTTACTCATCTCTATCCTATGAATAGTGTTAAACTACCTTTGAGTCCAAATTGCTCATGTTGACTTCCACCCACATCACCTCACACTGGATTTTAAGCTTTTATTACAAGGATTGAATGACACGTTTTATTATTTGCAGTAGTATAAGCAGTTATTCTCACTGGAGCACAAAGATGTGTGGCTTCACGAGAGGGGAGTGTTCATCATTTACATGCAGATGTATGTGCTTATCTGTGGGAGTGGGTTAAAGAGACAGGTGTCAGACCTGGCTGCTTAATAGGAATGTAAGACATGAATGATGCCAAGGAGGCAGCATAAAATGCTTGGCTGCCTCAGAGATGGTTATAAAGTTCCCTATCCCTACAGTAATTTTACAGGTGGCGATTATAGTAGACGTAATGGTTTCATGCAAATACAAGGTAATTAAAATGTTTGATTTGATCTACAGACCTATGGTCAATTTGCAAGCCAGCTGCTGACCAGCACCCCACCATGGCATAGTGAGCATGGCTCAGAATTACACCCTTGGTTTGAATAAAGCTGTGTCAGGCATAAGTTTACATGGCCTTGTTGCTGCTACTGATTTGGGTCCAACCTAATACCTGAGCTGATTGCTAAGTCCAAAATAGACCCAAGAAAATATTTTTTTCTGAACAAAAAAATGATGCAGGAAATGTCCCAGGATCTTTGTGTGCTACTAACATGAAAAGCAGCAAGTGCAGCTTGTTACACTTGGAGGATTATGGCTGAGAAATGCTCTGAGGATAAGAGCTTAGAGATCAGATGGGCAAATGAAGGGCTTCACAAGTTCTCAGGGTTATGTGGCATCCAGCTTTCAGCATGTTGAAGAGAGGCATGGGATGGTGGATTATTTATTTTCTTCTCCTGAGGCAGAGAATGTAGGTGCTACCATCCGGAACACAGTCCTTGCTCGGTTCAGGTACGATTTCCTCAGTCAGTGAATAAAACAGTGCTTCTTGAGGCTTGTGTGAGCACCTGGTCCTACACATCAATTTATATGGTATCATAGAAACACTAACCCCAAAAAACCTCAGTGATAGACAAAAATAGCTGAGGTACAACTGAGATTTTCGCAATTATGCGCATCACCAGAGGATAGGTTCAAGCAATGCGGCTTTGGAATATCTAGGAAAGTTATAATAAATGGAATACACATGCACATGTTAAATATGATATGAGCTTTGCATGTGTTTATTCTGTCTTTGGTGCAGTGAAGTGCAGTTTGGAGCTGTGCAGTGGCCCATCTTTCTGAGCAAGGTATGTGATTGTTCATAGCCCTGACTGGGAAATGTGCTGGGAGGTAGGAGCTGTGGGTCAGGCAGGGGTGTGGTCCTATTAGATTATCATCTGTCAAAAAATAAACTGATGAACCAGAGAATTTACTGGGTTAGGCCCTTGGGTGGATTCATGTGCAATATCAGCTAGTTGTGACTCTTGTCTCAAGGCTGAGAACTTGGTTAGTCACAAGAGATCCATCACTGTGCTGCTCCAGCAGTGCTTTCAGGTCCTTGCTTATTGTTTTTCTGGGCATTTCTGTTGGGTATTCTGCTGGATGGGGTTAGGCATGACATAGTGTGTAAAAGTGTGGTATTTCCCAACATTTGCTAGTTGGTGCTTTGCCACAAACTAGGACTGAAAATTACAGTGGTAAGGAGGTCAACAGGACCAAGTGGCAGATCTCATGATTTTTTAGAAATACCACATCTAAATTCTCTAATTCATGAAGTCCCAGTGCATCAGTCCATATCCTGAGATACAGTGACAGCCATATGGCAGAAAGCTGTGGGTGCAAGGCTGTAACACGAGCTCACGGTCCCTAGAAAAGCTTGTGTCAGGACAGTGCCTCTTGGGAAGCACCCGGTTTGCGGTGCCAAGGAATCCCACAGCCTGTTCCCTCCTTCACAGTCCCATGCATCATTAGAGCTGGCCAGGTGTGTCATGCATGTGAAACAAAAAGAAAGAAAGGGACACGATAGCGGGTGGTTAACACGAGGGATATATGCCATTATTTTGGAATACAGGTGGGCTGGTGGCAGGGTCTGTAAATGAAATCGGTCTGTGTGACTTCTACAGGTGTGCTGCAGAGGGGCCCACAGATGAGATGTCAGAGCAGTCATTCTCAGGTGTCACAGAGCACTCCCTTAAAGCATATTAATTTAAAAGTATGTCAGGAAATAAAAATTGCATGTTTTGTAGCATGCAAATTTTCAAGGTGTTAGCAACACTATTAAATAGCTGAAGTTAAAATTGCCATGCTACAAAGCAGCTTAACTTGCAGTCTGCAGGACCAACATACTGCCATTAAGCACCCACATCCTCACTGTTCCTTGTCTGAAATTGCTATTGTCAGCTGCAAAAAGAGAACATTTCCTATACAGAGTTATGTACTTTTTCAGCAAGCTCTACCAATTAAAAAATATCAAGTTTTTGTTCTTTCACACCCCTGTGCTATGCTTGCATGAACTCTTTTGAGGCCACACAGTTATCTTAGTTAAGAGCCTGAGCTGGCTAAAAAGCAGCCCAGCTCAACCACACAGCCACTCCAAAAAATACCCAAGTTTTTCAGCAAGTTCAAATGCTGAACAAGCTCGATAGGCTTGTTCAAATTGATTGATTGTACAACTGCCTGATCCACCACAGTCCATCAGTTTGATCCTTTAGTTCCTGCCTTGCCTGTCATGAGTTTTTGATTCCTTCTCATACATTAGATCACTGTTTTCTTCTCTCCTTTATCCAGTTGTTATTTTTGCTCCTATAAAATTACTAATTTGGGGGGGAGGAGGAAGAAGAAATATCTTCTTCTGCAAGTCATAGAAGTGGCATTTGTTGTTGCCTGAGCTGCTCTGACTGTTCTATTCTTTCTCCACCTGTTTTGAGAGGATTGTCTTTAATGAGTGATGTTCTGCAGCATTATTTGAGTAGGTCTGTTCCCTGGTTCTGCAGGGTGGCACAGATCAGAGGCTTTACTTCTGAGCAGGACACCCAATTTTAGCTGACAGTTTCTCCTTTCTCTCATGTGAAGTCAGTGGTGTGCTCAGCAGTGCAGGGTAACCTTTTTTTTCCCACTTCATTCCTTTATCACCACTGACAGTGCAGAAGAAAAGATGAAAAAGGGAGCTTCTCTGAATCCTCAATCAGATAAGCAGAATTCCCAAAATAGTAACACTTGTGTTGGACCAACAGACTCAGCACTTTCTCCTTTCTATTCTATTATTTTTCCTTTTTAGTCTGTTTCTTACTAAAAAATAGAGATAATACAAAATATTTATATTTTTCCCTCCTGAAAACAGATGTGTTTGAGTATTGACAGTGTTTATCAAATTAATTATTTGCCAGTTGAAGAGAAAAGGTGGGCATAACCAATCTAGCTGCCCAGAAGGCAAAATTTGTTTCTTGAAGGGACTGTGGATTCTAAGTAAGGTTTACAGCAAATTAACTGCTTTCCAGGGGTTCAGCTAAGCAGCCTGTGTAGCTGCCATGCACTGTGGTGGAGAGGCACTGCACTGATGCTGTGTCAGGTTTCCCATCACTGGATGTATGTCATTGGAGTGTCCCCTTTCTTTTGTGAGTTCCTCTCTGGCTTTGATGAATGCCAGAGCAGGGAAATTTGAACTTTTACCTTTCATGATGCTTGGGTGAATACCAGTAAATTTGCCTATTGATGCTGATACAGTTTTTCTTCAAAGTCAGCTGAGGGGAAAATAGTCCTAATGAGGTCAGCAACTACTCTGTGTCTGTGATAAAATAAAATACACAGAAAAAAGAAAAGGCCAAAGGGCTCCATTGTAAACAAGTAACAAGCCCAGGCTAGAATTCTAATTTGAAACTGGAACTTTTCAGGCATGTCTTAATGAGCTCAGCTTCACACTGAAAACAAGAACTCTCACAGCCTCTCTTCTTCATTTGCCTTAACCTGCTGAACTGGGTTGTGCTCTGCTGACATGGAGAAGGAACATGTGTCCGGCATGGATCCTCAGCCTTAAATTACCCTATCACACCTTTTGTAAAAGTGCTGTGACTTATTATTTTTCTCCAAAATGTGGTAAATTGGTAATCTTGGAGTAGAGTCTGAAACTACTACTCTGCCTTTAAAATGAAAAGAATTTTAAAAACTGGTTAATGCTTGTCATGTGAGAGTGGTTGGCTTAGACAAAGTTATTAAAAAACAAAGGCTCTGCCATTGAGTCATGATGTGCAGAAAGGACTCCCCTGCTTTCCAAACTGCTTCTCAGAGAAGGGTTTAGGTGCAGCTGAATCCTATCTTAGCCTCAGACTTTGTCAACAGTTTAAATTTAAGGAATTATAGAGATGTGATTAAATCACTTTGTCCCACAGGTTTTTAATAATGGCAAAATGAATATATTTATATAAAATGAATTATTTATTATGACAAATGAACAAACAAATGAACAGATGAAATATCTTAATCAGAATTATTTACTACACAGTGTAAAAGCTAAAATATCTACTAGGAGAGTATAGTAGTATAGTGCACTGTATAAAAAAAAAGTTTTATTAAAGCAATTGGATCAAAGCTAGCAAAAGAAGCAATCACTAAGTAGAGACTGAGATAACTCACCATACAAGATAGTGGGCAGATCTCTCTCTTAACTCCTGAAGAGTAACCATGAAGAGACCATCCCTGCTTCATGGGAGAAGCTCCACACTACAAGGAGATATGTGGAAGAATCTGCCATAGGAAAGTTTGACTGGGATTTTATAGTTATGAAGTGATGGACTGGTAGTCATAGACTTAGAGGCTAGCAGACTAGCTTATGTGTTAAATCCTGCTTCAGAAAAGCAGGATATGCATCGAAGTCTGGTAAACCAGGCTGGTTTAAGCATAATTCAACACCAAGACAACACCCTGGCACCAGCAGTTGAACTTGCCTGTATTCTCTGATCAGATTGTAGGCCTTATCAGGGTGAGCCATCCTGCCACAATGCTGAGATTTTAATTGTCTCTCATTTATCAAAAGCATAAACTTTGAGTTTAAGCTTCATAACACAGTCATGAGATATTTTTTCAGCTTACCTGCCTTTACACACTTTACCCAGGTACCTTCATTAGTGATGTGATTGCTTAAATTTCCCTTCTAGGCCCCTTCAGGATTAGGTAACTGGGATGTGAAAGACACTTTAGAGGTAGTTACAGTGCTAAATTAGTCACCTTAACTTAAAGATTAAGCTTTAGTGAGCTAAATCGGTACTTAACTCTCTGTTTCATGTGAAAAGAAAGATCACTGCAAATTATTTTAACTCCAAAAGGAGTTTTTAAAAGAATTACTGAAGTTGCAGTAAAATCCTCAAAGGAGGCAGCTGTACTAGGCATGGTTTGCTAACACTTTTAACAAAATGTTCTCAGTCTCTGATAAATCCTCTGAGTTTATTCAGAGGATTTAGAGATGCTGTAATTTCTCTTTTTAAAAAAAAATAAAAATAATTAGTTTTATAACCCAGGAGCAGTAGGCTGCAGCAACTGTTTGTAATTAGTGTTCATGACAGTAGCCACTGGAAAAAGGCTTATACAATCACATATGCTGTGTTTACTAATAAAGTTTAAAACAACCAGATCCCTTCAAATTTAGCATGATGGAAGGATTCAACAGGTAGACAAAATTAATTTTATTAGTGGATTTGGGAAGCCTGATAACAAGGGGATTTCTTGTTTAGGAGGGTGATGGGGGAAGAACTGCGTGTATAAATCAGTAGCCCTGAATAACCAGTGGCCGCATTAGTGTAAGGATGTTGTGTTTTGCAGAAGACCACAGGAGATGTATTTTCATTAAGAATTTGAAGGAAGATGGGGATGCTTTTTAAAGGTTTTGATTGTACTTTCCTTCCCTGCCTAAGGGTCAGCCAAGAAGAAAGTGCTCCAGAGAGAAATGGCATGGTTAGACAGAATGAAAATGTGGTTCATGCTGTGGTCACATAGTAGGTTTGGTAGGTGAAGGTGAATGAGATCCACGGGCACGGGGCAGTGCACTCACTGAGAGTCAAGTAATGACTTGGACACTGGGTGGGTAAGTCAAAAAAGTTCTTGTACAAACCTTCCTTATCTGTATTCTGGTGGGACTGTAGGGTGCACTCTCTTGTGATGATAATGGATGGGACTGATCCTGCCACAGCTGGGTTTATGGGATAGGAAAGTGTAAGTGGATGGACTGAACTCATCATCTGCATGCCTTCTTGTGGTCACTACAAGCGAGAAAAAAATAAAGCCTTTCCAGGGAGCATTTCGTGTCCATCCTGACATGGAGTTTAAAGGTGATTGAAATAAATCAACACATCTCTGTCCATCTTCACAGACTGACTTAGTAAGTACCAGATGTACAGATGTAGTTGGAAGAAAAACATGGAGTAAAATTAGTGAATTTTGAAATACTTTAAGGGAAACAGGTGTGACTCTACTGCAGTTTTAAAAAATTGGGGGTAAGAAGAAAAAAATAGAAACTTGAAGATAAAGAACGAGGTGAAAGCATATTCACTTGAATGAGAGATTTTGTCTATTGTCCTTCAAATCAGATAGAGGGGAGAGAAACATATCTATATGTAATAGGAAAACTTTCTAAAATTGTACAGTTGCCTGTGGTTTCTAAAGAAAATAGATCTGTTGCAATGACAGCTGTAATGATGTATCTGCAGAAAGCTAGTGTAGCAGAGTGTTCTGATTTAAGAACTAGCTCGATTTGCTCAGCATGGGTTTGAAATAAAAAGGAATCCTTCAGGTTTGTATAATCCTAGGTATCTGAAGATAACTGCTGTTTAGTGCTTCATCTTCTCTCTCCTACTAGGACAATAGAGACTGACCTTAAACCTTTAGTATTTTGACTTGGGAGCACCAAATTGCTACTGCATGTGTCAACCTGCTGAGAAACAGTAATAGCAACCTTAAGGGAACCTTTCACTTCTCAGAGATTGAGGATTCATGTTTAATGCCCAGCTCAAACATTCCTTTTGCCCATATTCCCACATTTATTAGCAGACGCCAGATCTCTTGTTTTTAACTGACAACTTTGTTATTAGAATGCCTAAACTGTTTGTTTTTTTTTTTTAATCATAAAAGTGTTACAACTTCGGAAAATTAATTTTCTTTGGGTTTTGTTTTGCTTTGTTTTGTTTTATTTTATTTTTCCTTTGTATGAGAGAAAATGCAGCTGCTTTGACTTCAGGTATTTAACTCAATAACTAACTTCTGGTAGTTGGTTCAGCATTTTTACATTTTTTAAGTACTGACAGTCCTCCTGGTAAGCCCACAAATGTGTGGTATAGACATATATTTTAATTATTTTTTATTCAGACACTGGTGAAGTAAGCATACTGCCTTTGCTGTTTGTGTGTTGATTTTTTCTTGGGTTTGGTTTGCTGATTTGGGTTTTTTTCCTTTTCAATTTTTTTTTTTTTTTTTTTTTTTTTTTTTCTCCGTTCAT
>VXBX01005195.1:505730-623246 GCA_013400415.1 Scytalopus superciliaris | reverse complement strand
TTTTTTTTTTTTTTTTTTGCCCGGGTCAATCAAACATCTTAAATTCTTTACTGATTGCTCTCTGGTCGGGAGAAGCCAAAAAGGCTGTAAACTTCCAAGAAACTGAATGAGTACAATTTTCCTTTAATAAATCATAGAATGGTTTGGGTCAGAAGGGTTCATAAAGATTATGTAGTTCCAGCCCTCCCTACCCCATCCAGGCCTCCCTTGAACACTCTCAGGGATGAGGTGTCCACAACTTCTCTAGGCAAGCTGTTCCAGTGCCTCACCAACATCACAGTAAGGAATTTTGTCCTAATATCACATCTAAACCTGCCCTCTTTCAGTTTAAAGGCATTCTTCCTATCACTACATACTCTTGTAAAAAAAACCTCTCCAGCACTCTTGCACAGGCCTCCTTTAGGTACTGGAAGGCTGCTCTAAGGTCTCCCTGGACCTTCTTTTCTTTAGGCTGAACAACCCCAACTCTTTCACCTTGTCTTCACAGGAGAGGTGTTCCAGCCTTCTGAGTAACTTCATGACCTTCCTCTGGACTTGCTCCAACAGGTCTATGTCCTTCTTATGTTGGGTGCCTGGAGTTAGATGCAGCACTGCACATGGGGTCTCAGCAGAGCAGACTACAAGGACAGAATCACCTCCCTTGGCCTTCTGGCCATGCTTCTTTGTGGTTGGCTTTCTGGGCTGTGAGCGCCCATTGCCAGGTTGTGTCCAGTTTTTCATCCAGCAACACCCCAAGTCCTTCTCCCCAGGGCTCCTCTCAATCCATTTACCACGCAGCCTGTATTTGTCTGTGGCATTGCTCCAACCCACGTGAAGGAACTTGCACTTGGCATTGTTGATCTCCATGAGGTTCACACAGACCCACCTCCCAAGTCTGTCAAGGTCCCTCTGGATGACATCAACCACACCATACAACTTGGTGTCATCACCAAACTTGCTGAGGGTGCACTCAATCCCATTGTCTGTGTCACCAACAAAGATGCTGAACAGTGTGTGCTGGTTTTAACATCAAATGAAAATTAAATTCCAAATAAGCCACTCCCTTTCACCCACCGTTTCCAGGGGAGGGACAAAGGCAGAGAATAGGGGTTGAGGTAACAATTTACTGGAAGCACAGAGCAGTAGAATAAGAAGCACACAATAATAAGAACAATATTAACAAAAGCATACAAAGAGAGACGGTGTTTTACCCACAAAATGGTGTTCACCACCGGGAACAAAAACAAGGTGGCAAACACTCCCTACAGGTTGTGTCCATGTGGCTTCCCCAGACAAACATAACATGGTGACCGTTCCCACACCACGTGTCCATCAGGAACAAAGGCAAGATGGTGGGGGGGTCCCACCAGTAGTTTTTTCTGCCTCCCAGCCCAAAACAATAAAAAACAATGTCAAAGAAATACCTTGAAATCCAGGTCATCTGAGTTGGGTCACGCTGCCTGTCCACTGGGCTGGGCTCTGCACAGGCACCTGTGCCTCTATTTCTACCCCTCCACTGTTTTGGGGGATCTTCCCCACCAGTCTATTCCCTGCCCTCAGCCTTCCCACTGATGTTGTTTTTCAGCACTACACTGATTTTGCAGTTTGCCACTTTTCCTTTCAGCACCATGTCCCGTTGCTGCATCTCATAGAAAGTGGGAGGGGGTGGATGGCGGTGGCAGAAAACAAAGTCCACACCCCTGACCAACACCAATCATCACTGTTATCAACTTGTACATTTAGCCATTGACCACAAGTCTTTGAGGACTGCTGCTAATCTCGGTTGAATGTTTACTTTGGATGTTTAGATCTTGAATTCCTATTTCTTTAGAAGTCCTGGGTCCTCCTTCCTGAAGCAATGACCTGTTAACCTGCTTATGAGAGAGCATGGATGCTTCTTCTGGGGAAGAGAACATAGGAGTGGTGCATGTGAGAGTAGCTGCCATCCTTTGAGACCCCTGTTTTCCCAAATCACACCTACCTCCTTCCTTTTGGGAAGGAGGGACTTGGTACTGCGTAGCTGAAGAGTACAAGGCAATCTGCCCAATGCAGCTTTTTGTATCCACTTGGAGTTTTCAGTTCTATGGAGGACTGTTTGTTCCATTCTGCTACAAGGCAATGCTCACAGGGTTTTATGAAGTACAATTATACAAAAATAACACTATTGAAGTATCAGACATACTTGATTATTCACTTCTAGAGTTTTCAACTCCAAAAATCATCTAGCAAATCCTGCCTACTTGTATATAACGTATTCTTTGAGACAATTTTTGTAAGGTTGAACTTTTGGTACTCCTACATAACTTAAAAATACTTAGCTCTTACAAAAGTACTTTGAAACCAAATATACGGAGTAGGCCTGATTTGCTTCTTAAAACTTCTAAGACACATGCAATTAATTTTTCAATACTAATGGATAAGCCATGTTAAGAATTCCTGATGTTTCTCGGCATGAAAACTATTTTCTTTAATACAGAACTGCTAAATGAAACTTTTTATGGCAAAATATTCCACCAATTGATTCTCTTAGAAAAAAAACCAAAACAAACCCCAAAACCCCCTGTGTCCCAGGACACCTATAGGCACAATGCAGTGGCCAACTGTAGTATACCTTTCCTGGCTTCCAGCTGCTACTGCAGAAGGACTTGGGTCTCCCATAGGTGCTGCATTGTATCTGCTGCTCCCTGACAATGTCTTGGAGGAGCTGGGCATGGGCTGCCACTGAGGGTGCCCAGGCATGGTTCAGCTCAGAGCAGAGCTCACTGAGCTCTCCTCTGGTGGCTCCTTCCAGCTATTCTTCAATGTTTGCTGCTGTATCTATACTGTGCTGTGTATTCAGCACTATAATGTGATCTAGATATTCAAAATAGGAACCTACTTTTAACAGGAATATTTGACCTTGATTTTTCTGTGCTTTGTTTTCTCATCTGTAAGTTTGGATAATACCAGCTGTTCATCTTTCAGGGATATTGTGAGGATAAATTATTAGTGAACTACTTAAGTACTTAAGGGATGAATAATGTTGTATAGTCTACAAGGAAATTAAATATTCTGTCTTTTTAGAAGGATCTGAATATTGTTTACTAAATGAGGTGCAGGGTCACACACAAAATGCTGACTAGAGCACCATGCATCCAAATGAGGCACAGACCCTATCTCAGACAGAAAAGGAAGTATGAATCAAACCTTCCATGCCAAGTATGTAACTGTGCATAAGCACATGAAAAAGAACAATGGCAGCACAGTCCACCATAATTCTGATATCTGCAACTTTCTGGATGCTGGCTTACAGTTTAATAGTACTGTTAGGAGGTGCTATGTTTTGTGATATTGTCTGTTGTATTATAGAGACACACACACATATCCTCTGATAGTCAGATTTGCTAATGCTGCAGTTTGTGACCAGAACATATGATGCAGCCAAATCTGGGATTCTGGTAAATGTTGTTAAACAAAACAAAACAAAAACAAAACCCCCAAAACCCAAACCAGCCAAACAAAAAAAAGTAGAATGTTGATTTAGGAATTTAGGGGGTATTTTTTGTTGTTTTGCTTGTTTGTTTGGGTTTTTTTTTTGGTTTTAACATCTGCCTTTTAACATGGCATAAAAAATTTCTAGAAGGTTCACCACTCAATAAACTTTTCTATTAAATGCTGGATGCAGAAGCCATGTATTTAACCAGTTTTCCACTCTGTTGCTTTACTGTATAAATAAAATGTCTTCTGGAAATTTCTAATACATGTCAGGTATTCATGATGAAAAAGCACATTTGTACTGCCGGTTCAGAGATAATTACTTGCCATTAGGTTCATAAGAACATAAATTTTATTCATTTCCATCATCTAACTTGTCAACTTCTTATATTTCGTCTACACTCTGCCCCTCACTGACAAGCAGCAAATAATTTAGTCTTTCACCAAAATGATAATGACTGGCAAATGAAAATTTCATTGAAAGAGACAGCACATCAGTTGCACTAAAGGAACTTTTTTATTTTTAATTTTTTTTCGATGATAATTCAAGTGCTGTCACTGACGTGAATTTATTAATGTGACTGCTTGTTAAGCTGCTCATATTTAAACGCTTCCTTGCTATTTAAGAGGTAAGCTATACATGCTGGTTATTTTGTTTGAAACACATTTTTACTTGTAGTCGTGTAGTCATTTCCATTGTAAGTTGTTTGAGAAAATAATAGACTTTACCACCATAACAAAGTATACTCTCTCAGTTATGTCACTTACATGACACAAAAATGCATACTAATCATGGAATAGTTAAGGTTGGAAGGGACCTCTGGAGATCATCTAGTCCAAAACCCAAATCTAATGGGGGATGCAAATGTTTAGCTTCTCATTAGGCAAAGCTAATCTATTTCCATGTCAGTTTGGTTTGGAGATGCTGTCCAGCAATAATACTGATGGTTTCAGTGATGTATTGACTGTAGCTTTATCAAGGACTCCCACAAAGCTGCAGTGCCTCATTCATAGCAAGGCCTGTAGCATGCTGAAATGAAAAAGTGTAGAAAAGGTCCTGAGATGTTGGAGAAAACTGGTAATTTGGTTATTATTTGGGCAAGGCACTTCTGTTATCTGGTACCTGCCCACATATGGCCATCCAGAGAAATTGCCCATTTGTTCCTAGAAGTAATTTGTTCCTAGAAGTAATTTCCCCTTCAGTAATTTCCCCTTCAGCTTTTGTGTTCTTTACATGGAGCTCTTTCTTACCTCAGTGACTGACTATATAGAAGCCCTAGAGAAGCATAAATAATCTGGGAGAAAATGCACACTGACAAATTTTATACTTCTCATAATTATGTGGGATAGTTACAGTATTAGAAAAATAGACTTCAAATATTGAAAATACTAATCAGAACAATGATTAATATATGTAATTTTAAAACAGAAAAGGTAAAGTACTTCTCTGCACTGTCTGTCATGGTTGTGTATTAATCTGCCACTGAAGACAATCAGGTCCAATTCAGAGCAAAAAAGAACTAGCACTGTAGAAGCAATTTTCCAGTGAATTAGTCTCTGGCAAAGGTTACTTAACAGGGGAGCCTTACCTTTCCATCAAAGGGGAAAAATGGTAAAAACCCAAAGGAACATCACCTTTTCTGCCATTTGATGGTAAAATTTTATAAGAATATGATCCAGTTAGTCCCACAATGCCTTCTAGCATATGAGTGCTGACAATATTTAGAAAACAAAGAATGTCCTCTCAGTGTGATGTTAGATATTGGTATTGTAGACTTGCCTTTATAGTAGCAGGAAGATACATGCATCTTTGTGTTGAAATGAAATTGTGTGTGAAATGGTCATGCTGTTCATACTATACATCGAGCACTTGAGAATACCTTAAACATACAGGTGGAGGCTCTTAATGTGTATTATTGACTTCAGTTAGAGTTTACTCTGTATTTAGTAAATGGGAAAGTGTGGAGTTGCATGTGTAATGCATAATGAATGTAACTGCTTGAAGAAACAAAAGGATACCTGATTCCTTAAAGTATTTCACTTGGCAGGTCAACATACTAAGTGACAAGATACCCATGTCCTAGGGGTAGATAGTTCTGCACTCTTCTGCCTCTTTTGCATTTCAAGTTGTCCCATTGCTTGTGTAGAAACTCCTGATAGTATTTTCAATATTTTGTTCTAGGTGACAATTTAAAATAGAAGGTACAATATACACCAGAACA
Organism: Scytalopus superciliaris; assembly: GCA_013400415.1. NCBI lineage: Eukaryota > Metazoa > Chordata > Aves > Passeriformes > Rhinocryptidae > Scytalopus > Scytalopus superciliaris. The sequence goes on along the minus strand of VXBX01005195.1, from coordinate 617,571 downwards.
AATTTCTTTCCTTTTGGTTGTTTGTTTGTTTGTTTGTTTTGGGGGTTTTTTTTGTTTTGTTTGTTTTGGCTTTGGTTTTGGTCTTGGTTTTTTTTGGTGTTTTTTTTTTTTTTTTTTTTTTTTTTTTTTTTTTGTTTTTTTTTTTTTTTTTTTTTTTTTTTTTTTTTTTTTTTTTTTTTTTTAATTGGGGGGTATTGTTGGTTTTTTTGTTCGTTTTTTTTTTGTGGATTGCTTTGGAATTCTTAAGGTCTCTGAGAAATCCAAATCCCTGAACACAGGGCTCTGAGAAATAGAAATATCTTTTAGGTTGTTTGTGCAGAATGCACACAAATGTAGCCAAAATATAATATAATTCATTTGCTTACAGTTTTGTTGCTAACAGTCAGCTTGGATGGGGCAGTTGATTTGGTCATTTTTAATCACCTTTTACTAGTTGTAAAATTTAAAATCTTCCTTTAAACAAAACTTCTTGGAACATGGATTTCCAAAGAATGAAAACACAAAGAAATGAAAAAAGGGAAGGCAAGGCAAGGGAGAAAAGAGAAAAGAAAGAAGTAAGGAAAGAAAAAGAAAAGAACCAAGCATAAACTTGCAGCTCAATTTCTGTAATGCTAGTTTACCAAAGTCCTAGTTTTTCCTAGTGCCTGTGCACCTGGCAAGTCCTGCTGCTGGCTGTGGCTCCAGAGCTGTTTGGATCCCCACTGGAAAGCCATCCCCCTGTATCCCCTCACACTCTTGCAGAGAGCTGAAAGACTGCAGTCTCTTGAATAACAAGGCAGAGTTGCACTGCTGGGAAGTCTGCAATTTTCAGCATCTCATCAGATGAATTGGCAAGAAACCAGTTGAGTTTCTACTTCTTGTTTCTGCTCAGAAGTTTGTTTGAGACACTTCTATTTCAGTGAATCTGGTTTTTCAAGGAAAGAAAACCTAGCAAAATTTACAACAAAAGAGATTTCTGTCCAGTTCTCTTGTCAATTTTGACCAGCAAACCCATGTAAAATTTTTTTAATTATTAATTTTATAGCAGATCCTGAAGTATCTGTTACTTTCCTGCTCCTTCTTCTTGAGACTACACTGAAGCTGCAGCTTAGATTAGAATTAGAGGATTGTGGGTTTTTTCTAAACGTGCCAATTGAGAGTTTAGCACCAGGGATTTTTTTCATATTGTCCATGACTAATTACCTCACTTTTAGGAACTTCTCAAGCTGTATCTCTGGGTGTCTTTTTTGTGGGCTTTAGTTTTCACTTTTTGTAAATAGCCTTATTTGGCAGGCACTAAAGTGCGGGGTGAGCCTGTTCACTGTAAAAATACAGGAGCTGATTTCCTATGTGGCCTTCTTAGCTGACAACTGCAAGGTTAAGTATATTAGTAGGGTGGTGGTGGTGGTGGTGGTGGTGGTGGTATTTTACAGTTTCAAAGACTCTACAACTGCTTATGCTCCCTAAAAAACTTGCAGTTTATTATCCCAATTCTTGTCTAGAAAGGTGTAAAGAAAGGATACAAGAAACAGATCTGTGGTATTTGAAGAACAACGTAGGGATTAAGGGAGGCTTCTGAAAACCACGATGGTGTCACAGCTTTACACCATCTTTTTTTCGGTGTACAATAAGAAGGACCACCTCAGTCAGTTTTAGGTCTGAAGAAAAAAATGAATTTGAGGGAAAAAAATTAGGGACTGTAAGAGGTCTGATTTATAGGAATTAAAGTACACAAGACATCTTCCCTCCCAGCCAAGAATCTAGCTGTGATCAATGCAAACCTGCTTGTTGTCCCAGGGTGGTGTGTCTGTCACTTATCCTTGAGCACAAATGACCTCTGCCTGGTCAGTAATGAATATACGTTCCTTATTTTGCTGTAGCCACATGACTTTGATCTTAATGAAAACTAGAAGCAAATATATATCAGGATATATGTGTGTGTGTGTAGAAATGAGGGCTGAGATTGTCTACTTGCCCATATGTCGTGGGTTCGACCTTGGCAAAATGCCAAACCTTCCCAAGACCCGCGCGGTCCTAGTGAAAGGAGGGAAGGAAAAAAAACTGAAACTGGAAAGAACTATATACATATATTTACAGGAAAGTTACAATACATATACGTACAAATATAAGAAAAAACAACAATAACTTCATCCAGAGCTATCTACCCCAATAACACACAGATTTCACCACCCAAAACCCACACGGAATCAAAACTAAACACGTTTCTCTGAAAGAGCACCCAGCAAAGTAATATCAAACAAAAGTATTTACTTCCCAGAGACCAGAACTGCTGTGGGCATCTCGGCAGGGAAGCGACCAGGCCTATCGCTCTGGGAGCAGCAACAGGGAGTCCTCCCCACCACACCGCATGGAGAGAGGGAGGGCAAGAGGAGCGAGGATACCTCCCCCACTAGATTTATACTCGACTTGACGTCAGATGATATGAAATACCTCTTTAGTTGCTTAAGTCAGGTGAGACTTGCCCCTCTGAATCTACGGAGTGCCCCATGGCCCAAAAGACTGGGGCCTACTAAATTTGGTTTCAGGCCTAACTAAACTAAGGCCTTAATCTAAGTTTTGGGGGTTTATCCAACCCATCACACCATAGAAACTGGAATTTAAAGAAATTTCTCCATGTGGTAAGTTTTGTGACAAAAAATACGAGAGTTTCCTGTGATGCTTCCACAAGGTCTGTGAGTTTAGATATAAGCAGCAATTTTCGTGCTTGCTTCCTCACACCTGACTTCTGCTTTCCCACTCCTAAAAGTGAAGAAAAAGAATCTGAGTGCAAATTCTCTCCAAGCCCAAGAGATAAGCTGTTACACGATGGGACTGCTTGCTTGGTTGGTTTTGTGTATTTGCTTTGCTTTGTTGGGCGTCTCCTGTGTAGAAAGCTATTTGTACTTTAAGGAACAGAAAATGACAAGTGCTGGTGAACCTGATGGGCTCTCAAAGCCCTGAAATGGAGGAAAGTGGGAGATTGGTACCAAACACTCAGTGTGTCACTTAAGTGGTTTAAGTACTTTTTAGTTTGTGTCAGTGGAAAAATATTTAGGTGTTCACATACAAATTTTGGGGAATGATGGTGCAGAGATTAAAACAGGATTGTATTTTACTTGTCATTAGCATGCTCAAAGCAGATTTGTTAAAAGAATCAGCGTTGGCAACAGAGCTATAACAAGGTTTCCCAAATCATTAGTTGCAAATAAGTGGTATTTGATGTTGAAGCTTTGCATGAACTTACAAAAACAAACTAACTCCTTTGCAGTTATCAAAATGTGTAACAATTTATTCTGCTAATGAGAAAAATAAATGTCTATTTGGAACAATATGAAAAATAATCATACTCATTTTCTTGTGTAATTTAAAAAATTAACTGATTACTTCTGTGACTTTCCTGTGTTTGATTCTGTTATGGCACTTAATTTACACAGTATACACTCTATGAAAGGACAGTGATATTATGAATTGTTTGCTTCTTAAAACATGGAAGTCCAGTTGCTTTCCTTCAAAATCCTTTTTACTAATTGCATATTCCTGACTAGTGCATCTTAGTGTAGTGGTCCAAGAGGTTACATTCTTCTTTTGAGAATGCCTACATTTTTTGTTTAATCTATAGCATCTGTATGCTGAGGAGCTAGAAGCAGCTACAGCATCCAATCTGCTCGATTACAATGGCACAACAGTGACTGCCTCTTAAGTGCTTGTATTTTTTAAAACAAAGACCTTCTTTCTTCTTGTTAGACCAGTTTCATGAGCAATGATGTGAATTGTTGCGGTTTTCAGAGAAACACTTAAAACTTTGTAATTAAAAACTTTGGAAAAAATCATCTTATGGTTTCCTAGTAGATGGCAAATAGGATTTTGTGCAGATCCTAGTGGTGCTAGGCTGAGCTAAATGGCTTTAGGTGTTTTTGCACTGGTGGTAGAAGCCATTCAGTACTATGGCTGGACATTGGTGTTGACACAAGAGCATTTGAATTACTTTCCAGTGTCTTTGGCCCTGGAGTAATGCTGAATGTTAGATTAATGTCCAGCACAATTATAAACATCCATGCAAGTTTCACATGGAAGCTGAAGATTGGAAGAATCTATTTAAGGAAAAATAACAAAGCAAAACAAAACTCACCTCACCCCCACTCGTCCCAAAAAGTAACGCTGAGTGCTGGACAAGACATAAAGGGACATGCACTTGAGTTTTGCATTATTTATCTGGGATATCAAATTGTTGTTATGATGTTAATCTTTTATATTCAAAGGTATATTAAAATTAATTTTTAAATAGTTTTTCCTAGACTGCTCCTGGAATATTCCTAAATAATTATGGTAGTTTCTGTCCAATATGGCCAGGTGGAACAAAGTCTACACTAACCTCATGTGCTGGTTTAAAAGTAAACCAGCAAGAGAAATGAACCCAACTCAAGAGAGATTACAAATCAGAGTTACAATTTACTGTAAAGATGACAATAAATACAGTGATACAGAGAAAACTGGTTTTAACCCACAAACATGGATGTATAACCCAGCACCCTGGGACACAAACAGAATGGTGTTCGTTAGCCCCTGTGCTGAGCACCATGTGATCCCCCTGAGTGCAAAGTAAAAGGAAAGGAATACCTGTTGGTGAGGATGATTGTCACAGTTCTGTCAAAGTAATGATTGCAGCCTTGTCAAGAGTCGCAGCCCTGTTGAGGTTCTGGTCCTCCTCTGGATCCAACAAATGGTACCAGAAGTCTCAAAACCCAAAGATTATACATGCTCAGGTTCAGGTGAGAATGCCCAATACTCCCCCAGGGCAGGGAGTTTCACAGTGGGTGATTTAACTCTGTGAATCATGGGATATTTTTGGAGTATTTTATGGTCTAGGTCTTTGCAGTTGCCTATTATGTCAGGCCCTAATGGCCCATTAGCAGACATGACCCCTCAGGCTGGTTGTGAAGGTGCTGATCCCTCCCCAGAGGGAAGTTATCACAGGTGTCATTGTTGTGAAGGCAGACACCCCTGTCTCACAGGGTTCTTTAACACCCAGCTTGTAGCCTGAAGGGTCAGGTTTGCCCTGCAAATGATCCATTATTAATAGTCCATAGAAATGACACAGAGGGTATAGAATACACAGTTTTGGTTAAACCCACAAAGTGATAAACTGGTCCCAGCCCCTGTAACTAGGACACCTCACTTCACCTTTTTTTAATCTGTCAAACTTAAACCTGTAGAGGGTTTCCAGAAGACGTGTGGAACTTACTTGTTTTACTGAAGTTCTCCTGAATCTTTCTTTGTGGAAGATAGTTGATGTAAAGGATCATTAGAATTTTTTTATTTCTATTATTTTTTCCTGATGTTAAAAAAAAAAATATATCTATTTTCTTACATTTCCCTGCAATTTCCTTATTTTCCTTCTTGAATGAGGGCATAGCTTTACATTTTTGTCTGTAGGTAAAGGCTTTACTTTCTAATTGACCCCCAAGCTGGAAGTAGTGGCTCTGTAGGCTTAATGTAGACATTGAATAAGACCTTTCTGAATTTGGAAAAATTAAGTGTTATTTCTGCAATGAGCATGCTTTGCATTCACCTTCCTGCACAAGAGGTCCTTCATCTCTGTATCTTCATTATGGAGATACACCAGGACACTTAATGAAGGCAGATACAGGGTATGTTACTGCACTGAGCAAGTTTATGTAGGACATGCCATTGATTTCTGCTAGGGAGACTCAGGATAGGCCACCAACTCTTCCTGCTTTCCAAAGTGATTCCTGAACTGAGCCTGTGAAGAGGCAGCAGTGTTGACATTCTCCTCTTATGTTATCTTTTATCACTCTTGTCAAAAAGAGAATAAAGCCCCCACCTATAAGTATGTAGAGATCAGTTAAATGATAAATTTCTGGTTTCTGATTAGAGTTTTATGCAAACTTGTATCTTAATCAAATACAGAAAATGTATTTTGTAGGTATGTAGTATACAGCTGGGTTTTTTTAAGCAGGTCTTCATTTCATATCTGAGTATTTTTCCCATGCATTTTTGAGGTTTGATTTTCAGAGGGACATGATATCTTTATTAGCTCACCTGACAGATGAAAAAAAAAAAAAGTGGATGAGCTTCTGTAAATCATCCCTTTCCAAGTTCTTCTCAGATTATTGAGTTACTTCTCACTTGTGCATTTTTACACCAGATCAACAGACAGCAGTCTATTGCCGGACTGCTTTATCCTCTGCAAACATTTTGGGATGCTTTGCTACTCTGGGATTTTCTGAAACATATTGTGAAATTCTCAATGATCCTTGGCAAAACAGAAGTAAATTTGGAGTTTTGCAGTAATTTCTTTAAGATTGGGATAATGAGGAAGAGCGATACTTGTACTTACCTCAGCATTTGCAACTGTTTATTTTGGAAACCAGGCAATAGATAATTTTGGTTAAGAATTCACGTTATATGTGACTTTATTTATTTTCTGTGACTTTATTAGAGGCAAAATATAATAATGGCTTCATTTTTAAAAGTTAATAGTAAGATTGTAGCTGGAAAATGTGTTGTTCCAGATTCGTGGTGCAAAAGTTTGGAAATCATATTGTAACAGAGTAGCAATGAGTTTATATTCATTTTGTCTGGTGGCAAATAGCTTCAAAAGGTGAAGTTAGCCCTATGCGTTCTCATCTTGTTTTAACTGGGACCAAGACTTTGTCATAGAGATGCTTAACATATATTTAAACAAATACCCTGGAAAGGAAAGGAGTTCTGTGAATCAGAGTGTACAGTGATGACTTTATTTATAGCCTTGTTCATTTACAATTGTAAGCAAACTTGACTTTCACACACAGCAAAGTGTGAAATATCCAAATTAATCACATATGTAAGTGCCTGGGGAAAATAGACTTTGAGGGGATCAAAGGTATGAAATGAGAAACAGAAATGAATGGGGAACAGGCCCCATATGGATTACCAGGTTCAAGGATCACTTAGCCCTCAGAAGCAAGGCTCAAAGGCAGAACTGCTATTGATTTTTTTCCTTAAGTGAAATTCCACTTTTACTGAAAAGAATTAAAGCATAGACACACTAAACAGATTAAAATCTTCTACATCCCACTTGCATGTGGCCTCTGAATTTGTCTGGCTACTTGTAAAATGTTAGTGCTGTGGTCTTTCTGCCATCAGACGGATGGCATATGTGCCAGTCTGTGGATCCTGTCCCACCGTGTGGATCTCACAAGTTCAGCAGAACTCAAGGCAGCAAGTGCCAGACTCAGACTAGGCCTGTGAGAGACTCTCCAGGTTTTCAATAGTCCAGTCAGGCTCCATAAAACACACCTGGGCTTTGGACAGGGCATACAGTGGGACAGAGGGAGAAACCATGATCATGGGCAGGCTTCCACAGGTAGAGATGAACTATGCAGTCCCTCCTTCTGGATCTGCTGTAAGCTCTGTTCCTCCTGGTGGAGTTGTAAAGAAATGTTGTCCTGGTTTAAAGATAAACCGGTAGGGGAAACGAATGTAATTCACAAACAGATTATAAATCAGAACTGCAATTTAATAAAAAAGAAAAAAAAGATCACAATCAGTACAAGGGTACAGAGGAAGAAGTCCCTTTAACCCACAAAAAAAGGTGTGTGTCCCAGCAGCCTGGGGCACAAACAGAATAGTAATTGTCAACCCCTGTACTGAGCACCACCTGGCCTTCCTAGGTACAAAGTAAAAGGAAAGAAGAAACCTGTCAGTGAAGCGGATGGTCCCAGTCCAGTAGAGAGTGGCAGTTGCAGTCCTGCTGAAGCTCTGATCCTCCTCTGGATCAGCCCAGAACCAGTCCCAAAACCCCAGTTTATATGTGCTTAGGCTCAGGTGGGAGTGCCCAGTACCTCCCCCAGGGCGGGGAGTTTCACAATGGGTGATTTACACTCTGACATATTTTTGGAATCCCTGATGGCCCATTAGCAGACATGACCCCTCAGGCTGGGTGTGGAGGTGCTGATGGCTCCCCAGAGGGGCGTTATCACACTGAGTCACTGATGTGAAGACAGGAAACCTTTCTTATCTTACAGGAGTTCCCAAACACCCAGCTTGTAGCCTGAGGAGTCGGGTGTGCCTCAGGCAGCTACTGCAAATGATCCATTGTTAGCAGTTCATGAGGGGACCAGGTGGAACTCTTTTTCCCATGGGGCAGGCAGTCTCTTTCCTGGTTCCATGGTTGAAAAAAAAAGAGACAGGAGGTGATCCCTCTGAGGCACAGGGTTGGTAGATGAAAGAAAAATTCCAAGATTTTAAATCCATAACAAATGTGACATCTGACATCACAATGACTGGTATGTCCCAGAAAATCCATATGGCTATAGGGTAATCCATTCCTTAATGGAATCAACTTTTATATGCTACTGATAAAAGCCTCAGTAGTATATTAGGACATATACTTGCCACTTGAAGTGGGAAGTATCTTTTATCTCGGGGGAGAAAAGCCAAGGAACAATAGTGTTAGTGAAAGTCTGTACCTTTAGTGAACCACAGCACTGACATTGCCAGTAGCACTGGATATCTGACTCTTCCCTTCACAGCAGGCATCTTGCAGTTCAATGTGAATGAAGCTGGATTGAAGTATCTCACTTTCAAAGTGATATGCGTTGCACCAAAAGGTTCTGTGTTTTTTCTGCCTGATTCAATTTACTACAGAGTGGTTATGTTATTGTCTGTTGGGGATAAGGAAAACATTGAGGTGTATTGGAAACTGACTGAACTGCTAAGCTCAAAGTGTTGTTGTGGTCACTTGCACAAAGTCCAACTAGAGACCAGTGGTGTGCCCCAAGGGTCTATACTGGGACCAGTACTGTTTAACATCTTCATTAGTGATCTGGATGATGGGACAGGATACACCCTTAGCAGGTTTACAGACAATATAAAATGAAAGGAGTGGTTGATACAGGAAAGGTTTGGGTTGCTGTTGGAACCTTGACAGGTTGGAGAATTGAGCTGACAGGAACATCATGACATTCGGCTTAGGGAAATGCAGGGTCTGGTATTTAGCTGGATTTGACTGTGTTTTGTCAGATGGTGTTGGTATGTGAGGATTTTTGGTCTTATGAATTACTTTCTCTCTTGTGATTAATATACCATACTCCTCTTGGGCTCACTTTTCATTCTCAAGCATGCCAAACTCACAGCCACGCAGTAGAATTTACCTGGTTTTCATCTTTCCCAGTGCAAGAGCGTTGTACAAAGCCGATGCATATTTTCACCACAAAGAGGTGAGAAAAAAAGCTTGTGTCTGTTGACATTCCTAGCCACATCAAGCAATTAACTCTCAAGGCTTTTGCTTTTGATCTCAAGTGAAGTGTGTCTTCTCTGTTGGCCCTTGTGGCTTGAATTGCGCTCTCTTTCCCTTTTTTTTTCCTATATGGAATACAGATTTTGAAGGGCATTCCATGCCTTCACCGAACAAGCTGGTAAGTGTTCTTATTTATTCCTATTATATTTACTTTGCTCTGCATTGGGAAGGAATGATAAGTCGCTGTTCATGACTCACTTCAGGGAGGAGGAGATTTTTAGTAACGGAGTCTTTTTTATTCTAGAATCTGCTTTAGTAGGATGAGAAAATCTTGTCAATAGTTGTAATTCTGGAGATAGATGACAGAAATGAGCAGAACTCTGTAAGAGAAATACTTCTGCATGCAACGTTTAGTTGATGTATAGAATTTTTTCTCCTCAGGTGATAACAAATGGATGCTCTAAGTTTTTAGAGGTTCAAAAAGGCATTACACAAATTAATGAAAGAAAAATCCACTGAAGGCAAAAGTTACCCCCTCTGGATTAAAAGGTACATGAATCAAAAGCTGGTGCATGCTAGGAGTGTATCCATGCTCACACTTAAGCTTCTCTATTCATGGGCTTCTGACACTGAGCTCTGTGGACCTTTTGATCTGCCCCAAATCTCTGTCCTTGTGCTGTTCTGTGAAGTGAACAGGTCCCACTCAAAACCCAAGTCCTGGCTGCTACTTGCAACTGCACAGCATGGCAGAAGGCTCCTGCCTGGTCTGGAGCATTGATGTAGGGCCCCAGACCTCAGGGACTGGGGGAACAGCTGTGAACACACTGGAGATTTCTCCATGTGGATGCTGAGCACTCTGGGATTCAGCTGGAGTGTAAGTGAACTGCATCAACTGTGCCATGTATAAGCATTTGGCCTTATTAGGTCGATAAGGTGTAAGATTTTCAGCTCATAATCAGTTTGTTGCAAACAGGGTGATTCCTAATGTCTTCTAAAATATGTCTGGTTTTATGGAGGCCATAAGCATAAATCTGGAATGATAATTTCAGGCACTACCATTAAAAACACTGGCTGCTATCGCTTCAGTTTTTCACAGAATAAACAGAAGAAAAACTGCAAGCAGAAAACATGTTTTATGTAAATACCAAAACATCTCAGTGGAGCCAGCACAACATAGGTAAAAATAACTTTCTGGTATTCTTCCAGATTTGCATTCGCATGTTGAATCAATCTGTACACATTAGAAACAAAGTAAAATTAGAAGATTAGAAGCACAAAGCAAGGTTTGAGGGGTTTAGTTCAGACAAAAATGTACAGATAGAATTCTTTCAAAGTGCAATGAACTCCTCTTATACTGTCAATGTGGTATTTGACTATACACAAACACAGACTGCTGCAATGACAATTTTATACCCTGTTGTACAACTCCAATCTGCCCTGGTGTTTCAAAACAAGACAATTTGTCTTGCTGTAAATACAAAAAGAATTATACAAATGTATCTTTTTGCTTTATTATCCTGGAAACCTCATAGATCATATGAAATGTTTGGTGTGTGGCAGTCCAAGGAGAAAAACAGAAAAAGAGATGGCATTTAATTTGGCTTCTTGCTATGTTTACCTCTATCTGGTGTGGGATTAAGTTTTCATTTATGCAGCTTTAACAACATTTTTATTCCTTTTGAAGTTTGTGAAATGCAAGTTGTATGAATTGCTCTATATTTCCTGAGTTTTCTCAGTGTAGAGTCATTTAAAGGAGTGCAGTAACTACTTGGGAGAAGAAATGCAAGAAAAATATTATGCATGTCAGGGAACTAAAACTCTGCTTTCTGAATGTGACACAGAGACTATCACAAAAATATGTTTAAAATCATTCTGACTTCTGAATGCTTATGTTTTGTTTTCCTATTGGCAAACCAAGAAGTTTGGTCAAGCTGATGCAGTGAATATACAGAGTGTATTATGCCAGTGACTATCAGCAGCTCAGCCTCAGCTCACAGAGCAAGTGCCACTTCAGAGTGAACTTAGCAGTGAGCTTCAGGGACACTGAAGGCTGAGGTGGGACTACATTGCACAAGTGTTCAGGGTCAGGTATTTCTTTATGTAGCAAGGAAAAAATTGCTGAAGGAGGAGGGAAAGATAGTGTAAGAAATGGTCATTAGAAACATTTGAAGCTGTCTTTTTCCTTGCTGCTTTGGTTTGATTTAGTGTTTTCACAGTTTTGTTTGACAGTGTGCTATATTGTGTCTTTTGCTTGCAGTCTTGCCTTCTGATTTCACTCTGGCGAGCACAGACTATACCTATGTCACCAGCTGCTCAGATGCTTGAGATGCACATTGCATTTGGCCTTCAAGGGGTTGAGATAGGGAGTTTCTTGTTTCCTGTTGGTGCACAGAGCAGAGTGGATGAGAATATTGAGCACAAAGAAATGGCTGATCAAGAACATATGCCTATTGTCCAGAGAAACAAAAAGTTCGCCCTGAAGCAAAGCTAGCTGGTCCGTAATTGTAGTAGAACAAATCTGTTTTTTTCTCAGTTAAAATGCTTGTCTCTGAAAAGCTTGGCTCAATCCTGCACAGGTCACATGTATACAAGTCCTGTTGCTTGTTGGTTTTTCCTTATGCTGAAAAGAGTTTGTCTCCATGAAGAAGCTACTTTTAAAAAGTGTAATATTCTGCAAAGTTCCTACTTGCACTATGAGGCCTCAGGAGCTGTATCTATAGGAATAGCAGTCTTTGTAGGTGTATCAACAGTAAAACAGAGAGATTGTTTGCCCTGGTAGCTTTTTGTATCACTCCTGCCTGGCCTGAGCTGCAGATACATCTTCTTTAATAGGTTGAACAAGTAGCTACATGGTGTTCTACTCAACTTCAAAGGCTTGCAACATATAGAAGAACACATTCTACAAAAACCCCAAAAGAATGGGCAACTTAAAAAGAAAAAAAACCTTATATCCTATAAGCAATGTAGGATTCTCTTGTATTATGGGCTGGGTGTGTTAAAGCTTTACTCCCTTGACACTGACTGGCTGTCATCTGCATATGAACTGCATTAATGGAATCCAAGTGAACTTCCAGCTATATTGTATGTAACAGGAATAACTTAAGAAGTGGAAAGTGTTGTTTTGTGTTGTTTTATAGTGCTGAGAAAAAATTACTGTCACTGGTTGCCTTAATCACATGCCATAATCAAAAGACAAAGCTGTGCAACATTAAGACACTCATTTTAATCAACAACAATTAAAGAGAAGAAAAAAAATCGAAGATCTGCAAATGACCCCTGCCCTCCTTGTGTGTATATGTGTACATAACCTAGTAGCTATATAATTAAATGTGATAATAGATAGTCTAAGTATTGAAAGGTTGTGTGCTCCCTTTCATATCTTCATGCTTCTTCAACATTAAGATAATGGTTTTATTTTGGGGGAAGTAAAAATCGTATTACTGTAGGATTGATTATAAGCAGAACTGAAAAATAGCTTAGGAGATCTTAAAAGACTTCAGGTTACAGGGGTGACTTTGCATAGTCTTTTGCCTGTCATCCAAAAAGGCAGTTTCTGACAGCTGGGAATAACTAAATAACCTCTTACAAATGGAAAGAATTGCTCTTAAAACCTTACCTTTGAAAACTTGGAAAGGTTTACAGTTGCAGAATATCAAAATAAGTAGGGCATTCTTGTAATATTTTTCCTAGAGCTGGATGAATTTGTGACAACAACTTTGGCTGTAGGCTTGCCTTATTTTTCTCGTGCTGTCAAGTCTGTCAAGTATGTGAGCTATTGCAAAATGAGGAAACTAAAACAGAGTCAACATAAGAGAGGAAAGTAAATGTACAGAAGTGTTCTGAGCCCTACAAATTAGCAATAAAGTAGACATAATTATATCTGTGCTGTTTGGTCCTTTCACAAATCTGTTAATGTTTTTCTATTACTCTTCTGCTATTTGTTATGTGGCATTTCTAATAAAGGAAATATTATAATTTGGGGGGGTCCCACAGAAGCATTTGCTAGGTCTAATTTTTCTTTTGCTTAATGCCCAAGAAAAAATTGCATAGCTGTAAGCAGAACCAATGTAATTGTGTTATTGTGTGTGTTTGTTATTTATTTATATTTAAAATACCTCAAAGGCATAGTCATGATAGCGTATCCCATTGCAAGATGGGTAAGTGCAGAACAGAAACATTATCTTTGCCCCTAAGAATTAGTGATTTAAATTTAAGATGAGAGAATAAATTATTACAGGAGAACAAGGAATAGAACAGTACAGTATTGTTCCAGTTACTGTTAGGATGCAGTATGTCAGTCAATACTCCAAATGCTAATGCGATAAACGACCTTTGCAAAGCACCATCTGCCTGGCTTATTGAGGTTGGGGGCAATGGAGAATCAAGGGAGGAGATCTGAAGAGAAGTTTTGCATTAAGTTGAAAACATGTGGGACTTAGGGATCTCCTGAATAAACAGATCTTTTAAAAAAGAAGAGTTAAGTCTGACATACAAGTTGCAGGTCCAAGATCTGCATTGTGGTGATTATCAGAAGAAAGGAGGCACAGCATGCTTCTTAGTCATGTTGAACCTTCATTGGCAGCTTTAGAGTAGACAGGGATGCAGCTTGGTGATTTGTCTTGTTGCTTAATTTTAGCCAGCTACACCTGTCTTAGTTGTTGAGATTGCTGTTATAGATGATGGAGAGAAGCAGACGGTTTGGAGGCACAACTCATTTGTCCTCTTTTAAAAGGTGACTTAGGAGAAGGTGAATTGTGCCCTAAGAGGACATATTTCCCTATTGATGAGAAGGCAAACAAATTACCAACTGAGTCTAACTGGCTGCCTTATAGACATTTACAGTGCAGGTGTGCCAACAGTGAGGTGAGATGAATCCCAGCTGATGAAACAGGTGGAAAGCACAAGTTATGTAGGAGAGAGAGATGGGGATCATGGCAGATCCAGGCTGACTCATTCCTCTCTATGGCAAGTAGGATTGCAAGGAAGAGGATGGCCAAAATAAGTTTTCATTTGGTATTTTTCAAAGTAATCAGCAAGATTATACGTGGAGAGAGAAGGAGAAACAGGAAATGCTTTGGGACTTTGAGGAACAAATCCTGGACATTGGAAAGTGACTGTCAGCATGAGATTTCATGGAGTTAAAATGAAGGTATTAAAAGGAAATAGAGGATGGCTGAGCTGAAGAAAGAGTAGATGAATCAGCGGTGGTGAATGTCACTGGGGTTACTTTGCAGTATTTAATAAAGGTGCCTTGAAGAGTGAAAGTAGGTGCAGGGAAAGCAAATATTGGAATGATCTAAGCACAGGGACCAGTAGCATGGACTTCATAAAGGAAATGAGGGAGATACTTGAAAGCAGCTTCATCACAGGAGAGGTATGAAAAAGACTTGAATTCTGCTAAAGAGTCATCATTCTAAGGACTATATGTCACATACCAGTTGGATGCCAGGAGGTAACCAGAGAAGGGTGAGGAAGAGCACTGGTGATGCCTGGAAAGGGGGAGTGGAGCAACAGAGACTTCTGAGAAAGGAGTAGTGTGTGTGATGAAGATGAACGGGCTTTTGAGAATAGAGGGGATAAACCACAGATTCAGGTCAAATGAAGATCTCATGGTGATGAAAACAAGGAACTAAAACGGATCAGGCAGGTGGAGGTTGAAGTCCTTAGGAGGAATGTAGGGCAGCTCATTAGTGCTTTAGGTAGATGAACCATCTCATTGCTGAATTTTTACTGTGATTTCAGCTCTATAGTTGTTAGTGATCACAGACTAGACTGCAACAAGCTTCCAAGATTTATACAACTAATAATAACTTTTACACAGCTTTTTGGTTTGAAAGAACTTTAGGAACAACACAGATGAAACTCATTTTCTTTCTCTGTCAAGATGAAAGTAAGAATACATTTTTCTGTAACGTGGTTTATTTTTGGTTACAATAATTGAGGCCAGCCAGAAATGCTTCCTTCTTCTATTTCTTTCAGCTTTAGTAAGGGTTTCTTGATTGAGATCTTCTGAGATATATACATAAAATGGGAGAAAAATTATACATACTACGTTTACAAATTTTTCCCAACAAATCAATTTTTTCTTAGTTTTTTGTACAATTTTTCTGTGTATTTCAATATTTTTCTTCAATTATTGGCAGTAGGCCCTTTCCTGTGCAGAGATGTTCCAGTAAACTAACCCTGCAGACTTCTGATATCAAGCCTTTAATTTTGGTGACAGAGGCCTGGAAGCCAGATCACATCCAGAATGAAAGCAAGGAAGATTGACAAGTATTTATTTAATAATTAAAGCAAAGTATCTAATAATACAGCATTAACTACTGGTATTAGAGTTGACTCTTAAAATATATGAGACAAACATATCTGATGACATAAGGCTGAAAGTTGGATAGAGGTTTTCCTTCTGGAAGTCTTAAGGGACAACTGCCTCTTTCCCACTGCTTTGAGGAGTGCTTTTCTAGGCACCTAAAATGAAGCTTGCAAGTTTGGAAGCATGGATGCTGTGAGGGGTTTTTTTGCCTCTCAAACTAATAGGAAGCTGAGAATAACTTTTGTTAAAACAAATTGTTGCCTCTGTTGTATTAACCATTATTACAGCTCACTGCAAATGTTTCATTTTCTGTAGGTGATATTAATCACAGGGTGCTGCCTGTAATGCTGCTGCTTATCCTGAACAAATACAAATAAACTATACTAAAATTCCTTGAGGAATTCTTTAAATACATCTATTCCTACATGAACAATAATTTTTTTTCTATTTAGAAGCAGATGTTCGCGCTTCCTGTTTTAATGCCTTTTTCTAGCACATACTGTGTGACATTGAGCTACATAATGTAGCACACACATTCAGCATGGGGTTGAGCTATTGAGTTGTCACTTATGCACTCCTTAGGTTCAGCTTGATTCCTTGTTATATATGATTATTGCTCGTTCCTGTGTCAGTAATGTGAATACTTTCATGTTTGGCAGACTCTTCATGTGATTGCTGAGCGTAAAAGGTGACTGTGTAGAATGGTGCATCCCATCACGCTTGAACTGGAAGCAAATAGCTAAACTTGTGCTTTCTTAAGCCAGTATTTTCCTTTCGGGGAAAGGCCTCTCAGGGCCTGAAGGACATTGAGCCTGCTCTTCAGAGGAGCTCAGCTGTACACTTGCCCCAGATGACAGACAGAGATTTAAAACTTTAGACTGCTGCTCAAGGAACCTTACTTCTCTTACCACAAACATGGATTTGTCCTACAGTGGAAAATAAGAGATTTGCTAGTTTCAGTTTCACTTTTAAATAGCAAAACATAGCTGGCACACAGCAGAAACATTTAAAATTGTTAACTTCAAACATAAAGAATTCCTGACAAATCATAACTTGGCAGCAGTGGTTTCCTCATGCAAAGCTGTAAGAAAAGTTCAGTAAAGCTAACTCCATAAAAATTGGTCAGGAGAGGATGTGGAGATGGCTTTGATAACATACAGACCCAGTTCTGGAATGGTTGGCTACAATCATCTGCAATATGTTGGTGGTTTGCAGTCAGAAGGAGTGGTGATGAAGTCCAAATCTGAGGAAAAGCCACACTGTTTTCCCTAGACCTTTTCTCAGGGTTAAATTTCTCTCCCTATCAGTGAGCATTGAATATGAAGATGGTGTGGATCATACTGTTGTTGTCTGGCTGTTTTAAGTGCCTCGGCCTCCATTTGCCTGAGCAAAATTGCTGACTCAGATGTGAGCCTGATAAAATGAGATAATGGATGCAGGATGAAGGAATATTTTCAAGAATTAGGTAATACGCTGTTCTCACCCTTTGTTGCCAATTAGTGCTCTACATATGCTTTCTATAGAGGATTGAATAATAGCATAGTGTTATTTTTGCAAATGTGAGGATGAGAAGGGGGACAGGCGAGTGAGAATGAGTGAGAACAGCGGTAGCAACATATGGAGCTGAAAAGCACGTCTTATGAAAAAGTATACTCTAATTTTCCATATTTATGCAATGTAAATGATATTATGATAAAGTGCTGCTGCTGCTCGGTGGTTTTGCCATGCCATGCAGGAAGCACAGTGCTTTCCAAGCTGGCAGCACTTGCAAAGAGGGTCCACTAGAAGAAGCCAGAGGGAAGTGGGGTGGCGGGGATGAAGGCTGTAACTGCCAGCTGAACATTTTGTCTGAAAGTTGTATCCTGGCTCAACTAATTATAACTTTTCTTTCCCTCTCTGTTCACCTTCAGGCAATAATCATTAGGGCTGTATGAGTGTGTTCATATTTACTGAGAAACAGCAAATTTGCTGAACAGTGTGGTTTGAAGTCTCAGAAGCATTTGAATGCATCAAATAATTGTGGCTGGAAAAAATCCAAGGCTTAATTGGAAGTTTTCTATTTGTTAATCCCATAACTAATTTGGTGATTAGGGCATTCACCCTTGATGTGGGAGAACTTTATTCAGTTCCTCTCTATCTCAAGGGCACAAACACAAATTTTCCAAATCTGAATTACATCTAAGCAGATCTTATCCTCTGCCTTTCCTACCAACGTGCTTTCACTCTGGACAAGGACTAGAACCCAATCACCTAAATTGAAAAATATTTTTCTTCTTGCTGTTTCATTTCCTGGTAAAGCCTTTTGTGCAAAAGAGAACAGCTCCAACAAATTATTAAGAACACCATTTTAGGCTCTCATGTCTGCTCCAGTAGTGTTACCAAGAAGGGAGACTTTTGCAGAAATTCCTGCTCTGAACTAGGTAGAGAAGAAATTTTAGTCAAATTCTTTTGCCTTGAACAAATTCACACTGTTGACAATATTTTGAGGTGGATAAAGTTCAGAGATATCTTCAGCTACTTCCTAGAGGAGTGTAAGGGGCCATTCAGTGGCTGACCTGACTCAGATAACTCTTGGTCCATAATTCCCAGCTGGTTCCTTCACAGTCCTGTTCAGTTTTTAAAACCGGATTAATTTGGAGTGGGGGAGAATAAATGACTGAGAGAAGGTAGGTATTGAATACTTCTCTGCATCATCCATTATAGGTTCTCTTTTCCCATTACAGAAATAAACTCTGTTTCCCCATCTATTTCTTCTTACTAGTAACCTCTTTTGTTGCCTCTTACATCCATTGCAAACTCTAACTGTCCTGTGTCATAACCTTTCCAGTGTTACTCCCCCATGCTGGTGCTGTTTCTCTGTTCTTCTCCATAAATAGGTGTCCTTATTTAAGCTTTCTGTATAGGATTTTTTATTCTGAGGTCACTGAAGAGCTCTAAATACAGTCATATTGTTTTATCACTGTTCTCTGTACCCTTCCTCTGGAATAACATAGATCCTTGCTATTGTACTTAATGACATTTTTTGAGCTCTCCAGAACATTTCCATTCTTCCTGCTGCTCTCCCAGGAGACCCTTTCAACCTATTCCCTGGGTAGGTTGAATTCCACTTTTAAAGACTATTGCCCTTCTCACTGATTCCTTTCCTTAAAATAGCAGGTTCTTTTGCTTTACTCTCAGCCTCGCTGAGTTTACTTCCACTTAGTTTTCCCAATAATTCCCCATTATTATCTATCACATCTAAAATACTTAATTCTCTAAAAGTTTCCTTCATCTTCAGGAACAGTCTTTCTATTCTTGTATTTCTCCTAAGCATTTCCACCGATTGTAGAAATCAATCCCTTACCTTCTCCCAAAATGTTAGCTTTCCCATTGTGACTTTAGCCTTTTTAGGCCTTTTTTGTGGCCTTTATCTTCAACCAATTCAAAACTCTGCCTTCCACCTCCTCCAGAAGCTGAAAGTGAAAACATTTTTTTTTTTTTTTACATAGGATGCAGCACATTCTTTTTTTCTATACTATTACTTTAGCTTCTGAAACAGAGACTGCTGTATGCTTGGGCTTTTTACTTCACTTCTGTTTGCATTTTGTGCATAGAAGGGTTGTGTTGATTGACTGTTGAACTAGTTCTTCATTTGAAATAGGTAAGGATTTTAGCTGAAGAAATGCTTAATTATTAAACATTGTATTTCCTTACATTTTTCAGAATCGAAGTTTTTTAAAAGATTCAATTTTAGTTTGGATTTCGTGTGAGCTGTTAGTAATTAGACTCAGTTTAAGAGCAATGAAATGTTAATTAAAAATCTGAATTGTAGAAGAAATTAGGAGAAACTGGCTAATTAAACAATATGATCATTTGTAATGGTTCTTGTTGCACAGTAATGTAATTTAGAAAAGAAATTGTTGGAGAACTATTTTAAATAATTATGGGAGATAATTATGTGTTGGTGTTTGCTTTGCAAAATATGCACTGCATTCTGAAATATCTTTGAAATCACCACACCTGAAACAGGCATGAATAGAAAGAACTATTTGGGACTTAAATTTTTTTTTTAGGTGGCTATCCAATTATAAGTAAGACATTACATCTTTGCCCTGGATGAAATTGCCTTCTCCAAGCCCTGCCTTCTTCCTTGATTCATCTTACAAATTGCTCTTCCAAAAGACTGAGTGATGTCTTCCCCAGGTCAAGACAGGCAGTAGAAAGAAGCTGTGGGTAATGAGGCTGTTCTCAAACTGCTCTCACGTTCCTTCATGTCCTCAAATGGTGCTGTACAGGGAAAATGAGGTGCTGGGAAATCTCAACTATTAATTATTCTGCCAAAATAATTCAAGTTATACACACATTCTGAGGAAGGTGACAATTCTGAAAATAGATGAGGATGCTATTCTACAAGCTGTTCTACCAAAATAATAGCTATTATTATGAGTAAAACCATGGACCAAGCACTTCCTCCACCTGCACATCTTCATCTGAGCGATAAGCACCGAGCAGTCTTTTAGATCAGACTTGTGTGATGTAAGAACCTGGCCCTTCTTGAAAATCTCAACTCTTTCACAGGTTTGATGAAATGCTTCTGACTGCTCCTTGAAAATACGCAGACCCAAGTATTTTCATTGTGTGGAAGCTGGTAGTGTTTTCTTCTGGTGCCAAGCCAACAGCAAGTGTACAAGTTAACGCAGAAGACATCAGAACTGTTCTAGCATGAATTAGCTTGAAGAGAGGTAAGGCAAATGCCACATTAATTCTGCTCTCCCCTAAAGAGTATGATCTCTGATGACTGATAGAAGTGTTTTGAAAAGAGCGTTTCAGATAACAAAGCACCACAGAATACTGATGAGAAGGTATTTCACCTTCTCCTTGTTACTGTAAATTCTGTGAATGCTTTCACCTTACAATGTTATGAACCATGCTTTGTTCCCTTAGCAGATATTTTCTTCTTAAACAAAAGTCAACTTGTCCATAGTTTTGGATAGATTATTAATGAGGTATCCCAGTATTCTCCTCATTTTGCTGCTTATATATGAGAAGATTGATCTATCAAAGATGAGAAATCTACCCTTTCCAGTCCTTCTCTTCCAAGAGCCCACCTTGTGGGCTACAGGTTGTTCCTTCTGCAGTCCTGATTCTCATTACTAGTGTTGTTTATGCTTTTTATCAGAGAGTAGGAAATTCACCCTGCTTTAGCTTCAAGCATATCTTCTAAAGCTGCGAGTTGCTTATGAGCAAACAGGATTGCTGTTTGCTGGTGAGTACTAATTGAAAATGAAAATAGCATTTCTAGAGATGAGTCAAAAGGCTTTCCCCTAGCATGATGTCTGAAACCCTTCTTAGTCAAAAAGGGTGGGATTCAGAGAATACAGTACTCAGATGCTTTTTATTGAATAGTATTTCATGGGTGAGACACAGGAATGGGTTAACTGCTATTTACATCTACTGCTAGCATTGGAAAATAGATGTCAAACAATTCATAACAGTACCAGGGCAAAAGCTTTTGGGACTTTTCTGCCCCCTATTCCCTCTTTGCCAGAATGCCTCCTGCCCCACTTGTGGGTCTGACTGCCTGACAGGATTTAAATCCATTACGATTTAAATCAAAGCTGTGGGTTTTGAGTTACATGAGCTAAGTCAATTTATTTGAAGTTTGTGATGCTAATTTTCTCTGGACTCTGACTTGATAGCAGATGCCAAGTTCCTGCCCAGAATAAATTTTACAGCTCAATTCCTGTTTTCCTAGCTATTGGAAAGTGGGTGAGCAATGGGTCAGTTGATTAAATTTATAGACATTCCTTCTGTACTGCATATTTTGTTTTGTTTTACTTCTATTTACAATTAAAGGCAGATGCACTCAAAATGCAAGAAACAGAGCTATGCTTTTTTACATAAGGTGTGTTGTATTCATTTAAAATAAATGAAACCTTGTAATGATTAGTTAAGGATTAATGCTAGTGAGAGGAAATAGCATTTTTGCATCTTGCAGGCGTTCCCCTGAGTTACAGTATAGAATATTTGTGTCCTGAAAGTTTCACCTTTTGCACAATTTTTTAGTATTAATTTAGGCTGAGGAAAAGTGCCAGGTTGTCATTCCAAACCTCCAGTTTTAAGTCAGACAAACCAGCAAACAGGATAAGGTGTCCTGTAGCTGAGAACTCCAACTGCCCTCAGTCCTTCGGTCTCTTCCAAGAGACTGACATATTCTATGGTGCTTTTATAATGTGGTTACTGGTCTGGAGAACTGAACAGCAACCTTCAAATAGGTCCGTATGGTCATAGTACTTTCAGATAGAGAAAATAACATCTAATTGCAGTTGGGAACTTTCTGGATCATGCTGGTGTGCTTAGTTGGATGGGTGTAATTCAGGTTTGTTCAAATGACTGTAATTGTTCTATCTGAGTTAATGAAGCAGCTATTATACTTTATGAAGCAGAGATTTATAATTTTGGTGTCAGTGATACTCGGGAAACTTAGGAAGAGATGTTCAATGAATTAAGGATTTTTTTTTCTTAAAACATAGTATTTATGCATAAATGCTGCTGCATAGGGGAAGGGATAGGATAGCAAAATTACCAATTTCATTAGCAGAAAAAAGAATTGTATTAGATTTTAGGAATATCTTTTAATGGTGAGGGTAATGAAACACTGGAATGCACAAGGTCATGCCACAGTTTCCATAGGCAGTGCTGAAGGTTGTTAAGCATACCTGTCAAGTAGGCATTTGTGCATACTCATGGCTAGAAGACCTTTTGGGTTACTTACTGGTTTTGTTCACCACACGTTATACATATAGGTAGCTCAGGGCTACATAGGCAATTTGAAGCAATAGATCTCAGATAGTTTCTGCTTTTGTGGAAGTTCAGCTGTGACCTGGATCATGAGCAGTTTATGATGCAGCTCCCGTGATTTGTAGATGGCCATGGATGAGATTAGACTCCTAAACCCTGCTGTGCTATGATTTCAGTACCTAAAGTTTAAGCACAGATAGATACCCAGTCTGATGAATTTCAGGAGCTATCTAATTGCATTATTTAACTTGTTACTTATTCACTAAAGTCTCTAAATGCTTAATTCCAGTGGCCTGGGGAAGATTCAGGCTCTGTACATGTTATCAGATGAATTTAGAAAAATAGTGTATAAATCTGCAAGAGATGTCTACAAATCAAGATACGGTCAGGTCTGAAATGGATTTTGATGGTAGGTTCTTTTTTTTTAATGCTAATAGTTAGACCTGTCAGCCAGGGACTGGTGGGACACAGGTTCTGGTTTGCTGATCAACCTGGAGATGGTTGACCTAACCTCCTGGTGAGGGAATGGTCCTGACCATTGGGTCTTGAGCTGTCCTCAGCAGAGCTTTCGCCTTTTGTGCTATAGAAGTTGGGCCCAGAAAGAATGCAGGTAAGAAGAAAGCTGGTTTAATGGGTAAGGAGCATGCTGAACTGATCTTTCTAGGTCAGAGATCCCCGGAATATGTATGTAGACTGCACCATTACTGATACAACCAAAATCCATTCTTGGATCTTGTCCTGGTTATAGTGACCAGGACTAGTTTGTCACTGTGTGGGTGTGGCTAAGACTGTGTATTCTACACCCTCTATGTAATTTCTCATGAACTGTTAACAATGGACCATTTGCAGCAGCTTCCTGGGGCACATCTGACCCCTCAGGCTACAGGGTGGGTGCTTGGGAACTTCTGTGAGATAAGAAAGGTTTCCTGTCTTCACACCAATGACTCAGGTGTGGTAATGCCCCTCTGGAGAGCTGTTAGCCCCTCCACACCCAGCCTGAGGGGTCATGTCTGCTAATGGGCCATCAGGGTTTCCAAAAATATGTCATGACTCACCCTACACAGTCACTCACCCATTGTGAAACTCCCCGCCCTGGGGGAGGTACTGGGCACTCCCACCTGAACCTAAGCATATATATACTGGGGGTTTTGGGACTGAAGGGGCTCACTTGCCGCATCCAGAGGAGGACCAGAGCCTCAGCAGGACTGCGACTGCCACTCTTGACCAGACCAGGACCATCATCCTCACGAACAGGTTTTCTTTTTCCTTTTACTTTGTACTCAGGGGAGCAGGTGGTGCTCAACACGGGCTGGCGAGCTCCATTCTGTTTGTGCCCCAGGGTGCTGGGTTACACACCTGTTTCTGTGGGTCAAACGGGCTTTTCCTCTGTACCCTTGTACTTATTGTGATCTTTTTATTAAATTGTAGTTCTGACTTACAATCTTTTGTGAGTTGAGTTCATTTCTCCTGCTGGTTTACGTTTAAACCAGCACAGATCTGATTGACTGAAGGTGCCATTTCCAGGTTGACAGCCTATTGTCTCACAACAATTGCACCAGTTGGCTAGGCTTAGTGTCCCTCTCAAAATACATGAGTTCCTTGTGAGTTAATAGAGTCAAGAAGATACTCCAGGTATGTGAACTTCCAGAAGACCTTACTTGCTCCAGAGAAGAAATGTAAGGGTTATGGTCACAGCAATGATGCTCCCTGCTCCCCAGCTGGAGTCTACATGGCACGCTCCAGTGAGGGTTATAATCTGAAAGGTTACCAGAAACCATGAACTTTCTTAAAATGTGCTGACAACTTGTAGCTGGGACCATCACAGCTACCGGGCAAGTAGCATTTGCAGACTCATAGGAAAAGGCATGTCTAGTCCTTAGACTTTTTGACTGCATGCTGGTGGGATAAGTTTTTAACCAATACTGTTCCTGTTAAGAATCTTTTTATTCAGTTCTGCAAGGAAGAGTGTCTTGGAATATCAATTAAAGCTTAAGGTCTCAGTGAGGCATACATTATAAAGCAATGCACAAACTGGCTCAAGTTCAGACAATTTTGACTAGGCAACAGATGAGCGGGATAGAATGTAGGTAGAGGCACAGGCACTAAAAACAGAAGTCAGTTTTCATAAATTCACGTCAAAGTAATCATATTTAGTAATGCATATGCCTAACAACAGAACACTTGCTGTTAAAGAAGGAACCAAAAGAGCCAGTAATTTCCATGCTGAATTCTTCCCAAGCCTAGGAAAAAAGGAGGAAAGTAAGGAGAAGGCTTAAAAAAAAACCCACAAACCCCCAAAAAACCAATTTAAAAAGTAGGTAGCCAAAGCTGCTGGTAGTAGGAAGAAGTAGGAAGACGGTGAGAAGAAGACAAGTATTTTATTTTTTTTTAGCAAACAAAAATTCCTTTTACCATTTCTTTTCTTTCTGCTTTCCTATGAATATTTATAATTGTAAAAGATGAACTGACAAGCTACATAAGGAAATACTAAAATTAACTGCCTTTTTCACTACTTTGTTTCAGTCATTGCCATGTAAGATTTTAGTTGTAACAATGTTTAATATTTTCCCATAGCTTTATGATTTTTTCAAGTTGACTGAGCCCATTGAACATTGAAAGTCTGTGAGCAGATCTCTGATGTTATTAAATTTAGCTATTACATATGTGCATCTAAACAAGGACAATATGAACCTGTATTAAATTTGGGTTGAGTCATGCATAATTCCTCAGAACTTCGTATGGAAATGCTGTACTGTTTTCTCTTCTCTCCCCCTAAACAATGCACTGCAGCACCTGTGTTTCTTTGCTATAAATCAGAAAATCAGAGCAGCTCCAACTGTGATACCTCAGGATGAAAAATTAATGCCACACCTGGAATTGAATTGTGTACAAGTTATGAAACTGAGGCTTTCTAATATGCTCTATTCATGTACAAAGATGCTTATAGAAAGTGCTGTATACGGCAGCATAATATTCTGTAAATATTACACAGATCTCTTTGGCATTCATTTTCAGGGAGTGAGATAGAACTGAGCAGCACTCAGGTGATGCCACAAAGCCTAGGAAACACAAGGATTTAGGTTTTTCAAAATAACTGGATGATGCTGGCCTCCACTGTGAGGTGACTGAGACCTACTCTAAGTATTAACTTTATTAAACTGATTGAAAGGTCATCAATAAAGGTCATTTAGTTTAGTGGTTAGTTTGATCTGTATTGTTCTAACTGTGGTCCAGTTACCTAATTGTTCTTTATTCAGGTTAAACTTTAACTCCCATTGGTTCTAAAAACTTGTGTCCACCACAGTACCTCATGTAGAAGTCTGCACTCTTCTTTAGTTTGAAGGCAACAGATTCATGGGATATTGCACATGACCTTGGGAAACAATTTTTTATTGAAAATGAGAATGACACTATGGAAAAAGCAACTGAACTATTTACAGAATCACAGAATATGCTGAGTTGGAAAGGACCCACAAGAATCATTGAGTCCAACCCTCAGCCCTGCCCAGGACCATCCCCAAGAGTCACACCGTGTGCCCGAGAGTATTGTCCAAGTGCTTCTTGAACTCTGTCAGGGTTGGTGCTGTGACCCCTTCCCTGAGGAGTCTGTGCCAGTGCCCAACCACCCTCTGGGTGCAGAATCTTTTTCTAATATCCAACCTAAATCTCCCCTGACACAACTTCAGGCCATTCCCTCTCTGGTCACCACAGAGAAGAGATTAGTACCTGTCCATCCTCTTCCCCTCACAAGGAAGCTGTAACTGCAATGAGGTCTCCCCCAGTCTCCTCTTCTTCAGGCTGAACAGACCAAGTGCCCTCAGCTGCTTCTCACATGGCTTCCCCTCAAGGCCCTTCGACATTTTTGTTGCCATCCTCTGGACACTCTCTAAGAGTTTAATATCTTTCTTATATTGCAGTGCCCCAACTGCCCACAATATCCAAGGTGAGGCCGCCCCAGTGCAGAGCAGAGCGGGACAATCCCCTCCCTCGCCTGGCTGGCGATGCTGTGCCTGATGCCCCCAGGACAGGGTTGGCCCTCCTGACTGCCAGGGCTGGAATGATGCATGAACTAGTACCAGTGCTGCTCCAATAGTGTGGGATGCATTTGTATGTATGCAGGTGCTCTGTTTTTCATGTTAGATTGGGGCACTGGCAGAAAAATGTTGGGATAAATATCAGCTCATTTTGGAGCACCTTTTTCTCTTTGCTTTGGGCCAGACAATGTAATTGTGACCAGTGTGTACTTGCATGAAGTCTCTCTGGAAGCCATTTCAGGTTCCTTGGGGGCTACCCTGAACATGGATGATGCAGCCTTTTGGTTGCAAATCTTTGTTCAGAAACCACAAGATAATATCAGTGTTTTTTGGGAAAGTACTGTGATGCATGTAGCCACTACAGACAAAACTGTATGCAAGCTTCTTCAGAGTGTGCTTCTTATAATGTTCAGAAAGGATCAAACCCAAAGTTGTGGGAAAAGCAAACTGAGCCATGCAGGGAATCAGACAGAAATGAGAAAAGTGAACTGTCTTAAACAGAAGGGTTAAAGTCTTTAACAATAGCTTAATGTAATGACAGTAGTGCAAAAAGAGTCTGTTTTAAGTGTTTGGGGTTTTTTAATCTTATTTTGCTTTTTTTTTTTCCAGAAGAAAGACCAAAGAACAGGAAAACCCACTCATATATAGTTTTTTCTAATTGAAACAATCTTTCACATTCAATTTTGAGGCTTCTCTTTGCAAACTCATCATACTGTTTATGCAGAACATTAATTCAAGTGGTTTAATCATTAGCAAGCTCCAATCAAAGTATTGTCTTTGATTTTTATTATGCAGAAAATGTTGTTTGATATATTTCATATTTGCTCATTATTTCACTCATGATTTGTGCCCTTCCTGTTTGAATGGAAATGAGTGCTTTAAAAAAAAAAGCTAGAATTTTATGTCAGATTTACAGTGATTGCATTTGTTTTATCTTTATTGCTGTCAATGTCAGGTTTTCACTTTGAAGCAACAGATTTACTAAATTTCATTATTGTTTTTACTCACTGTTTGTTGGACTGAGTTTCCTGGATGTCTAAGCAGCTATCAGTGTAGAGACTTCAGTGGTGTGTCTCAGCAGATAAAGTGTCAGGGTTATGCTTACAGCAGTCCCTCAGTGGACACAATGTTCTGCCAGTCTTCTGTCTTTGGTAGCCCTGCTGGGTATCAGGAAAGCTCGTAAAACTGGATGTCAGGCAGAGCTCAGCCTCTTCGAGCTACAGCCTGCGAAAGCATTCACATCCTCTCTCCTCTTGGACCTGCCCTGACATGAAGCACCAAACAAATCAAGAACTGCAATGGCTTTATGGCTCTGAGCCTGTTGGGATAAACCTGCAGGGTCTATCAGCTGCCTACCTGTTCTGTTGCACACCCTTGAATATCTCTCCATGTCCTTCATATTTTGCATTTACTAGGTTCCCCTTCTTACCACGTAATTTATATTCATGTGTTGGGGGAGGAAAACAAGCTTTTCAGATTTTTCAATTCTGAGTTGGTGTCTTAACTGTAGATGAACTCATGCAATCAAAGGAAATATGCTCTTGACACTTGCTAGTTGTGCTGAAACCAAAACTAATTAAGGAAGAGACTTCAAATAAAAAATAGAAAATTGTAAGCAACAGCTCTTCTCGTTTCTAAACAGTACGTTAAATTAGCAACCTAAAGGATTATAACTATGTGATAACTATGTTATAACAGTGATAACTATGAAACTATATTGAACCCCCAAATTTTGGATTTCTCATAACTGCCTATTTTTTTAATCAGTGTTACGTGATTTATTAATTTGTACATGATCCATCAACATATGTTAACTCTTAAAACACATTTGTGTTATTTTAATAGAGGGCTGTGAGTTTAAACTTGAGTAGTTTGTCATAATTACCCATTTATTTGTTAACAGCTATATTTTAAAGAGAGACGATATTTTTTCTATGAGTGTTTTTAGTTTTTAGGTCATATGCTTTTGTCCATTCTGACATGAAGATGATTTGTGGAGTGACTGTTATGCTTTGGGCACTTTTATAGCACTTTTCTGTTTATGGGCTGTGAAATGTTTGTTTTGTGACTTTAAACAGCATTATGATTTCTGTAAGCATTTCATCTTCATGGATATAATACATTCAAATTTGTATTTTGAATCCTATGAAGTGATTTTGAGATGAAAATGCCATGTTATTGCAGTGGAAAGATAGCTGTCTCTGATAG
Source organism: Scytalopus superciliaris (assembly GCA_013400415.1). Taxonomy (NCBI): domain Eukaryota; kingdom Metazoa; phylum Chordata; class Aves; order Passeriformes; family Rhinocryptidae; genus Scytalopus; species Scytalopus superciliaris. The sequence goes on along the minus strand of VXBX01005195.1, from coordinate 589,016 downwards.
ATGGCTTACTAAAATGTGTTTGTTAGATTTCTGAGATGAGTTCGTGTCTTCACTGAGCACACCTTTCCATACACACTGAGCATTCAGGTTGTAGGTTTTTTATTTGTTTACTTAAAAGCATCTTTCAGTTGGCTGTCTTACAGTAAATGTTGAAAGAAAGTTACCTCCATATGTTCTGCAGTTCTCTTGGTTTTCAAGGTTTTTTTTTCAATAGTTCTGATTGATGATCTGTGACCTGTGTTATTAGATGCTCAGTTTGCCTTTGAATGCATACTTAAGTTTAACAGTTGAGATCCTCAAGGTCTTGAAGCATTTGGTCTTGTGTTAATTTACCTGCAGGGAACTATTAACTTGTCTTACTAGCTTGAGGTCATTATTTCCTGTCTGAATGAAGTGAAACTCAATTAGCATTCTCAAGTGTTTCAGATGTTAATTTGGAGAAAAGGGAAGGGAAAATAAAAAAAGGGAACAAAGAAGTAGAAGGATTTGGTGTTTAAAATACAAAGCTGCAGATCCATTTCCAATTACAGTGATGCAAATCTACCATTAAAAGTTTTATTGTCCAAGGTTGTTTTATCGTCCAAGGTTGATTTAGGTGCACTTTACTCCTGACTTCAGCTGAGATGACAGCTTGTCAATAGATGCCTGTTTCCCAAGGGGACATCTCTGCTTCTTTTAGCAATGGCAGTCAGTGCTGTACTTTTGTTTGATTTCAGGAGAGTCAGGAAAAGTAATAGGAGATCCTGCACAGGCATTCATGAGGATGTGCATCTGCATTGTAACTGTAAAGGATTTGTTCCTGGTGGTACTCAGTGTTCCCAGGCCCCACTAGAACTGCATCCATACCCATGATCTCGGTGCCTGACCTCTGTGTAACAGGTGTTGGGAGAGTTACACAAAAAGGAGATCCACAGTGCCAAGCCATGCCATAAGCTGAGGAACTCAAGTGCTGCAGTTCAGGCTGTATCTTGAATTCTTACCTTTTCCAGGCTTGTCAGCTTTGAGCAGTGTAAAGATTGTCCATGTTCCCCTCCAGAAGAATTACACAAATGCTGTTCTTTGTAAACACATATATGGTACAATCTTTATTTTATTTTAAGGATGTGCAAACTGATGGGGAGTTGGCTTGTTTGGGTTTAGGGGTTCTTTGTTCTCCTTCCTTTCTTTGGTTTTGAAATCAAGTTTTTCAAAATAATACCATATTAAAGGTTGAGCACAAATGAGTGAACAGCCAAAACTCTGAAGAACAATAGTCAGGTTACTCACCCAAAAGCGTTCTGGGGTATAATACCAAGTATTAAACAGGGTGTTTTGTATTAACAGCATAAAATATGCAGACATCTGTGTTTTGAAGACCTAATTCAGGCATGGGTAGCTGACCTACTCAGAAGTCCCTCTATAGATGCCTAAACCCCTTAATGAGGCTTGTGTCAGGGAGCACAACCAGGAGCCTGGTGGCAAAGCAGGGGATGACTCTGATGTGCTGTGTTGGGGCACAGCCCGGTGTGTATGTGGAGCGAGGATGATCAAACCCTGGCATACTCACTGCATGTACATGTCTCCTTTCCATGCTTTTCAGCATTAGAAGTTTGGAGACCTTATTGACAGATATAGGTCAAGTTGCTAGTTATCCAAATTTGCAGCACCTAAATAAATTTTACTTTTAGCCTGTGAAACAAAGCTAAGTTGATGATACAATCTGTTGTAGGATGTATGGTATCAATAGTTTCATCTTGGTCTGTTTTATTAGCTGCCGTATTCCTTAGCCTTGTTGTCTTGCTATTTCTGTAGCTATTACACATCTACAGGGATTTACAAACACAGAAACAATCTCTCACAACCCTACTCCTCTGTTAGTTATGGCTGGAGGTTCAGCATATGGACCAGCACATTTTAGCTAATTCAAATATCAAACAGGGAACTCCAAATAAAAGTGAAATTAGTTGAATCCAGAGTGAAGGTAGCAGCTGACTTTAGATTATGGATTATCTGTGGAAGGCTGATTCTGTTCCATAGTGCATGTAGAATTTCATGTGGAATTGTGTGCCTTGGATAAAGAGCCAGAACTGCTCTTTTCCAGGCAGTGTATTGCTGTACAAATTTAATCGGGTTAGAGTTTTAACAATATTCTTACTGCACACACTTAAATACTTTGTGGGAATTTTTTTAAGACTTGTATTTAGTCAATTTTGTAGGAAAGAAAAACACTAGCTGAGGTTATTTTCTATGCAATAGGAGGAGTGTTAAAGGTCTTCATTTCTGTGTAGCTGCCTTCAAGAGATTCGTCTCAAAAGGTTGGATCTGATTTTCATTACAAACTGAACTGCTTTCACCTCTTCAGGCAATAGAAAGTTTCCCATCAAGTAGTAGTGATTTAAGGCAATATTTGGCATCCTGATGTTTGAGAATCTGTTGATTGTGTGTAATTAGGCAGACTCAGGAGTGCATTAGCAACACTTCAATGAACAGTGTTTCTCTGTCCTCAGCTGTGACTTCCGTATTCAAAGTTGAAGCATGAGTTTGAGGCAGAAGTGCTTATCTGGAGAACTGAGTAACAAATGGAATGTGTAACTTCCTATCTGGAGATTAGTGATTTGAATCCAGCCTTAATAATGAGTAATGTTGTAAAATTATCTAAGTATCAAATGGGAAACTGTAAATGAGAGTAGATCCAGAATGAAAAGGTATATTCCCTACCTACCTGGCAGGCACAGTCATTGCCAGAGGATTTCATTGTACTCTTATTAGTTTTAAAACTTCAGTGTCGAGGTTGAAAAAGACTCTAATATTCATTTCCTTGGGGTAAGTCTAGTTACATTATTTTCTTTCTTTCTATACTTATGTGAAGCTACTCAACAGATGTTTAATTTCTGTATTAGCATGTGTATTGTGCTGGACTGAGACCCTGTAAGAAAAAAAAAGGTGTATGTTGTTGCCAGAGAAGTAGAAAAAAGTGTGATGTGCAAATAGAACACAGTGTTTCATGGGCTGAGGGGACAGAGAAGGCTTTGATATTTCTTGAAGTAAAGCCACAAATATGATTTTGTATCATCTTGCACCTTCTGTGTATTTACAACCATGACCATTCAGACACCAGCTGTGCCAAATTCTCACATTCTGGAAACTGCTTTTTCACAGAGTGCCTCTATCTGTGTGAATTGTCCGCGAGTTCTTCCACATGTACTAGCAGATGAGGCATACTGAGGAGATGTTACGCTCAATGATGTTAGCAATGATGGAGCAGTGAGTGAGTTAGGAGGATACACAGAGAAGGAGGCTGGGAGCAGTGTAAGTATCTAGTTGCAGAACAAGAGAACTGATGTCTGGGAATACGAGCACCTTGAGACTTGCAGATATGCTCAGAAGCAAGAGAGAATAAGACTGGAGCCTGTCTTCCCTGGGCAGGGTTGTGGAGAAAGGGTAAGGAGCAGAGTGCTATCCTGGACAGAAGGTGGGAGCAGTCCCCACCGTGGTGTGGAGACACAGGAGGGACTCACATCTGTCAGTAAAATGCTCCCAAGCAGTAAGGGAAGTGGGAGAGAATGACATACGTTTCAGTCTTGCACCAGGTCTGTGGTGTGCAGTGAGCTTTATAGAGCACTACAGGTAGCCAAGGGAGACAAAGATGTTCACACTCATGGATAAAAGCATGCTTATCAGAATTATCAGAGAGGGCAAAGGAGAGCAGAACAGGTCCTGAAGATAAAGCATTGATAAGGTGTGGGTTCATCTTTGGCAAAGTAATATAGGATGGCCTGCTCCCAAGAGATACATATACACAAGAAGAGCCAGAGGAAGACTAAATCCTAGAGCTTATGCAGACCAAGGAAGTCTCTTGGTCCTATTGGTAGAGCAAACTGCTATATGAATAAATTCATATGAAGTGCCTCTGTCAAAGCTATATACATGACTGTGACATCTGATGACTGTATCTCTGCGTGCTGGAAATGACATATCTGTTCTTATTCTGCCTTTGGTTGGTCTCTCCAATTGGTTGTGAGGTTATTTCCTGAAATGAACATTCAGAATAAAGGCTAGGTAATTTTTGAATCCCTTTCACAATAGAATCTGTTTCACATGTGTCACAGTAGAGTCGTTGAAAAGGGAAAAAAGATGCAGTGCAAAGGCAAAAGTGGAAGTAAACACCTTAAAAAAAGAATTAAGGAAAGACTGTACTTAGCAGCTAACCATACAGTACTGCTTCCTTTCTTTATTATTCTCAGATCTGTTCAGTACATGTTCATTGTTATTTTGCTCCTCCACTGTGTATTGAACACCTCACTGTATACAAATCGGTCTATAAATGGACATCGAACCATTTAGCTGAGAGGAGGCCAACTGCTGAAATGCTTATTGATAACATAATCATGATACAGTAGCCTGGCTTGAAAGTAGCATCTAAGATACGAAAAACATCTAATGTATCTTCAAAAGCTACTTGCTGTTTGCATTTTGCCTTACTAGTCACTAGTGCATGCTCCCTGCATCATTTCTCAGTGGACCCCCTTGTGTCACCATGAAATATACTTCAATCTAGTGACTCTAGTTAAATACCAGTTACAATGAGAAGAAGACCAAAGAATTGGTGAAAGGAGAAAAGAGTCTGGGTGGAATGGTATTGAACCCATAGAGAATATTCTTGATCTGCAACAGAAAGCAAAGATTTAGTCCTAAATACAGGAACTGACCTGTTCTGCAGCTGTGCTGTCATCAACTACTCAATGAATACTATTTCATTTAGTTCATGAATATAGATGGCTAATTCCTCAGGGCAATTGATTCTATTAATACAAAGCATATGCACAACCACCACTACTAGCAGAACTGCTCAGTTTCTGGTGGTTTAACTTGATTCACTGGGGTGGCAATCTCACAAGGTGAGATGCTTCAAGAGGGTTCCTAAGATTGCAGTAGTTTTACTTTAGTAAATATAGACTTTTAAAGAGAGTGGTAACGAATTTCTGTACTTGGGCAGTTGATTTGAGACCTTCCAGATCTCTTAATTTTGAGGCAGCTGGTGAGAGAGTTTTTGCACTGACTTCATTATGGAAATGACTATACAGTGGGATGATTATCATGCTTAAAGTTAAGCATTGTGCATAAGTACATTCTGGGCTGACTGACAACAGAAGAAGATGGGAAACTGACCTTGAGAAGATAATCTCAAAATAGACAGAAATATATTTCTTTTCTCTTTTGTTTGCATTATAAAGTGTGGAACAGGGAAAAAAGCTATGTAATTCACACTATATAAAAAGTAGGAGATCAACCATAACAACAAAATACAGCAATATAGAGTGTGAAACCAGTGAATCATGAGGAAGAAGAGTTATTAGAATATTAGGATGTGACCACTGGAAGATCCTATCTAGTGTGGCCAAGATGCTTTTAAGTCTTTTGGCTCCACAAAATACTACACTTCTGGCAAGTGTAGATGAACTTTCTTCACACATATGAAAACAAGTTAAAAGTTGAAGAAGCCTACCAATGGGAAAGCTGAGGGAAGAAATTCCACAGTTTCAGTAGGAGCAGGAGGAATTTCCCTTGTGTGGCTCTTGAAAACCTTTTCTCTCAAGAGATTCAATTTCCCAAGGTACTGATGAATGGAATCCATCTTAAGTCAGCAGCTTGTACAGATAAAGTATAGCTAGCAGCTCTTTTATTTGATAAAAAATACACTCTGCATGTTAGCTACCTGAGAATTTTGTAATTTGTAATTATTGGGATCTTCTTGTTTAATTTTCTACACTGTAGTTGTAAGGGATNATGTATATATATATATATATATATGTATATCCAGATATTCCAGGCTGGAGAGATCCCAGTCAGTTTACAAAATGTTTTGCCTATTGGCTGATGAAAACTGAAAAATAAACTTTTCAGATCATCTCTTCAGTTCCTCTCTTTATGTGACATTACTTCCCAGCAAATATTCCTAAGGAATTCAAATTATCTAATTGATGGTGTTTTCATCAGCTGTGATTATATTACATATTGCTCATCCCGTCTTCGTTATGTATCTTTTGGGAGGATTAGTTTAGATTAGATGTAATTTCATCTGCTTGGCTGGACATCTCCACTATGAATGTGATATGAAGCATTCCTAGGGGAGACCGTCCCTTAAGCCTGGCCTGGGAAGGGCCACCACACCTAATGCAGAAAGTTTTAAGTTGTAAATGAGGATGTTACATAAATCCAAGATATCAGTACCATCTTGGACTCTTCTTTATTTTTCCTTGTTTCATACTATGGTCACTTATTATCTGTAAGCAATCTTCACTTATATTCTTTTAAGAGAGTTTTCATTATTGTGTACATTTGTTTTTCAGGTGTAGAATTGTATTGTGAAAATATGGTTTCTATTTCTATTTCATTGCCTTATTGATTCTTTAACTAAAATATAAAATCAAAATCAAGGTGGTTCTTTTTAAGCTAAGATTTAATATTTTTGATAGTAACTAATATTTTTTCTCTGCTCTTGCATAAATAAAGAGGTATGGCCATGGAAAGCAGGTAGATTCTTTACATACAAAACCTGTATCTTTTCTACTCATAACTCTTGCTGAAATCAGCCTATTAATGATCTGAATAAGTGTATTATAATCTGAGGTAAATGCTAACATCTTGGAAAATATTTTCATCTGTTAGAGGATGTATTTATTCAGCTTTGTAGTTTTATTCATATTTATTTCTCAAAGTGTGGAAAACCCAAACCACTGTTTGAGCTCTAAGGACAGGCTGTTTGACAGTGCTAGATACTTGCTCAGTATTTTGGTCTGAGGGAAAGGGTGAGGCTGTTTTGTATTTGTGTGTGATCATTATGGTTTTGATACTACAGAAAGATGGTCATTGGAACTGCAGCCTTTCTTCTCCATGTGAAGATAGACCAAAGGAGCGGGGTGCGGGTGGCATGTGGGAGGAATTGCATTTCTATCCTCTTTGGAGGACAGAAATTGAGTTCAGTAGATACAGGATGGAAATTAAACAAATTATTATGTTCACTAGTAAAATTTGTGGTGATTTTAATTCTGTGGCTGTGAAGCCTGATAAAGGAAACCACTGAAGGAGATGCCTTAGAGGAAGAGTCTGCATGTCGCTCCTTTGCTGCCAGGAAAGTTTTTTAATGAAGTTGGGATACCTGTGTGGCATAATTTTCTCAAACACTTAAGCTTTACAAGCTCCTTGTTGCACAGGTCTATTGGTGTGTTTGACAAAGTAGATTTCGGACATACCTGAAGTGAGAGCTGTTACTGTGTGTGGCTGGGAAAGTTTTTTTCTAGTAAAGGAGAGATTCAAGCTGCAAGCAAGAGGCTGAGAGCATTGGAGCTCAGGAGCAGTTTTTTGTATGGAAAGAAAGTTTGTGCCATGTTGAAATCTTTGGGGATTAAAGATACTCTGGAAGTAAACAATCCAGATCCACATTTCTGTAATGTTCCCCATGTGGGAAAGGGAATGGCAGCTGTAGTTGCATTACACCATTCCCAGTGTAATCACTATCTCATCAGTGCATTGAGCATTCAAGTGCCTTAGCGATGTCTTCCTCTACTAACACATACTAGGCTGGGAGACAGATGTTTATGTCATGTTATTTTATTCCTCATCAATCAGCAGTTTCCCAACCATCTTATTTTTAACTTGATTATTTACTAATGAGCAATAAAACCCACCGTGCCTACAGCAATGTTTGCACAGTGGGTCGTAAAATAGCAGCACACACACTTAGTTTTATTTCTTTTCATGTTTACCACAAATCAAGTCCTTTCCTAATGTCTATGTCCTTGTTTAAACCTAAATCAGATCAGGGTGTTTGCGTTCTTCCAGTTGTTTCCTTTTAGTTACGGTCACAACATTTTGTCCACTGAATTCTTAGCAGCTTGTAGGAGTCTTGGAGACCAAGTCAAATAAGTTCCCTAGAGGCTACATGTCGAGATGCTGGAAATGCATTTCTGATTTTTTTTGGCTTCCTTAGCCTGCATTAATTCTGATTTGTTATGAAGTGGATCAAAACTAATAGGAAGTGAAGCTTCTTTCAGCTAAAGTAAGTAATGGGTTTGAGGTGAAGGGGTTTTAAGATGCCACAAGGCAAGATGGCTCCTAAATTTTAGAGTGGCATATACAAAGCTCTGTAGTCTTGAAACACACTGCCTCATGTTATCTGTTTACATAGCTGGACCCCTACAGAAAGCCAAGAAAGGCTTTGGTTCTCACCAAATATGCCAATTCACAACAATGGTGAAGCCAGAGTTGAAAAAAGGACATGATCCAGGATGTGTGAAGGGCCTCAGGAGGGGGAGTAAAGAACAACTTCATTAGTGTGAACAGTTATTGAGAGGGGCATTGTAAAGCCACCACCCTTCATCAGATCTATTGAAGAAGAAACAATGAAAACCGTCATCCTGGAAAGAAACACCAAAGCATATGGAATAACAATGTAATTTTCTTGAAAACTGATGTAGGTATCAGGACAACAGAGAATGTATACATATTGAAAGGAGGTTAGGACTGAGAAGCCAGAGTTGAAGCTATATTTGTAAAAACATAACTCTCAAATAAGCCAGCCATCGCATGATAGCAAATTAAAAATGAAGCACTGTACAAACTGAATTGTCTTTTACTCTGCAGAAGTTTAAGTGTTTCAAAGTTACAGCATTTGAATTACAGCACCCTAGTACTTCCCGGAGTATGCTGAGCTGCTTGCATCATATCTCACTCTCCCATGCTCCTTTCCTTGGAGGGAACATTAAGGCTTGCAGTGGCATGGTTTTCTTTAATAATCCAGTGTGCTGCAGCTTTGTTTGCCTGCTGCTGAGGGCAGTGTCAGTGATGCGTGCTTCGCTCCTGGGTGTTGGGGGTTGTATTCACTCATGGGTCTTCCTGGTGTTTCTTCTAAAGCTTTTGACTTGCTTCTGAAGAACATGCAGTGGCTTGCATCAGTCTGCTTTACCTTGGCTGCATTAATTGTCTAAACTGAAATACTTGACTGACTGCGTTAAACTCTGTAAATGTTTTAGTGAATTAATGTCTGCCATGAAAAGATGGGTGATTATGGTTTCTGAGTAAATCAGTTGAAAATAACTGTGGGAAACAGTGGAGAGAGTAGCTGATGGTTACTTTCCATGCAAGTGACTGCTCCTCTTTTTTTGCTGACTTTATCATGTTAGGGTATGTCTGCACAGAATCTTGCACCATTGCAGCCAAACCTTTTTACCCCCCCTGTGCTATTTAAATGGATGAAAATGTGCCATATGGACTGGCCTTCATTTTGCAGCTTGTATATTCTTTTCCTCCAAGCAAGGATTGAATTGTCTCTACAGGAGGTATTCCGTCTGTCCAAGGTGTGGTCTCCCTGGGAAAGTCTGAGAGCATCTTATCAGAGAAGAGTTACATCTAATGTCCTTCAGGGACTCATTATTTCTCTATCTGTATCACTGAACATTGTAAAGGTGTGAGGAGGGAAGAGTGAGCCAGCCTACCAGAGCTTCTGATTAATGTGGGATTATCCTGGCAAAGTCTAGCGAGATTCCATCTCCTTCTTTGATGAAAGGCTGAGAGGGCAGACTGAGGCCAGCAGGTGGATAGTTGTGTGTTAGAGGAATTAGCTCGTTGTACCTCACAGCAGGCCCAGGATGCAAACAATACTTGATCAACCTGGTGCCAGATACCAGCAAGCAGTCTGTTGTAGGAGGGTGAATCTGAACTGTAAGGATGGACCTCAGCAAGGGCACTATGAAAATTGAGAGGACTTCTTTCCTTTTTTTATTAAAAGAGATAAAACTCCTCAAGAAGAAAAAAGTCACTTTTTCATTCAAGTTTTAAAAGTTTTGGGTTTTTCCCCCTGGCTTCAGATACATTTTGCAGGTATGGTGGAAGATTTTCTCATGTAGTTCTGGTTTTTTATTGTCTGACTATAAAAGACCTTGATATCCACTTTCAACTGCTCCTATAAAAGTGATCAGTATAGCAAAATCCCAGTATCTTCCTTGTAAAGTGCCAGTGTCTCCTTGAAATCTGCCTTGTCCTCTAGTAGGTGGTAGTTATTTCAGCCTGAGTGCACTGCAGAGTGTTCATTACCCTCTTTGCCTGACCTGAAGGAAGCAGGGCGGGAAAGATCCACCAGTTCCAGTGTGTCTCAGTGCAATGTGTCTGCTTCTCGCACCTTGCTTCTCGTTACCAAGTTGTGTTCTAGATTGGGAAGAAAAATGCTTGGACTTCAAAATACTTCCCAACCCATTTGCAAACTCTACAACATTTATTATTTTCATCATGTTTAATAGCACGGCTCCTCATTTTCTTGCCCTTTTATTGCTGTTATAGTAATGTGGGCTATGACTTCATTTGACTTTTCTAAGTAGGCAGTATCACCTCTAGTTAGCATTTAGATGGGAAAATGTCTGAGGGTGTAATGACTGTTCAGCATGTGACAGGTATCCATCTAAAATGAGACTGAGAATATGTTGGAAAGTGATTTATATGACAATGTTTGCTCATCAAAAATTAATATTTTCAAGTGAAAATAGCAGTTCCAAGAAAACCCTAGTAAAAACAAACAGTTTAGATCAAAACAGGAAAAACAATCCATGCTGTGTGCAATAACATGGTACCTAATGTCCTCACTGTATAAGTGCATGAATTCATTAGTCAGGTCTTTATACCTCTGTTCTTCCGCACTCACTGCATATTAAATTCTTCGGTGTAGCAATTTGACTCTTGCAATCTCTAGATGAAGAATCCATTTGCCTAAAGGTCCATCTCCTTTCTGCATATACAAACTCTCAATGGGTCTTATAAAACAGGACAGTTCCAGCAGGAAGGACTCGGTGAACTGCCCTAGAATGATTGCAATGTGGAACAGGATGGAGAAGGTTTAGGTTATGTCCTTACTCTGAATTAGACAGGGAAAAGACTTGATTTTGCAAGGGTGGCCTTAACCACTGGGGTGTTGAATGACTGCATGTGAGTTTTTTTTCAATTTTTCTTGCTGGAACTGTGCTAAGCTGTAAGAACTATGCAGCATCAGTAGCATGGAGTACTGAAAAAGCAATCTTCTTACATACTAATGTAAGGACAGATTTCTGTACCAATATAGCTGTTTTAGTCATGGGTATGTGTGAACCAGTATGTCTTTCCAGCATGGCTGCTAATTTCTATGGGAGTGTCTTACACAGTTTGTTTTCATCCTTCTAAGAGAAATTGCTATATATATATAGAATAACATCCATACAAGCTGAATTTATTATCCTATTTTTATTGCTACAACTTGATGTTTGGTCAAACCAAGGCTGGTTCAGTTCAACTTTCTGAAACTCGAAACTGAGGTCCCTGATACAAATTTCAGGTTAGTTTGCACGCCTTTACTAAGTTCTGCTGAAAATTGCAGCCTTCATGACGCAAACCTCCAATTCTTCTGGAACTGATACTAAAACTCTCACAGATTTCACAAAATCAGCTTCACCCAGTAAAAAAGGGAAGTAAAACCAGAATTTGAAAAATAAAGTAGTTTGTGTTTCCATTGCTTTAAGCTCAGTTTTGTCAAGTTCCAAAGGTTATTTCATTATATTGAAATAGAGAGATTTCACTCTGATCTTGCAATTTAATTTGCAGTTCTGTTGATGATGTGCTGGCCGGAGCTGGAGCTTTCACTGTGTAGAAGCCGAGAAGATAAGGGGCTAATGTATATGTCTCAAACACTGACAATTGAACAGCCATGGAGCCAGCCAAGGATTGGTGGTAAAAACACACTGGGAGAAAGAAAAGTGCAACAAACACCGTACAGCACAAGTGTAGGAATGAGGTTGAGAAGCAGGTATGGACCAAAGACTGACTCAGCAGAGAGAAGATCAAGATCCCCAAAGACCCCAGAAGCTCTCAGACCCATTTTCAGAAAGGTCTAGAAGAATGAACCGTGCATGATAACCAATTTGCATAGAAGGCAAGAAACTTAGCTCCAGAGTAGGAAAACTTATCTATAAAAAGGCACCCCGACAAAGTCTGGGTGTATTCCACCAGTACCTTGGACAGCTCATCAGCTGGATTGACACTGGAGCCAGGACTAGTGATCCATCCGTCCTTCCTTCCTTCCTTCCTTCCTCCCTCCCTCCCCCCCTCTTACTGAAATTTCACCACATGTTTATACTAGAAGACAAGGGACCAACTTATACCAACTTCCATGCCAACTATATAATTTACTAATAAAACTTCTTAAGTTTTTGTGAGCCCTCTGACTTTTGTCATTCCTTTTCAACCAGGGGCATCTATGAATCTTGGGTGCCCCTTCACCTTAGAGGTGAGATGGCACACACTGCCATAACTCCCTTGGCTAGGCAGAACTGAAACAAGGTAAAAGGAGGTGTTAGACACTGAGGAGAGCAGGTGTTACTACAATTACACACGGGGAGAAGAACTATTAAGTAATAGGTATAGAATTTTTAAAAATCAGATTGCTTTCCTTCTGGCATCGCACTTTTGTCATAAACTGTTGTATAGTGTCATGGAGTTCTCCTAAGCAGATGGTGTGTTTTATCTCAGTGGTGTTTGCTTATTGCTCATGGATGAAGTGATTTTTCTATATAGGTAGTTAAAGTGTGACTTTATGTTCCTTGGCAGTCCAAAGTGTTATTTAGAGTCTTAAAATGTAAGTTATGGTTAACTTATTTCCCATTTTAGTTCATACATGCTTAGCAGTAGGTGTGCTTCAAAAAATACAAGTAAACACAGATAACTAAGTGCACCTGTGGAGGTTTTCAACAAGTTCGTCTATGTTCAGGGGAAGGAATTGGTATTTTGTGCCAGCTGCAGGTTATATTAGGAAAACTTTGCAACAGTAGGGGTAATGAAGAAATAGATGGAGCTTTTAGAGCTCTTTAGGAATTGGTTGAATAAACATATGTCAGGAACAGTTTAAGTATGTGAGAGTGCAGTGAAGACTGTCCAAGGTATCTCCCTCAGAACTTGCATGTAATTCCTAACCTAACAGGTTTTCTAAATGGCCCTTCAGGATGGCACACAGATGATGGTGCTGGCCTCATTCTTGAGACTTACAGTCATGGAATTTGCCCCTCTGGGCAGTTGCAGAGGAAATACCTGTGTTTATACACTCCAGTGTTTAGGCTTCCCAGGGAACTCATAAGGTATGTATCTTACAGAGAAACATACCTTGCCTTTGTTTTGGGTTTTTTTTCGCTGTTTTGGTTTTGCTTGGTTTGGTTTTTATTTCCCAGTTGGCTCCTTCTTTCTGCCAGCCTCACATATTTGCTAATTTTAGGGCTACTTGAAGACTCCTACTGTGGTCCAACAGAAGCAGATCATTTCTCCAGTTGGTTTCCTGTGGGACTCAAGTTTGAGAACTTGTATGTGTTAGGTTGCAAGCCTGCAATGCTACCAACAACCTCTGAAATGGCAGAGAACTGACTGGGATGCTGGCTTTCTTCTTTCTGCATCACTAAAATACGAGATTGCCCTGAAATGGCATGACTAACCTGTATTATCTTTTAAAAGTATTTTAGCAGCTTGGGCTATATGTGATCTTCCTTTAAAACTTCATAGGGAGGGGAGTTTTCTAAACATCCATTGCACTACCTCCTGCTACTTTTTAACACTTAGTGAATGAGATGAGCTATTAATAATTTGTAGTCTACTTTTCTTACATAAGTAAGTGAAAGCTCTCCATCAGTTGCTAAATACTGTGAAACATTGTGATCAAAGGAACAATGAGCATGTTAGCCTCAAACTTGCCTGACATTCATTTCAATTCTGCTACTCTAATAGCACCTGTTAAATTATCAAGCTACAGGTAGTTTTTTTGACATACACATTCCCCTTTCTTTTCTAGTGCGCTTTTTTATTTTTATCACCGTTGTCTAAACTGTTTCAATAGAATGTCATTCATTTGTATCATTATTGGAAATACTAACTGTGTCTCTGTCACACACTTCCCACACTAGCAGTGAAGTTTGAACATTTCAAGGATGGTTAAAGGAATAGTAACAACATATGGGTCTTCTGAAGTGCCTCATACAGGACACAAATATAGTGCCCCTAGATGAGATCACTGCAGGGAGAGGTTTTCAGTCTGCTTCTTTCCTTTGGTTTCCTTCTGTCCTTCCTTCCTTCTCTCTTCAAAGGAGAAGGTGCTGGTAGTGTCCCAGTGTGATTAGTGAATATGACTATATCGTTAGTGCAGGCAGTACTTCATCTTACTCTCTAGCTATATATCAACATTTATAAATAGATCATCTTGATACCTTTTCAAGACAAGTAGTGTTGTGGTGGTTTTATTTGATTTGCACTTCTTCAGAAAGGATAATTATGACAAATGTTTCCATTACCTATTGCTAGTGCTTTGGGAAAGGAAGACGCTTGTGATTGCAATTAGCTCCTGCAGACAGCAGAAGAACTTTAACCAAAACTAGGTATGCTTTGGTGTTAACTCTTTCCTTGGCAGAAATCAGTACTCACTGTAGTCACTGTAGTCTGACTTTGCTGTGGACACAGCATTTGGGCCAAATGGACACAGTATTGATACTGAATGAGGGCACTACAGAAGTTCGAACCAAGAGGTGCCTCATTACTCTCTAGGCTGCAGTTTGTCTGAATGAAACTGACTCTTCCATTTCTATTAATTCTGACTTTGATATTTCTGATGTGATCCCTCTCAGATAAAATCCTTGGCTGACTTCTTTCAATGCTGCTGCCCCACTCACTTATAGGGCTGTCTTCTTGCTTTTTCATCCAAGACTCTTTCAGCAGCAAGTCATAGCAATGTAAATCCCAAATCCATCCAAAGAGATTGTAGCTACAAATGTGTCTACTAGCTCTTCCAGTCAGGAGACTTATACTGGCTTTAGAGACTGGAGCAGGTCCCTCATAATTTTAGCATTTGAATCAGGAAACCCTTTTGGTTCACCTGAATTAAACTTGACTACATGGTTGATTGATCTTTTAGATACTCTTAGTCATACACAGTAGTAGCAACACCACAGTAGTACTCTATTATAAATATTTCCAGTAGCCCCACCTATACTATTTGTATTATGTAATGTGATTTACACCTCACAGAGTATACTAGGATGTGGTGTTAAGGCACATGGCTGGTGAACACCATCACTGCTCTTGGGTAGTAATGTAAAGTACTCTAGTATACAGCTCTTCTAGCTGTTGTGGAAGAAAGGGCTTTAAATGAACTTTACCTGGGCAAGTCTCTTGAAAAAACTATGTGACCTCTGTCGCAGCAGTGACTTGCTGTCACCTTCTTCCTTAAGAATACAGACCTGCAATAAAGCTATCTGCAGCAGAATCACTACAAACCTCCATCAGTCAGTTTACATCTGGAGTCTGGCGCCCTTTGCAAAATGACTTACATTGGCCTGCTTTCTTCATAGTCAAGATATGTCATCAGGGGCTTCTAATAATCTTCACATAGAAAAGATTAGCACAAGGTGATTCCCATTCACTTTCTGATTAATACTTGGTGACTCAGCTGGTCATCCCATGCAGATGAACTACATTTATCGTAATTGAAGGTTTTCCATAGGCAGAATTTGTAAATCTCTGTTCCTAAGATCTGAAGATCTCTGTTCCTGAAAATCTTTTTGCCTCCTTTTAGATGGCTGAGACTCTTGACTGACTTTGCCCATTATGGCTGGCTTTTGTTCTTCCTCTGTTGCAAGATTGAGCAGCACTGCAAATTAATCCAGTTTTCCAAAAGGGACAATCACATTGGTAATTTTTCACTTACTGTGTTTAAAGCATCACTTAATTCTTTCAAATTCTATTTAAACTAAAATACACAGATTGCTGAGATTACAGTATGCAAACATATCATTTTAGTTGTACTTTTCTTATCTAATTTTGTCAGTCACCTGACCAGTATGTGGCTGTTTAAGTGTCTGCAATGCCCTGAAACTATTTAGTTGGACCAGCTGCATATAAAGATGAATTGGCTTGAGCCTTCAGTAAATGCTCCTCAATATCAGTGCCATGCATATGTACTGCCTTTTTTTGCCTTGAACTCCTTCAGTAATCCTGGCTTCTAGTGATGATTTTTATGTACTTTGACTAGATCTTCTAAGTGCAGACTGCTCTTATTCGCTGTTTACACCTTTGTACTTCATGACTATAATAAGCAAGGATTTAAAACTAATATCTGTACAAAAAGGATAAGATTTCCAAAGAGCAAGTTTATTTACATCTTCTTGTATCAGATCATGAAGAAATGTATGTAGCAAGGACTCAGTAAAATTGTCCTACTGCTACAGTTTCTTGTAACACAAACTTTGAATGTGCAAAGCTTGCCTCTTATATGAATCACCCAGCTCTACATTTTTACTCATTAAAAAACTGTAAAGGATCTTGCAACACATTTATCATGATTAGTTCTCTGAAGATGCCAACACAATTCCACAGCAACTTGCATGGAAATAGTCTGTAATAGCACTGAATTTGTGTTGTACAGGGCTGCACAGTGGAGCCTTCCTAGGGAATAATGAAGAAAAAGAAGCCATATCCTTTTGTTGGGGAAGATCATTCCAGATCCTCCGAATCAGATGACTTCTCACTGTGTGCTTTACTCACTGTTCAGCTAATGTCTTGTTGCCTCATATAATGTTGTATAGGTCTGTTTGTAAGACCTGTTTCTAGACACATGACAGACACAGTTTTAAAGGCTGACTTGAAAAATAAAAAGCAAGAAAATTTGTAGAATATGTTTTCTCTTTTCTGAGTGACCTTTGTAGACCAAGGTCATGGCTATTTTAATTGCAGGCTGTGGTTGAGGCCCCTCCATTATCAGAGATGCACAGAAGTGGGATTGGTAAGTAAGGGAGAGAATTCTCCTGGCAGCATCCAAGGCCAGAAGGGCTTATTTGGTCTTGACAGCTTTTCAGTGCCTGGCTTCTCATAAAGCCAAGGGTTCAGATCTGTGGCAGTAGGGAATGGCACAAAGAGCTGACTTGAAATAGGAGCTCCAACTGACTTCAGTCTGTTCTAAGCCATAATGTCTTTCTAAGGCTACTCACTTCAGCTATAGTTAAAACTACACACCTGGTGTCATAAGATGTGTGACAAAAATCTAAGGGGAATGACAAGTGAGCCCTTTCTCAAGGAATTTTGCTTAAAAAAAATATTGTCAAAATTCCTCACTGAGCTAAAAATTAGTCTGAGGGCCATAAGGATTTCCCCTACTCACTGCAGAAGGTATCCACACCCAAAGGCATGCAGCAGCCAGGAAGGGAAGCATCATCTTTCTTTCTTTACAAATGCTCCCCTCTCTTTCTAGGGTGGGGGGAAAGGGATGGAGAGAGTCAGGACAGTGAAAGAGTTCTATAAAGGAGGCAATGGCAAATTATTCCTGTATGTCTTCTCCCTCAATCATTTACCCTGGAGCACTGAGGAGTTTCAGTTCAGTTTTGGTCCTTGAGCAGTTCCTGATGCAGCATGACTGCATTCCCCTTCTACAATCAGTAAACAGAGTGCTCTCACTCTCTGCAGTTTCTATACACTAGCAAGAAAAAAACTCAAGCTGGGTGACCTGCCAAGGTAACCTTATAAATTTCAGTGGCTTTAAAAATTTCATCAACCTTAACCATATGTGCTGAATGCCCCCAACAGCTGCAGGTTAAGAAGGGCATTCAACACATAATTACCTCAAAATTGACTTTTTTCTGTTTAGTGCCCATGAGCCTCTCCTTGACATGGCTGGCTGGCTCCCATTCAAGTGATGATCCAGTATACTGCATGCTGGTGATGCAGCAGCTTCCACTGAGCCCGCTGAAGCATGGGACAAGCTGTGGGGATGGTGGGAGGGGAAGTGCTGCTCTATGTATTGACTTTCACATTGTACTTCTTTTTTACTTCTTTTTTCTTTTCAGAAAATTTTGTAAAAATATATCCAATTTTTGTTTGTCTTTTTTTTTTTTTTTTTTGGGGGTGGGTTTTAATGGCTGGTTAATAGTCTGTCTACAAACAAGACATTTTGCATAAGGCTTTACTCATGGTGGCAGCTGGGCAGACTTGGGTCACACTTAGGAAAGGGAGGACTGAATCAGACCTCACTTATTTATAGTCCAGCACTGAGTGTTGCTCAAGGCATTCAGGATCTGTATTTAAGTTATGACTGGCAGATCACTCTTGAAAACAGAACTGTTAATTTATTTAGAAAATACATTTAGTAATCAGTAATTTTCTGGAGTATATTAGTTTTTCTCACTAGAAACGCTGGGCAGCATGATCATGAACCGCCTTGGAATGTGGAATGGTGACTGAATTAAATCCATCAGCAGGAGTAGTTCAGAACTATAATAGTACAAACAGATCTGTCCTAGGTTTGATACGTGGTACTGCTTGTAAAGCAGTAAGGAGATTATACTGTACCACTGGAAGTTAAAGGACCTCAAGTTCCTGTTTCCTCTCACCAGAGGAGATATCTTTGTTCCATGGAGGTTCCTCCTGGTTGGGAAGTGTGTTTTGCTGTGGCCAGTCACTTACTACCTGTGTTACATTGGAAATAGCATGACTGGGAAAGAAGTGCTGTGCTTATACCTGAAAATATCAGTCTTCTTCCTGTGAGAATTGTGCATCCAAGTTGCTGGGCTTGAGTCCCTGCAGGGATACTAAGGATGGGCTTCATCTCACTAGTTGCAGATACCTGCATGAGTTACGTGTCTATGGAGAGCAATACACGCTTTCAGGGCGCAATTCATTGCATCCTAAAAGTGTATCCTTAGGTAACCAAAATGGTCAGATGACTTGTGATGCTGAAGGGCCAGTTTCTAGCACCTCCTTTGGCTGTTGGTGGGTGTGTCTGCAGATGTCCTAGGTCGGCAAAGTGACCCCTTGAGGGCCTGATGAGGGAAACTAACTGATTCCTGAAAATGGCTGATGCCTGAAAACAATAATCACTTTTTTTTTAAGTCTTTGGAATGTCCCATTGCCTGTGACCTTCATTAAGACTTTGTAGGAATGCAATGGCCCACGAGAGGAGTTAGTGCAGTGCTGTGCCACTACTATTTCTTTCTGATCTCCGATACAGCTGGGATATCAGCATTCATGTGAGGTGCCCCTTTTTCCTAGTTAGGAATTGTTTTTTATTCCTAGCAGGTCTGCTTCAAATAATGTTCGTGAGTATGACTATGTCATTGCAATCACATATTGATTAAATGCAATCACATATTGATTAAACTCAACATTTGGGTCAGTTTTTAAATTTGATAATCTGTCACCATTTATAGATAACCATTTTTCTAAATATTATTTGAAGGGGTTTTTTTATATTTAATATGAAATTTTACCTGATACAATGAAAGAAT
This sequence comes from Scytalopus superciliaris, assembly GCA_013400415.1. Taxonomy (NCBI): domain Eukaryota; kingdom Metazoa; phylum Chordata; class Aves; order Passeriformes; family Rhinocryptidae; genus Scytalopus; species Scytalopus superciliaris. The sequence goes on along the minus strand of VXBX01005195.1, from coordinate 569,715 downwards.
TTAATTCTATGCTTGTATTACCATCCAGGAAAAGACTTTATTCATACAGAATGTTTACTTACATAGCAAGTGGATATCACTATATTACTTCTCCACACTTTAAATACCAGGAACCTTAATCTATTGCAAGTAGCGATGCAGGCACAGTGGTACAGAATCAATTGGTTGTTTTTACATTACACATGCAGACTCCACATTTCCTGAAGTGACACCAAAAGACAAGCTTTAGTAAAAATCCTGTAATTAAAGTAGAAGTTCCACCGAATGCGAAGTGCTAGTTGCTGCTTTATCAGCATAATGAATAGGACCAGAAGAGATTGCCTCCATAATCAAACTCCTGCACTGGCTAAAGTTCAGCACTATTTCAAACCAACAGCCGAGCCTGTAGGTAGGCACCAGTTGGTGGAATCGACAACACCAGTGTTTTAAAGCAGTGAGGGCTCTGTATTTTGAGAGCCATTGCAGCGCAGCAGAAACATAGGTCTAATTTCCTGTGATTTCTCATTTTAGTGCTCGAAGGCTGATTTTAATAAAAGAGCCATGCATCCTAAAAATTGTAGTGCCGAATTATAATTTATTTATCAGCGGTTCCTCTAAATCCTGATGGGTTTTGTTCCTAGGCTTTTGTATTTATAAAAGAGAGGAGCATCCTCTCCTTTTTAAAGCACCTCATCATAAAGGGTGATCTTTGAAAGTGAGGGGGTATTTTTTGCTTTAATAAAATCTGATTTTTTTCCTGTTTGTATTCTGTCTTCAGGTTCCTTTATTTCAGTGATGGCATGATTATAAATCTGAGAAGCTGGCTTCTGGTCTGTCTTATATTCAGCTGGACAGAATGTATATTTTTATACCTTCAAGGTATTTTATGATCATATATCTAGCCAAAAAATGCTTAATGAGTAAAAACATGCAACACAGGCCTGGCAAAAAGTAGGTCTTAGTGACTCAGCTCGAACCTTCCTAGTTAGTTCCCTTGACATCTCCTGGGTTTGCCCTCTTGTTGCTGAAATGAGGTGATGATACCTACCTTCAGGTGATAATTTTTTTTATCATTTTGGTGAAACGTTTGAGAGGACAGAAATTAAGCCTGCTACCCTACTGTGCTCCTTTCCCTATCGGTGTTGGGCTGAACAATTTTTTGAGGGAGTCTCTTTGCTCTTTTACAGTTATCTGTGAACTTTGTAAAATAGGAACAATAATATTTGGTTTCTGTTGATGAAGCATATTCTGAAAAAGCTAAATATAATTAACTATTCAAATTCCATTAGCTGAAAAGCAATGCATTTTGGGGAGGTTTCCAACATGCCAGAGTTATAAAGTGTAAATTACAAGAGAACTATAAGAATGAAATTCAAGCATGTCCTATAGTTGTAATTGTGGTGTAGCTGGGTATCAGGATACTGTCTCTGTGCACACCCAAATTAGTAATTTGTATAGTATGTAGTATGTCTGTGAGCTCCCCAGTTAGTCATGTACGTAGGTGAGACAAAGGTTTTGCCTGAGACAATGGATCAACCTCAGACACTGTGATTGAATTAATTCTGATCCACTTTCACAGCAAAGTATTTGACTATTTGGTGCAGGAGTTCTCCAGGTGGGAATTTTAGTACTATAAATTCATCCAGGGAGCTCCTGGTCTGCACTAGTTGGTAGTCACTACTTTTGTCCCTCCACTTGCTGATTAACAACCTGAGTAGAGACATATGAGGCTCCTCTGGGTATTTCCTTTTGCAGAATTGATCAGATTGTACCTAGGCAAGACACTTGTCCATGATCAGTAGGAACTGTCCGTGCAGATGCAGGAATGGTCATTCAGGACACCTTTTTAATGTAGGTGAGATATTTAGGGGATGATTTTTAGGTAATGTAAGATAATGCATAGTGAAGGACCATGCATATGCTGGGATGGTCATGTAGGACCATGAGCCAGCTGGGTACAAGAATGCAGCAGACTGGGGGGGTCCCGCATTTCCTTCAGGAGCCTCTTTAAAACTGACAGCTTCACAAAAATAATTTGAAATTTCCATGCTGGAATTTTTGAGTGAAGTTCTATTAGAGAATGTTCACCTATTCAAACTGTGGCTTTGAGGGAGGTGTTGAGATCACAGAGAAATATATTTCTGGGTATGCTTCAAGTTGGGTGTGTGGCTGAGAAAAGTGCTGGTTTGGTCAATTGTCCGTTACTCACTGGTCAGAGCTTCTGGTGGTTTAAGAGTGGCGTACTCAGCATTGACTCTTTGGTTACACTCAGGAAGTTTGAAAGAAATTAGTTGTGACAACAAGACAAGCAGAATTTTGATTTTTCAGCTGAGGTGAAGAAGGCATTGTAAATGAATACACTTAAATATTCCATTTTGGTTTTCCTCCCAGCAATATTCCCTTTTATACATGCCGGAAATATCACTGCAGTCAAAAATGCCTCAAAGAGTATGTAAAGACTTTCTAAATGCAACACCTTGAAAACTGACTCAAACCTGATAGGAGATACATTGTGATTTGCTTTTTTTGGAAAGACAATGAGTCACTTATGTCACAAGGGAAGTTAGAGTGTGCATTTCTATTTCTGGGTTATGGGGATCATGTATAAACTGTAGTGCAGTCATTTGATGCTGTAACTGCGGAACATTTTGGCCTAATATAACGTATTTTTCCATCCATTGCACTCTTTGCATTGCAAACTTTGGAGCTGTCAGGATCAGGCAGTTTTTTATTACAGCATATTAATTACTTGCTATTTAAATATTTGGGTGGGAGGTCCTACTTAGGCAGACTTAGCTGATCTATCTTTAAAACTGCCTGTGATTGATCAGGTAAGTGGTTTTTTTAACCCTGGCAAAATTGCCTGCCATGGTTTATTTGAAAAGCCTGAACCAAAGTAGAGGAAAGCATGCTGCACTAAGATGAACATAAAAGGGTATCATAGAAACCTGTGCACATGACATTTTACAGTGAGGAATACAAAAATATTTTGTATGATTTGTAGAATGGCAATACCCCTGCTTTAAAATATACAAGATATCATTGCAGTCAGAAATAACTCATGAGCGTAGTGAACTTTTTTAATGTAATGTAGCCAGCAGTAGAAAATCAAGCAGTGAATTAATGTCCTTGGAATAAATACACTTGGGCTGTCTCACCACCATTTTGTGAGCCATGTGCAGTGTCTTGTAGGAGAGGAGAGATATGGTTGATAGTGAAATCTCAATTGCCAGTTTTGTACTTATTTGCTGTAAAATTCATCCAGGTAAACCAGCAGATAGCAAGGATAGACAGCACTGTGTTATCTAACAGTTTTCTTTCCCTCACATGAAGTTTTCACAGAGCAGACCTCTCTAAGGGAGAACAGGATGATTTTGGGATGGAAAAGGTGGTGAGGGTGGTGAACAGGTTGCCCAGAGAAGTTATGGATGCCCCATTCCCGGAAGTGTTCAAGGCCGGGTTGGATGGGACTCTGAGCAGCCTGGTCTGGTAGAAGGTGTTCCTGCCCATGGCAGGGGGGTTGGGACTAAATGATCTATAAGATCCCTTTCAATTCAAGTTATTCTATGGTAAAAGAGCAGAAGGAAAAAGGGGGGAAAGCTCTTTTGGGTTCTGGAGTATGAGAAAACCAAAGTAAATGATCAGGATGGGTGAGATGGAAAGGCAACTGTGGATGCAGCAGAGTGACTGTATCTGGTTTGTACATGCATTACTTGACAAAATGTAGGGACTATCCTCCGTGAAGTTCAGTGGTGGTATACTAAAATTTGCACTTAAATTAAGATGCCATCTTCTTCTAATAGAGGAAATCAGTTAATCATCCTGATAAGAAACAGGTATAAATTTATTAAAATTTTATTTCATGTGATACAGTGATAATTCAAGAGCGAAATCCTCTGTACCTCATTTAATAAAATGGTTTAAAAGTATATGACTTAACTGCTGCTCTGTCCTTTTGGGCCTTGTGGCAGGTTGGAGAAGTGAGGTGGCTATAGTTGCTGAGCACTGTTGTTATTCCCAAACCAACCACAACCTCTTCCGTGTGGAGGAGCGGGCGTGATTAGAGACATGAATAGGAGTTTAGGCAACAGGGCAAGTTTAAGTGACTGACACCACTGAGTAGCTTTCCAACCGTTGTAATGAGAGCTTAATTATCCATTAGTAAGGTGTGTGGCTGAACGGGCCTGGGATTGTAGAGCAATATGGGATCCACCAAGAACACATGCTCCTGGTACTGGGAGCCCAGTAGCGTCTCCTTCAAGTGAAAATCCTCAGTGAGAGGTATATCCTGCCTCACTTTTAATGTGGAGAGAGAAGGGAAGAGTAGCAATTTAGCTTTGATTTCTTTAATCTCTTTATAGAATACACTGAAGCTTTTCTTACTTTGGAGAGAGCTGGGGTCTTATGAAAGTGCAGGTGTTGATGTGTAAGGCTGTAGTGCTGTCATTCAAGTAGATTCCACTCTTAAGGAAAATCTTTGCACGTGAAGCCCACTGACCTCCTTGACTAAAGGATATTTTCCAGAGAGTCATACAGTCTTCATCTGAAATTTCAATAAATGGAGTACCTAGCACTTCCTTTGGTAGTTTGTTTCAAAGGTTAATCACCCTCTCTGCTAGAAGTAGAGGCATTAATTCTCATTTAAATTTATCTAGCTTCAGCTTCTAGTCATTGGTTCTTGTTATGTCATTCCCCATTAGATTAAATAGGCCTTTAATATTGGCATTTTCTCCCTGAAAAGGTACAGCTTTGCTGTAATCAAATCTCTTCTTGGTCTTATTTTGAAAAGCTAAACAGTATTAACTTCTGAGGTCCCTTACTAGAACACTTTTTCCCAGATCTCAGTTCGGTGTTTTGTAAGTTCTCCAGTTTTATTTAATTCTTGTAAAAGTAAAATTGAAGAATGCTATATGATGTTCTGATATTGTTCCCATCAATGCAACAGTTAAAGTTATCTTTCTCCTAATTGTGGCTCCATTTGTCCAACCCAGTGTTACATTGCGTATCTTTGCTGCATTGTCTGTGTGAAATCTTCACTCAGTCCAATTTATTTGACATTTTTCAGAGAAAAGAGACACTGTATCATGAATTGTTGTAGAAGGGAGAGTTCCTTCCTCTTTACTTTCCTGTCTTTTGTATGGTCTCTAATAAACAAAGAAACTACATTTCAAAGAAGAAAATAAAAATTAATGTGACAGTCCAGAGATTAGGGAAGGAATGACACTTTTAATGGCAAGAAAAGATCTACTATGTTACAAGCTTTTGCTTTATTGCCAGTAGGAGACCAGATAGAATTATTTGTGCTTCAGCCAATTCTTAAGCCCAGTGGGGAGCAGCCACTGAGTTTGAGGTCAAGTTTTCAGAAATAAGGCTCTGATATAGTGATCTAAACTCTGAAACCACCCTGTGCAAAAGTATTAAGAAGCCATTTGTGAAATTATTTGGTAACATCCAAGGACACCTTTATAAAGGAGGTTTCTACACTTCTCTAATTATAGAATAGACCATGCTGTACATCATATATGTGCTCTCTTCAACCAGCTGTCTTTCATGTCAAATGTCAAATTGTAGCATTTGGGTTATTGGTTGCTGGTTCTTTTCTGTTCAGCTCTCAACAGCAGTTTAGCAAAGCCTTTCCTAGGTTATGTGATTGTACCATGTCTATCTGCCTTTTCTTTCCTCAGTGAATCTGCAGGGAAAAAATTGATAGATGTGGAAAGGTCTTAGATTATTGTCATTGTTGTTCTTCTTGTTGTTGTTTTAGCATGTTCTAACCATAAGAAATGGATGTGACTGGAGCTCAAGCCCTAGACCAGATGCACAACTGCTGTTCCTTCATGGTTGCTGGTGCTACAAGCTCCAGTGGGGCATCTTGTGCTGCATTTTCATTCCTTTCATATAGTGTATCAATAGGGATCCTTTCCAGATTAAACTACATTTTGTCATTTCTTTCTTAGCAGTACTCAAATACTGACTAGATATTTATAGGATGCAATGAAAGTACAGTGTACTAGATGATAGCATAAGAGATAGACATGCAAAAAAACAGGCTTTCAAAAAGTGTTGCAGTGCCAAATTATGCATGTAGAAGTCAAGAAATGCAAGAGGTAAAGCTGCTTCACGCTGTTTTAATTTCATTCTTTCATGTGTATATTATCCAGATTCTGGACTGGCGGGTGCCTATTATGTATATTCATCTGATACAAGCTTATTTTGTGATTACAGTGCACAAAGAACAAAAGGGTGTTATGAGGTAGATGAGCTGTTGTGTAGAGAATTCTTCATTCACCAGTTGTACTGTGCCACCTCAGCATTTTTAATTTAAAGTGTGCTGGGTAGGGGACAGGGAGAAGGTGGAACGAAGTGACAAAATACAGCACTTCATGCACTGTACCACACCAACCATGTGCAGAAGACTCCATTGCATCCACAGCAGAGACCAGACCTTTGCAGTTCATGAGGCAGAAGGTAACTCTTGGCTAATGAGTAGACCAGCAGCCAGACTGAAGAACTGTGAGGCTGTCACTTACCCATCTTCTCCTGCCAGCAGAGCATTACTGAGAGGTCCCTAAACTGTAAATTCTGTTGGGAAGCATGCTCCTAGTCTTTTCTTGATCTTTTTCTGCCACTGCCCTTCCCTCTCCAAGGCAGCTAGCCCCACATGGATCAACATGTATGTACTGTTTTATGGAAGTGGTATAACATGGCCACATCTGAATAATACCTCAATGTGCATGTGCTCCTGACACTAGGGTAGCAGCTACTCTCTGTTTTGTTATTCCAAAGTGTGATCATGTTCAGGCTTTTCTATAAAGTGAATTCTAGATTCTTACACATGAACTAGATAATTTTTGTGTGTGTAGTCTTTGAAAAGACTAGTGCACTAGTCTTTGAAAAACTCAACCCTAAATATTGAAATTTGTCTAAATTGAGAGTACTGAAATTATCATATGAAAATATGTCACTGCTTTAGTGGAATGTAGTTCTGACAGCTGTTAATATAGTAAGATAAACTGGTACATGTGATTTGGTATTTCATTATGTAAAACCTGCAGAAAGAGTTCCTCTGAGTCCTTCATGTTACAAATTTGCTTGAGTTGAGTACCACTTGTGAATTTCAGGTTAGTGAATTCCACTCACAAGAATTACGTATGACATAAGCCCTGTTTAGTAATTGTTTTCAATATTCAATTGGTGGCTTCCTGCCCTGTTGAAGGTTTCATATATTGCATCTTCAGTGATAAGGGGGTCCACTTGGCATTGTTTAGTCTTTATTGGGAAAGATACTGCATCAAAACAAGAAGTTTGGAGTTCATGATGCAATGCCCTTTTTGATATTCCAGATAAATAATTCCATTTTAATCTCACAGTAGGAAAACAACTGATTGAGATTTAATGTCATATACAAGGAGCTGCACAATGTGTTAGTTATTTGTCAATCTGATGGAAAAGCAGAGGAGTTTGCTTCCTTTGATTCCAGCCATGCTATATTTTATGACTGACTTTCACTTGTTTTACCCGTTCCAGATAAAATCTGTCATGATTATACATCAGAAAACACTTCATTATTCCATGCATGAGAAATAACTGTAGTCAGTGCAGAAGCAACAGATTGCTGCCTCTCACAAGCTTTATGAAAGTGTGTTGTAATGAGATCGAGTACTGGATCGATAGTTCTCTCTAGTAATACAATCTGCTGTCAGATAACTTCCAACAGCTTTACAGATTTAATGAACTCCCTGGGTTGATGATAAAAATATAATGTAAGGAGGAAACTAAAACAACATCATGTATTAGATATAGCCCTAGGCAACATTTTATGACTGTCTTTCCTTCAGTTGTATATTTTTAATTATAAAGTCAGTATGCATCAAGCACTGTCCTGAAATTCTCCATCAGTGAAATTCATCTTGCTCTTCTCAAGTCAAGGCTAAGGAGGCTTCATGTAGGGAGCTAAATGAGAATTTTAAGCTCTGTGTTCACACCACTTTCGTGATGGTATTTCAACCTGTGAGCTGGAGGAAAAGCCATTTTTCCTTGTGACCTCTCCTGGGCAATTAAACTATTTTGGAGGAACATACTTTGTCTTCAGTCCTCCTCTGTCCCATCCACAGTAGAATCAGCAGAAAAAGGCAAGGCTTACTCCTTTCTCATTGAGCCATAAGAAGGATTAAAGTTCCAGGCACTGTTTTGGAATTCAGCTGTAAGCTGGCACTTGTGGCCAGGCCTTGGACCACCTGAGACAAGGTTACCTCCAGAAGGGCAGTGAACAAAGTAATCCAGGAGCCATAGAGATTTCCTGATCAGGATTCGCATCTAACAGACCAAGTGGTGTGTCCTTGCCTAAGCCAACTTCACAGATCTCAAAAAGGGATTTTGTCCCAATTCTTTAAAAAGCACAGTGTCTCATTTGTGCATCCCAAGCAAGCCCCATCCCCGCTGCTCCAGCCTGCTGACAAGGGGAACCTGTGGACCCCCACAGTGGAGGAAGTTGCACAGGAGGTCGTTGGCCCTCTATTCTACCAAGATGACAGTGGCCATAAAAAGAGAAGGAGGATCTATATCTGATATGCAGAAATGCCAAATATTTCGTCCCTGAATAGTTTCTTTTTCGACTTATTTCAAATGAGGCAAGTACTGTCCACACTTAGTTATTTGAGGAACAATGTTCATTAAAATGTTGACACTGCTTACTATCCTATAGATTTGATTGGTAACATTAGTGGGAAAAGGGCAAAATTTATGTAAACAATTCACTTCTGTTAGAATTACTGAAAAACGGAAATATCTCCAAAGCAATAACAGCAAGAAGTTATATTTATGACAGTAGCAGATTTCCTGGGGAAATAGTGCATTAAGTAAACAGGAACCACATTGTGTGTTTTGTTATCATGTTTTTTATAGATCAGAGGCTTTTAAGCCAAAGAGAATCACACTGTCCCATAAAAGTGAATTCTTTCCTTTTGGCTTAGATATAATTCCTAGCAGGAAATAGAATCAGAAGATTGGCGTGAACATGTAACTTGAATTTAAAAAGAGGAGGTCCAATTACATTATTTCTCTATATGATCCAAGCTCCAAGACGTTTTCATAGCAATCCTTTGTATGTTGGACAGACAGCTTTTTGTGCATGCTGTTAGACCTACTAGTGTTTTTCTTAAGGAGCCTGACTGCTACTTGGGCCACAATTTTCAGTGCAATTCATTCTTGTTTAGTTCTAGAATTTATCATGTTAGTGACCTACTGCCTCTTAGAAGAAAACAACCTCTTATAGTATCATTGCAAACCACTGAGATTCCTCTGTGCTAACTGCATTTGATCAAGCTTCAGTGATTTTGAGAGTTGACTGGTCTTTTGATGGGACTTAGTTTGAAGGGACATTTTCTTGCAGACAGCTACTAGTTTATGAAACACCTCAGGGGAAGTAGGTATATTTTGTGGAAAGAGGGAGAAGGAGCCTGTGAGCTGAATATAATAAGCTTTTAGCTGAATACAGTAAGCTAAATATAATTCGTTCATACATCTCTTGGAAAATGATATTCCAATATTTCCATAGGAATAGAGTTGCATGTTTCAGAAACAAGGGTCTTTGTTCCAGGACTATGAGCTGTTTGCTATTTACTAGCCCACAAATTTGGATGAGGGGGAATCATGTGCCTTCCCTGCTGAAGTTCCAGACAACACAGGGATGCCAATAGAGAATGAAACCGGCAAGCCACATCACAGCTGTGCAGTTTAATACTGTAAGTGATTGCAGGCAAATGGGTATAATGTCTTCTCTTGGGCACAACTTGGAGCAGTAATTCTTTTTCTTTCTTTAACTCCTCTTTCATCATCCTTTTATATATTACATTTTTATCAGTGCTGTCTTTCTGTGTCACATAGGAACAATATAGCCAGTTGGATAATGTGGCCATCTGGTCAGCTTTAAGTGAGGAAGCCTGCAACACAACTACCTTGTGCTTGTAGAATGCTTTGGTCCACTAAACATCAAAATGTAAACTGTACTTCTTCACAAGCATTTAAATATGTGTGTATATATTAACTGATAACAGTCATGTGCCAAAGGAGAAAAGAAGTTGGAAAATGTGATTATAATGGCAAAAGTCAAGTAACACACCGATTAAACTATTACATGTTATTTGGGTCTCATGAATTGCTGTTTCCTGGTAAGAGCTTTGCAGAACAGCACAATTATTTAGGCCTGTTCGAAGTGGTATGTGGAATAACTCTTCCTAGCTTTAATGAGGAAACAGAAGATCCAAATTCAGAAGACACATCTCTCAGGATTTTTCTTGACCCAATCAACGCATCTGTTGCTGTGGTCTGGAAAGAAACTGTTCAGAAGCTTTTATCAAATTAAGGAAGAGCTCCTGGAAGTGTATATATTTTTTCCTCAATGTTTGATCCTGTTTGTAACCTCCTTTTTAAAGTCATAGTGTTAGTAGCTTCTTAAAGCACATCAATAGCAGAATTGTTCATTGCTCATTGTAACTGTCAGAAATATGTTTTTAACATATGGTATCAGCTTCATTTGCACAAAGCAGATACTTCTGATCATGATTATCCCTGCAGACTTCCTTTTGTTTGATCACTTACAGAATTAAGAATCTTTTCCAGTTCAGAGGTCCCAAAAAGTCAGTTTTCTAGTTCATCTTCATCTCAGGAGGAATGAGCTTGTTTAAGGTGAAGTTCAGTTATCTGGTCCTGCAGTCTTATGTGATTTTTAGTAGCAAACTTTTTCTCTTCTAACTTTTCTGCAGCGGTCTTTTTTTATAAAGCTTACCTTTGATCTCAGTATGCTTTCACTCTTACAGTGCATTCTGAAGCAAAACTTGGCAACAGCTGTCACAACCTAATGAACAACATCTCTCAATATCAAATGTAACACGGAGCTCTGTGAGTGTGGTGGCTTGTTCCCAAAAAACGTCAATTCTTTTGCTATGCAGCATGTAGAAAACATAGTGTATTCAGCCATCTCCTGATATGGAACTGTGAGTCTGCAGCCCAAAAATAAGACAATTTTTACAGGTGACAAAAAGCAATAATATTTGGTTGAGGTATTAAAGGATGAAAATGTCACCTCTATGTACTTTTTTAGTCTCTGCTCTGCTGGGTTATCAGCATTTCATAAGAGACAATCTGCATGTTTCTTTTTGATGATTTTCTTCTTGTACATAGCCTAAAGGGTGTTGACAGAGAAGATTAAGACAAAAGAGGTTTTCAGGGGCAAAGCAAAACCACAGTCTGCTTCATCTTTCCAGAGTTTTGCACAGAGAAGCCTATGTTCAATTACCCTATATAGAACACCTAAACCATGCAACTAAAAAGAGAACAATTTGGAATTTACAAAAATGCAAGAGAAATACATAAATTGGCATTAACAAAAACGCAAAATTTTTTTAAGCAGAGGGCTTGGCTGGATTTCACTACACAGAACAGATTTGCTAATTGTGTTTTATTAGTTCAATCTTGTTTCCTTTACCACGAGAGATTAACAACAGCTATTTTTTTCTTTCCCTGCTTGGATGCAGGAGCTCTCCTAGGAGCCTCTCCAGACAAAGTCATATTAAATAACCATTTATGAGAGTGGATTGGATAAAATTTGGAGATGATTGATGACAGGATTGCTACTGGTTGTCTACAGGATATCTCAAGTTTTCAACTGTTCTGCTGGGAGTACAATGCATAATACTCCTGCCACACGGATCTCAACAAGGCGGCTCTAGAGAGCCACAATGTTTAAATGTCCCTTTTAACAAGAATATTCATAGTGCACTGGAGATAACTTTGCTGGAGCTGAGCCTTTATGGAAACATCTGTTACTCTAATTTCTGTTTTGTTTTGTATTATTTTGTTGAAGTTGAAGTATATATATGGATATGCCATGGCAAAGAATCAGATCCTCTTGATTTTTGATAGATCTACCCCACAATATGATATTCCTATGTGAACATCAATTCAGAGCGTAGAAGGGGGAGAAAAATGCAATATGCAACAGAAGTGCTAAATTTAAAAATCCTTGAGACTGTGCATATGCCTGTACTCAGTCCACTCTGTAACTTTTCTATTTAGGGCATTAACTATTTCTGTGGCTACCTTTAAGGCTTAGTGGCTTTGTCCCAAGAATTAAAATAGCATATCTGAAGGTAGACCAGTGCCTGTCTAGGTTGTACTGATCACATTATACTCTACTTCAGGGAAGGAAGGTTTGTGGAGAGTAGCTGTTGCCTGCTGTAGTGCAGCAGAACAGGGTAGACACAGAAACCTCAGCATGGGTCAGACCAAACTCAAAAACAACAGTAGAAGGATATGAGAGGAATTGATGAAGGTTTCAAGCAAAGTAAGCTTTGACTCTTCCCTGGAAATACATATGCAGGAAACAGTATAGTAGTGCCCATTCAGAATATAGAATCAAAAGATTCTTCACTGCTGTTGGATGTGGCTCCTCACTGAAAAATCAGTGTACCTAATGAAGAATCAGCAATTTTGTAAGCTTCTCACTTTGTTGAATTTTTAACTCTTAGGAAATTATACTTTCATTAATTACTTTGGCAAACATATTTTACAGTTCAAAGTGTAAGGACTATCCTCTTTGTATACCTTATTGTCTTTCTGGACAATTAGAATTACTGTAGAAAACCTCACTGTAGTGATTAGTCTTTTATCAATGGGTCTCAAAGCACTACCTAAAGGAGCTGAGAATTATTATCCCTGTTTTGTGAGTGAGGAAAGAGTCAAAAGATGATGAAGAGGCTGGCAAAGGACAACTGGAAGAGTGTAACAATGGCCAAAATAGGAACAGAGAGAAGGACAAGCCTCATACATTATCCAGGAGGCTGTTCTTCATTCTTGCTTTCTAATGGTGTTTTCTCTCAAGAATTAATATTCAGCTAATATAATTTAGTTCTGTGTTTTCCACTGACACAGAGAACTGCACAACCTGGGTTTTATATTTGATGCAGCCCTTATGCATGTATTAAAACATTGAGCAACACTGAGCAGTCTCCCCTTGAAGGCCAATGTTTTTTGCTCAGACGTTTATGTGCTGAATCAGACATTTGCTACATTCTGCTTCCTAATGCAGAACAAAATGACCCACTGGGTCCTTCCCTTTCCATGAAGATGACTATGCCAAAACCAATAGAATTGTTCAGTTATTTATACCAGTGACAATTATTGAGTCAGATTTGTCTGACAAAATGAATTTTCCTTTCACTTCACATTTGCTATTCTGTTTAAAATGCAATAAATATTTTTAATCCAAATGCATCTCTCCACCAACTAGGTACAGACTAACCCATCTATTACTTTCAGAGATTCATTTAGATCATTAACTCTGAATTCCCTTTTAGAGGTGTATTTCCATCTCTCTTGAGTGCAGAGGCAACTTTTGGTGACCAGTATGCAACCCTGAGTGTCTCAGGAAATCCAGACTAGGTAGGAAAGGCCTTTGAGCTGTTTTGAGAGAGAGAACATACATCCTTTTTTTGGTATACATGGTTAAACTTGTCAATAAAAGAGTAAGTCCACATGTCTTCAGCAGAGGTTACTTTTGCAGACTGAAGCCTGTGTGTGCACAGGAATGAATCATTCAGGACAATGCTGGTTTTATACGATGCTCCACAGTGTGTCCTCAGAATGGGGAGAGTTGACATGTTGTTTGAAAAGGTCACTTAAAACCTATAGGCAGTTGGCAATTATTAATATTTATTACTTGTCTAAGGAACTGAACGTGAAGATATTCCTTAAAACTTGTGAGCTGACAGATAAAACTGATGAAGTTCCTGGTCTTATCTGTTAGGAACTTTTTTCCCTTTCTTTTCCTTCTTAGAATTTATTCTGTGCATCATTTTTTTTCTAGTTTTGCTGAACAATTTGTAAGTGAAGGGAAATTATATTACTATTATTATTATTTGGAGCTACACAATTATACTATTAAGGTTAATGATGCCAGCAATTAAAAGGCATCAAGTTATTTGGAAACTGTCAGTTGGGACAAATTGTTCTTTAATGTCTCTACACATGGATTACTTTGATGGGATTGTAGGAAATCAGTAGGTCAGTGCAATATTTCTTGTTGCTTTTTGCTGTCAGGAAGCTTTCCCTGCTGTCCTTGAAAAGTATTGTAGGAAAGTATAAACTACATTATACCACCCCTTATCTTCCTTATGGGTATTAGTTACAAATATTCTCATTAACTCTTCATCAATGAATTATGGACCAGCTATTTATGGTACGGAATTATAAATTGTCTGGGACTGCTTGTGCTCATGTGTTCCTGGCTCTGAAATTGCCTCTTTTTTTTACAAAACTGTTAGTTATAAAACATGTCTGGATTTCTAGGGGATGAGTGGGTTTATCACGTATGCCTTCCAAATAAAATTTTCCCTTTCTGGAAGATATTGCGTTCCTTGAATTTTTTTTTTCCTCATGAAAAGTAATTGCAAATATCAGGCAAGTTGCTCAGCTGTGCTTACATGGAACTGTAACTCTAGATGCAGCCAAGAGACAGGAATACTTATAAGCTCAGAATTTTGCAATCACTACTTTTGATAAAGTCCATGGTATTTAAAACCTAGGAGGGGACACCAGTGTTTTCTGCCATTCCAAGGTCTGTTTTGGCTGTTCACTAGTCACTCAGTCAGTATATGTAGTGATACCTGCAGTGCTTTTCCTTAGAAGATTGTCAGGTTTATTTTGGGCAATTAGATGTGACAACATCAACATTTAGCGTACTGCTTGTATTCCCTGTACTTAGTAAAGGGAAGAGCTGGTTAATACTGATAATGCATTGAAATGAACACATGTGGAGGCACAGATACATACAATTACCTAGGGGATAGTTGACATGGCATGATTTTATAATGCTACTCTCACGCCAGCTAACAATTAAATGTTAAAAAAAAGGTTTCATTTATTTCCAGTCTCAAAGCGATAAATCACAATGAAAGATCAATATCTTGATCTAGGAAACACTTCAGGTTAAAATGCTATTTGGATGCTTGAAGTTAAGAACAGCAGAGGAAAAGCCCTGCAAAGTGTAAACCATAGCTGTAATAGGGGGTAGATGCTCCCCTATCCTCTCTGGGCAATATCCACCAGAAAAAGTAATCACAGCAAAACCCAAAGCATATATTAAACTTTATTTTCAGTACAGGTAAAATACGGTGTTTAAGTGGGAATGCAGACAGTGATCTTGGAATTAGAGCAGCACTAATGAGCTGCTGGTGAGCTTCAGTGGGAGCCTATGCAAAGCACCTAATCACAAAGACCCATCTTAATTTACCTCCTTGTAGTAAACCAGGTACTTGCTAGAGCTACTCCATTTCTACGTTCCTTTAAAAGTGGAAATATCTTTTACCGATTCATTCTGCAAAGCAGAGAAGCTGGAATGGAATGAGACCAAATGCAGGAAGATTTGGAGAAGTTTGTTGGCTTTTTTTTTGTTATACCCAGATAGAACTTCACTGCCAACCTTTTGTTTTTCTTTAAAGGAAAATAAAATCTCACTGAGGAGTCTTAAAAGCAGTTTGTTTTAAGCAGTGAATAAAAGTTCTTTAGAGTTTTTATGTTTGTTGCAAATACAGATCCAGTTTGCAAGCGGCTCTCTGAACTAGCTCAAGTCTGAATTTTACAAGATTTGAAAAATCCTTCCACTTTTAATACGAAGCTCCAAAAATTATTTCTCCCCCAGGGGCTAGAAATACAAACTATTGATTCGTTTTTTGTTTTCCTGAATAATTGTGTAGTTTAACATAACTGTCCAATGAATATTGTTTATTTAGTCTTAATAGTTAATTGCTCATGTGAAACAATTATCCAGGTTTTTCTAACAACTTAGAAATCTGTTTAGGAAAATAAATACAGCAATTAGAAATTAAAAGGCCTGTTGCTCAGTATAATAACTACATTAGTTTTAAGCAATAAAATGGAGCTAAGCTTTGTTCCTTAATTACTATTATTATTATTTTTCTTAATATGGATGTGCCCCATGCCTATTTCCTGCCTGGGGCACCACATTTGCCGAAGCTGGTCCTGAGACTGTCTCCAGCCAGTTTTGCATGTACACTGTTGTGCATAGTTCATAAAGAACCAGGTGACTGATTACACTGGTAGAATGACAGGGTAGATGAGAAAACATTTAGCTAACCACAGGAAACCTAATTACAATCAAAATCAAGTTATATTTTCTCCTAATTTCTGAAATATTTTTGGAATGGGAATTACTTTTTCATCACTAGCTGTAATTGTTTTTTAAATATATATAAACCTTTTCACAGCTGCAAGTTTCAGCATCAGATGAGAGAATCATCTTGGGCAAAGGCTCACTTGCAAAGCTACTAATTCTCGATTCTCTAGGGGTGTAGCCTCTCAGTCCAGGCCATACCAGTACTTTTCTCAAGTGCAACTTTTAATTCAAATATATGCATGGGTTTGGGATTTCTCAGCACAGTGGGCCCAGATCTAAAGTTTGTAGCTAGGCAGAACTATATTTTAGGTACAGGAAAAGTAGTGATACAGTATCATAACACCAAATTAATATCTATCTAGATCCTAATGAAATCCTGTTATTTTAGCTAGAGTGATGTTTTTAATGAGGCAGAACTAAACTCTAGCTAGGTAGTAAAGCAGAGGACTTTCTGTCCATGCTCAACACAGTGCTAAAGAGCAGTAAATATATTGTGAACTTAGGGGCAAGTGTGTCTCATAGGTGCAGGAGGTTTCTTAGAGTTATGGGTGAGCATTGGCTGTGGGAGGCCTTTCCTAAAGCGCTTCTGAGTTACTGCCCTCAAGACTGTGACAGTAAACTCTGCTCGACCATGCTGACCAAGCTCATTATAAGGCAGACGAGCAATGACATTATCCTGTCATGTTGTGGTCCAGGAGGTTGTAGAGTGCTCACTAGGATGTACCCTGAGGGCACCTGAACTGCAAGGACACAGGCCACCAGCAGGTCTCATTCATGCAGGAGGCTGGACATTGGCCAGTCTGATCAAGAAACTCATGGGACTGGCACCCTCAAGATGCTGCTTCAGTACATCCTTGCATGACGAGCTGTCCCTCAGCTTTCCATGCAGAGGATAAAGCTCATCCAAGGAGGACAGGAATCCCTGTTGATGGAGAGAACACAGATTCATGTAACATTTTGCCTTTGCATTTTTAGTCCACTGCTTCTTACTCTTTAATTGCTTTTTATTCAGATCTGAGATGCTTTTCATTAGTTCTGAGTCCCCTTGGCAGTGACTTGCTAAAATCTATGAAGGCTGTGTAAGAGTAGACTTTTTGATCTGATAAAAGACACAAAAAATCGCTTGCCATATGCACCATTTGTATCAGAGGCAATTGAAGAGACTGAATGCTTTTCAGTATCTTTATTGAACCTGATGCCACTTTTACATTTCCTCATTCTGTCTGTTAAGTTTCAAAGAAAGCCAAATTCCTTCACTAAGGGGAGCATATGAAGTAGTTGCCAGTAATAAGACTTGAGCCAGAGGATGACAAGTGAACTGAAGCAGCCCAGCAGCAACGCTTGTAAGAATAATGTGTCAAGGAGATCATTTTAAGGCTATTATTGATTAGGGGAAGATGAATGTGTCTTTTAATGGTATTCTTTGGTGTATCATTGATCTTCATAGAGCCCTACCAAGCTGCCTTCAGGTGCTTCACTGAGAGCACCATACGCTGTAGCCTGTGGCTGTGTAATTTATCACAGCACCAAGCTGCTACTGAGTGCCTCCCTCTCCCTACAGGTTTTTCCCCAAAAACATGCTTGCTGCACTGGCCCAGCAGCAGGCTTCTGCTGAACTTCACTTGCATACAGCTTCTCTTTGTTTCCTTGCATATCTGGTAGGACTGATGAGCGTGCAGTCATGACTGAGTCAAGCTTCTAAAATTTAGTTAGCAAGCAGGAGAATGGTTTGTACCTTCTATACAACGAATTGCTTGGAAGTTATGACTTCTGTTTGTATTTGTTCTCAAATAGCAGGGTGTGCTTCAAAACAAACATTAGGATTACAGCTGTATCGATCACCCCCTATATCATGCTGACTGCTCCTCATGGGAAGGAGGTAGCAAGTCTCTTCCTGAAGCCAATCCCCAGCAGGAATGGCATCCAGTACTAGGCACTAATTTTTTCAAACAGATTATAAGCATTTGCTCTAAATTTTAGTATGTTTTTATAAAATCTGATTAAAGAACATTTTAAACGTTGTGAACTGTTTCTGAATGGTGCTTTCCTTCTGTATGGGAAGCTTTGTGCTTCATATGGCATGAATAAATAAACATTGTGCAGAATGCCTTCATGAAGAATCCATATTGGAGAATTTTTAAAAAAATGTGATCACATGCACTTTTTCTTGTTAAGGCATGTAACTCACTAGCTGAAATTTAATGCTTCTTTATATGCAGTAAAAATTCATGCCAGTGGTTTGATAACCAATATGTTTTGTATTCTTTCTTACCATGGCACAGAATGAGGCTGTTTCTGAAAATCTTTTAGTGCCATGCATATAGAGAATATTAATTATGCATATATTCTGGAGGTACCACTTCTTAAGAAAAATGTCAGATTTTTTCATTATTTTTGTAGTCTTGATTCTAATTCATCAACAAGCCACCACAAATCACACAGATGCATTTATTTGTGCATATTTTGCATTAATGTGGCTTTGAGACATACTGTTTCACAAAAGAATGCATTTAGTATGAATACTTAAATAAAACTTTTCTTAACCATAGAAGGTAATTAGCTGTGAAGCTCCCAGGAGCATATTGTTGAGTTATAGCTAATGACTATGAAAGTATCAGGAAATCTTAAAAAGTGTTAAACTGTTTTGGACAATCTATATGATACTCCTAGGTAACTTACTTCACTGTCATTAATTATTTTGAGGTCTAAGTGAAACTATGGAAGCACTCAAAAATGGTACAACTTTCCCTATTCTAATTTAAAAATGTAATCATAGACCTTAAAACCCCACATAATCTTTAAAAATAAAAAAAAAATATGGTTAATTAAACATTTTTCTCATTGTTGAGAAAAGCTGCAATTATGCTATGGTTCAGGTGTGATTTAAGTGCTTTGCCTCATCTTCAGCACTTCAGGGTAACTGCAACCAGTGAAGAACCAGCAGTGAGAAGCTGCCACTCCAGCCCAAGCCTCATGGTGGCACAGACTGTGTGGAGATCCTGTTGGACTGCCTTAGTGTATAAGTGTAAATGCATTGTCTTTGATCCCATGTAAAATGATTATGCCTTATTGCACTAAAGGCACGGTTTGCCATGAGTCACTGAAAGTCATTATGCAGCTTTTTTGGAGGGAAGGAATTTGGTGCTGCCTGAGGGTTTTCTCTAGTCACCATTTCAGAGAAACCACATGCAAAAAATACATATTTCGGATTTTCATACAGATTGTTGCATTCCAGGGGACAGAGGTTTTTGGTATAGGTAAATTCAGTTGTCTGGAAACAGTTCAGAGACTCACGTGGTATCCCCAGATTGAAATCAGTGCTAGGAAGCACGGGGCACTGCCCACCAAATATTTCCTGAGTGTAAATGACTGCTGCAGTCAGGACTCTCCTGAACTTAGGTCACATTTTTGTTCTATAAGGATTTTTTTCCCAATAATGCCTCAACAATTCAAGCTGCAAATCTGCAGACTCTAGTACATAAGCTTTTCTTGGTGACATGTTTATTAATCTTAGTTGTACTGCATCTCTACAGGTGGGCAAGTTTGGCATATTTGTATTATCAGTCTAATCTAAAGCCTTCTGACATAACTAGACTGAGTGTCTCACAAGCATTTAAAAGCAGAAATAGTCTATTTCTTTTAATTCTGTAGATGTGATGGGTTCTTGTAATTATGAATTTTTCTGTACTTCTATCTGTAAATAACACAGCTGTGCTGGATTTTTGTTGTTTGGCACATGTTTCATTAGTATTCTTCTCTCTGTCAAAGTAAGTAAAGAAGATAAATAAAATGTTGAGTAGTCCAGGTTTGGCTCTTACATCAGGTTTGTCCCCTGTACTCATAATCTTCTCTCTGATAGGTGACAGCTTAATTATCCTAATGGGCAGTGGTGAATACATAGTGCAAGGTGACTTGTCAGGTATCCATGCATAATCCCATGTGTATTAGAGGGAAATGCAAATATTAAATGTCAGTTCAGAAAGCTAAGTCATGCTACATACCAGTGGCTTGCCAGGACAGGATACGTGACTGAGTGGTGATTCCATCGTATCCTTGAACTTTTTCACCTTGTGTCTTTCCAGGCTGCCATGTTTCACATGAATTTCACTTAAGTGAAATTGCCCTGCCCTAGATGCAGCACATGCAGGGAGCACCGAGATGCTGGGTGGGCAATAGAGAGTTTCTGCCATTCTCAGTGATACTCTGTGCACTTGGCTTCTGAAGCTGCTTGAGGGTTCCAGGATCTGCCAATAAACCTACTGAATTAAGGGGCAGCTTCAAAATGCCACAGGAATTTTGAATTCTTGAAAGCATTGCCTATTTTCTGTCAGTCTTACTTGAATTAGCCTTTTGGTGGCTGTTCTTCATGCAGCACCAATGGAACTTCAGGAGATGGAAGAAGTCAGTCTTTCAGAGGTCCAGCAGGATAGTTTTTTTCCTTTGCTGTGGAAAGGAGAATTTTCATCTCAGGGAAAGTCTTCAGCTTGAGAGATGGCAAAGGATAATCCCCTGTCCCAGCAGGACCACCTGTGCCTGCTTTCTGAACAAGCCTTTTCAGAAACAAACAAAAAGCACAGGTTCTTTGTTCAGCAGTGCTTTGTGAATTTTACAGAAACATGGTAATTTCTGAAATTACAATAATACTCTGAAGTGGTTTAGGGTAGAAAGTAGATGTTGGTTGATCACAAAGCCTGTCAGGACTAGTATCACTGACATCTTTTTGCTTGAGCAGCAAGACAACAGGGAAGTAGAGAAAACCTGCCCTCAACTCCTAAATATTGCAGTACTCCAGCCAGGACTTAAGACATCATCTCACAGCTCTGCAGAGCTTTCAGAGCACTTGCTCAATCTCCATCATACTGTTTCTTTTGGTCACTGAAACACACAGTGGATGTTTTCCCAGTTCTCCTTCCAGCAGGGCTCTTGGCAGGCTGCTCCACCTGTCTGGACGTGTGTGAACCTGCACCTAAGGGGATAATTCTGTGCAGTGAAAGGTGGTGTCTGCTGGGGTCAATTCAGTCTGCATGTCTGTCTTTTTGTGTGCACATTCAATCCATAAACTGACAGGTAAAACCTGGATGTATTGCTAAGCTACAAAACCCAAGAACTGCAGACTTCAGAGAATCATAAAATGTGCTGAGTTGAAGGGACCCACCAGGATCACTGAGTCCAGCTCCTGGCCCTGACCAGAACCACCCCCAAGAATCACACCAGGTGCCTGAGAGCATTGCCCAAATGCTTCTTGAACTCTGTCAGGTTCGGTGCTGTGACCACTTCCTTGGGGAGCCTGTCCCAGTGCCCAACCATGCTTTGGATGAAAAACCTTTTCCTGATATGTAACCTAAACCTCCCCTGACTCAGCATCATGCTGTTTCCTTGAGTCCTGTCATAAGAGTGAGGAGGTTGGTACCTGCCCCTCCTATTCCCTCACAAGGAAGTTGTAGACTGAATGACATCTCTCCTCAGTCTCCTCTTCTTCAGACTGAATAAACCAAGTGTCCTCAACCACTCCAGACCCTTCACCTTATATGACAGAAAATTATTGCCTGACAATGCAAAGACGTCTGCATTTGTGATCTGAAGGGGTGCTGTGCTCAGTTCCTGTGGCAGTGAGAGATGCGATCATTTTGCTTTGCTTTGCAGTGACTCGGTTGCATAAAATTCTTTCTGATCCAAGTACTTGTGAATCAGCCAGAACCTCTTTCACCAGCAACAGTCATGTTTTCTTTTTTCTTTTTATTATTATTTTTTTTCATTGGTGTCTGCCCAAGACTGACTTTCACCTCTGTGACAGATGGAGTGGTGGAAGCTGCATCTCTTTCAGCATGCCCACAGCAGGCAATAGGGCAAGAAGACTGTGCCTCAGTCATTTGGTGTTGTATTCTTAGATACATTGACTGCTCCTATGTGGGACTAGATTTTCCAAGGAGTGCTGAGTCCTGTTGGAAATGGACTGGTTGCCTGCTCTCAGTCTGGCAATGCCTCCCCCATATGCTGTGCTTGGACTCCTGCCGCACCCAGCAGTGCCCGGGGGTGTGTCTGGCAAAGGCAAAGGTTTTGTCTGTAGCTAGAAAGGGAGTTAATGGGACCACACCAAAGCACTGTTAGATTTTTTGTGCAGCAGAGTTGTCGGCCCTTTGCTGTGTGACTGCACGGCCTCTGAGCTTGTGGGAGTGACAGCAAAAGATAGAGATTGAGGGTAGCCACCAACATCCTCCCTGGTCAGAAGCATTATCCGCAAGGAGACCAAAATCTATTGAGGAGGTGACCATGCAGATTTCTCTGCATTGGCAGGCAATAATTTTCTCTCCTATAAGTCTGAGGTTATTGGATTTTGTAGCTTAGTCATACAGCCAGGTTTTTACCTGTCAGATTATGAATTGAATGTGCACACAAAAAGGTCTTAGACTGGAAGAAACTTTTCAGTATTGGAAGCATGGAGGGAACAGGAGGACTGGTCTGTTCTCCCCCAGTCTGCAGTGAACAAAAGGTTGGGGCAAGGTGGAGAAACAGCTAATGCCAGCTCTGCTGTCTCAGTCGGCAAGGCAGCCTGTTAGCTAAGCTCCTAAGCTTTAATTCTGGCATTATATAAAAACATACCACTGTGACTGAAAATTATTAACATCCAGTTGTGTGGCCTCTGCATACCTGCAATGAAAGGGAACGAAATAAAAGCAGATAAATCACTTATCTTTGTGATTTTATCAGAAAAAAAGTGTGAGCAGGTGTTCGTGCCAGCACATTCTGGTCTATGACCTTTAGTTTAAAGGATTTATTTTGCATTATTCCTTGCTTTACAGCTTTAAAGACATAGTAATGAGGTACTCTCTGTGCATCCTCCTACTCAGAGAAGCTATATTGAGAAGTACAGCTGCAGCCAGCGGGGTGTTAATCACCACTTACCGACAGGCAGGACTAACACAGGCAATTGGAGAGTGTGCTAATTTTCTATAGGACATCTACTCTCACCATCCTGTCTCCCATTAATAGAGTAACATTTGAAATGCTCAAGCTATATACCATGGAGAACAGATTTATGTAAACAAATGTTATTTTGTGGTGAAATTAGCCAAGCTATTAAATTGATAAACGTGACTGTGAACAGTTCTGATAACATGACTGCAAGAGGACTATGGCAGTCTTCTGTGAGCTATGGAGTACCTCCCACAGCCTGGGATGGTGGGCTTGGGGAGCTGTGGGCTGGCTAACATTAATGTGAGATTTTCCTGCACTCCATCAAGCTGAAAAGGGATTTACCGTCTTCCTGCCTCTTGCAGTGTCTAGTGTCATTTTAGACAACTGTCATTAGAACAGATATTATTTAAGCTAATAATTAAATCCTTGTACCAGAGTCCCATCACAGTCTTGTCTCCTGTAAATTATATCATCCTCTGACTCTTCACAATTTGATCCTTGTTCAGTTTTAATATTTTTTTTAAGTGCTTCCATTAGGAGTAGCGTTACAAGCACAAAGGAACGTATTAATTTTGGATCTCTATTACCTTTTCCAGTATTACTCAAAATTTAGATTGTTTTGAGTACCATGGGACCAGCAGGATGAATCCAAGTGACTAATCGCAGTAGGATAAGAGGTTATTACATCCCAAAGAATTATGAGTCTCATAAAATATTATTAAAAGTTAATGTGTTTGATTTTTCTCTTAAAATTATTCAAACAATTTTACTATCGCTGGGTAGCTGACAATTTGCAAGAGGGTAATCAGAAAATATTCCAAGGAAAATACGAATGCACAGCTTTTAGATTGTTTCATTATGTGTTATTTTACATTTGTTATGACTTTTAAACTTAATTATCACACAGGGTAGATAGAGATGCACTCAGTGATTTGCCAGATGCCGAAATATTAAAATATAATGATTCATGGTGGAATATATTTATCTAGATATTTTCAGTGCCATTGCTTGGCTTTTAAAATATTTAGATCCAGAGCATGGATTGACACTAGTTGTCTCTTTAATAGGTCTTTTAAAAGGAAGAAAAATCCCCATTTTAAAGAGAAACAAGAAAATGTGTAAAGAGCTTTGAACCTCTCATGGTGGTACTTTGGCCTCTCTTGGCTTGCTCTCATCTTCAGCAGCTAGATGATTGCATATATCAAAGCACCTCCCAGATCCAATTCAGTGAACATTTGTTTCTCAAAAACAAACAAACATGCAAACAAACAAACCAAAAGGCAAACAAACAAACCAAACAAAAAAAAAACCCTCACCCAGAAGTCTAAGGGAAATTTGAGAGTGAGGTTTTTTTCTGATGTTTCTATTATTTGCATGTGTACTGGGTGTTCTGTTTTTCAGCGACTGCTCATAATCTTTTTATGATCATCTTTTGATTAGCAAGTGAGAAGATGGAGAAAACAATCCAACCTGATGCATTTAGCAAGCCTCTTTTCTACAGTTTTCTCTCTAAAAGGCAGGAAGAAACATCTTAGGAGAGTTAAATTTTCTTCTGTGTTTCAAATTTGACATGTAAATGTATCAGATGTGATAGGTATGAATGCAGAGAGGTGGGGCGGTGCCGGCCTCTGACTTCATGACAGGCTATGAATGATGCAAGCAAAATACGCTGGGTATGAATATTCAGCACATTCAGTACTCACTCATCCACTGTCTCCTCTTTAGTCAGGATATTATGAAGTAAAAGCAGCTTTTTTGTCTGTAAGTAGTTGATGGTTTGCTTTTGGAAAGACACATTGATGGATCAGGAGTGACCAGAGACATAGGGAAACTGGATGCAGTTTTTCTCCCTCCTGTGGGCTCCTTGCATGATTCTGAGATTACTTGATCTGTCTCTAAGGGCTAGAATGATAATGTGCTCCTGCTTGAATGGCATGACACATCCATTCCTTGGGCTTAAAAACTGTGATGGCTTGATGCATACAAATGTCCAGATAGATCACAGCATGGGGGTCAGTTTTAGCAGCATAGAGTGCACTGGCAGAAAGTTGCTACTGAGTCTGGGGGTGTTATATTCTCCCACAGAAAATTTCCTTCATTTACTCTTGCTTTAATCCCTTCCCTTTCACCAGAGCTAGTGTCCATGCTGTGATTGAAGTAATTAATGTCAATCATTCAGTGGACACAGAGAATGGCATGCATAGAAGGACCTAAGGGGAATTATAGTTGCACAGACCTTCAGCAGCAACAGATTTCTCTTTGCTGGCTGAAAGTTGATATTTGGGAATAGGCAGGTAAAAATAGATCCAGAGGACAGATAAAAGACTACTCTTACAGCAGCTGAAGGATATGACAGTTTAAAGCAATAGCTTTTTGCTTTGTGTAACAGCCCTACCATATTTGAGATACTTATGGAGAAGGTGTTGCCTTGGCTTGCCTCTCAGCCTGCAGGTTCTTGGCTCCCTTATACTTACAGTTTATAGTTTGATGTGGAACTTAATCTGAAAAAAAAAAAAGGGGTGTTTTAGAGTGAGGGGAAAATACAGTGAATGAGGGTG
The DNA here is from genome assembly GCA_013400415.1 of Scytalopus superciliaris. NCBI lineage: Eukaryota > Metazoa > Chordata > Aves > Passeriformes > Rhinocryptidae > Scytalopus > Scytalopus superciliaris. The sequence goes on along the minus strand of VXBX01005195.1, from coordinate 544,071 downwards.
GGATTTCCTCTGGCAAAGTAGCATCTGAACCAGTGGAGAGCTGATGCACCTCCTCTAAATTAACCCAAATATACCATTTTGTCTGGGGCCCGTTCCAGCCAACTTGCTCTCTTAGTGGCCAGCATCACAAAACTTGTTTTGGCTGTGTGAGGAGAAGCTGCTGCTCCAGGTTGTGTTGGGTGTTTGCAGCATTTAAAGCCTGTGTGATCACTCCTGCATCAGCTTCACTGTGCTTCAAAACCCGCTTTGTACCAAGCTCGGTACTGTTGGTTATGGGTCAGCCTCACTGTTAGCAAGAGGATTCATAAGTTGTGGTAGCACGGCAGCTTATCACAGGGGAGGGCTGCACTCTGCTGAGATAAATTACAGTGCCAGCAGGCAGGAACTGATGCCGGTGATTAAACCCATCGCTTGCTCTCACCACTGTTCAGAAAAAGAGAAAAGATTTTTGCATGTGGAAAAAGTGACAAGGAATTATAGAAAGAAAAAAAATTAAAAATCCACCTTTTTTTTTTTCCCCTTTTGGTGTCATTCAGTCCCATATTCTCCTTTGAGGTATTTCTGAGGCAGTGTATGCTCCACTGAGCAGCGGAGTGTTGTTTGGCAGGTGTCACCAGGTGGCACTGCTTTCAAAATGTCATTGTGCACTAGGAAAGGCAGAGATTGGCATCTCTTTCCTGCTGACATTTTAATACACCTTTCTGATGAGGCCATCGCTGTGTGAGAGGCCGCGGAGTTTGCTTTCGGCCGATATCTTTGATTGAAGTTGCTCCCTGGGAACAGGGCATTGGGGTTTGGCTGAGTGTCTTGAAAGAAGGGATCGCCTGCATGTTATTTATGACAATCTCTGCTCCAGGATGAGTGTCTAAATGTAAATTACTCAATTTGCGTTTAGACTATATCCATTCTGATTTCTCCTCCACTGAGAAACCAGTCTGCAGGGTGCTGACATCTGCTAACATTCAGAAAGGAAGCAACACATGTTCCTAGAAGTTAAAAATGGAAGAGACATATTGCATTTTCTAACATTGTTTTTCCCTCTGGTAGTGCCAGCATTTATTCCCAGTGCTTAGATCTGGTTATGCTTAATACAACTCCGAGTGACTTAAGTTAGTGCTGTTGCCATAATTTCTCAGAGCAAATACTGCTGCCACCATCCAGGTATCTTTTCTTCTATATAATTTACAAGGGTTTTAAGCTTATGCCATGTCTTTCCTAACTGTTTAGTCATTTACTTTTCCCCAACTGATTTCTTTTTCTGTCTTGTTTGTGTGCTTTAAATTATAAAGTTTTAAATTACATCATTTTTAAAGGGCCCCATCCCACAACTATTGGCATTAAGGAAGGTGATTCTTCCCCCTACTCAGCACTGGTGGGATCTCATCTGGGATGGTGTGTCCAGTTCTGGGCTCCCCAGTATAGCACATGTTCAGTGAAGGGTGAAGATGATTAAGTTCTGGAGCACTGGACATATAAGGAGAAGCTGAGAGACCTGAGACTTCGGCCTCAGAGAAGACTCAGGTGTGATCTTGTACAGTACCCACAGGGAGGATGTGAAGAGGACAGAACCAGGCTCTGCTCAGTGGTATCCAGTGACAGGACCAGAGGGAACAGGCACAAACTCAAACACAGGAGGTGTTTCCTGAACATCAGGAAACACTTTTGCTCTGTGAGGGTGCCCGAGCACAGACACAAGCTGCCCAGGGAGGTTGTGAAGTCTCCATCCTCAGAGATACTCAAAACCCAGCTGGACATGTTCCTGAGAAAACTGCTGTAGCTGATTTCCTCTGTCTTCAAGGCTTAAGAAGCAAGAGTTAATGTAGCCCAGCTATACAGACTTATTCCTGTCCTGTCAGCACTTTGCTGCCATACCCTCCAGTTCATTTTTTCTTATCCAGAAATTTTGTCATTAATTGAGACATTAATACTCTTAAGTGAACAAAGGCATACCATACAATGGGATATTTCTGAGCATGAAGTGTCAAATTTCCCTTTTTCCCTGGAAAATATATCTAAAAAGCACTTATCATATTATTCCACATTCATAGAATCATCATGGAATGGTTTGAGTTGCAAGGGTCCTTTAAAGATCCTATAGTTTCAATCCTGCTACCACGGCCAGGGATGCCACCCACTAGATCAGATTGCTAAGGACTCCAACCAGCCTGGATATTTCTAAGGCCTAAAATGTATCCATCCCATAAAATACTTGTTTCAGAATGTATTTTTCTTCATGTGTTTGCATGTAATTGCCTTTTTTTTTTTTTTTTTTTTTTTTTTTTTATTTTTTTTAAACATTTTTTTTTTTTTTTGTTTTTATTTTTTTTTTTTTTTTTTTTTTTTTTTTTTTTTTCTAAATTCACTGAAGCATCTTTATTTTGTTTTCTTGAAGCTAGCTAGTATCTTTCAATTTAGTGTCATGGTCACAATTAGTCCACTTGGTATCTTTTCTCTTAAAGCGTTTCATCATTGTATATTACAGTGGATAACATTGCATCCAATAACACTGATCAAAATAGCACCAGTTATAAATTCTTCCATACAGTATTTCCAGACTTGATGTTAATCTCTACTATTTTCTCCATCATATAATTACCAGTCTGTATAAGCACATCAACAGCTGAGACATATTAGCATTTTTTCCATTATTTTAGGGACTGTATTAGATTTTACAACAGTTTGTATAATTGCACTCCTCTAGTACCTGAGCTGTGGTGGCTAATTATCTCCTGTGCAAGCAGTCACCCTCTACTGTGATCTCGATACCCATTTAAAAGCCAAATTTCCATCCCGGTTCTAAAACTCATGGTTTCTGAGCTTACTGTGTATGGGCAAAATTGCTCTCACCAAGTTGTAAGCTCAGTCAACCCACTACTGTATTTTCAGTGGAATCCCTCAATGCTTTTGGTTCTAATTGAAAGCAGAAGGAACTGAAAAACTGCACACCTACCATGCACATGCCAAACAGCATCGTATTGTCCCTTGCCAAGTGACAGCAATGAGCAGGTCTTGGCAAAAGCTCTGACACGAAAGAAGTTTGAAAAATTAATTGGACCATCATTTGTTTAGAATGATATGGCAATAAACCAATGACTCAATGGATTACTGAGCAGCCACACTTATGAAGCTGTAGAACTTAGCACACCAATGAAACAAGACAAGGAGCACTCTGCTTTTTAAATGTCAGAAAGACATCTTTTAAATGTCAGCATTTTGTAAAAGAAATTATGCAACCAAGTAATTTTTTCAGGAATGCATTGCATGTTGTCTGAGGAAAATGTCTTTGCCAGCTAGCCATCAAAGACTATGACTGGTTGTCCTATTGCTCACCGATTGCTGTAAGGAAAGAAGTATCTACTAAATGCAGGCATCACTCAGTGATGACTGTCAGTTATTGAGTTGCATTTGGTCTAACCTCCCAGACTTCAGGAACTGTGATGGTGGTTGTGGCAGGGGGTTGCAAGCAAAAGTGAATATAACTGTGTAGAGCTCAGCTAGAACACACCTTCAGAGACAAACTCATTCCATGTCTCACAGACAGTTGTCTTAGGAGGGGATAAATCATCACTGGAGGTACCCACCTTCCTCTGTTGACTGCAGATGAACTGAAATGTCTGAGACCAGATATTTAACATTGTGAAATAGGTCTTCCCCTAGAAATCCTATGAGAGGAGTTAGGTATTAACAGAAGTCAAAAGAAGACTTCAAAACAGGTCTTAAACTGTAGATACTTTGAATGTGTCTACACTAACCATTTTCATCCTATAATATAAGCTAGAAAAGGGGGAGGCTGACTTGTAAGAGACAGCTCCAAAGAAAATCTGTTTGAATGCCTGTAAGCTATGTGTTTTTCTCTCCCTGGTGCCAAACTCCCTAGATGAAGGTTTTTATAATTTATTTATAATAATTTATAATTAAATTAAAGTGTTGAAATAGTAAGTAAGACCAGGAACAACCATTCTTAAACAGAGATCTGTGCTATTCCATAGTGCACTGGCAGAGTGCACTTCCAAGGTTTCCAGAGCACAGACCAAAAGCCATTTACAGAAATCAGTTATTTCAATGGTTTACAGCAAAACACAAGCATGGTAATTCTGAGCTCATGACTGGGAAGAGTGAGGAGAACTTCAACCAACACATTCCACAGGTCTCAGAAGTGATCTCACAAAAATCAGTATTTCAATTTGTTGGAGGTTCAATAAAGAGAGTTTCAAGAGTTCAGTAGGGTCCTACAGCCTTCAAAGACCAGAATAAATACAAAAAACACAAAAAAAGTAAATATTTTTACAGAATTTTTGGGTCCAAAGGATCTGCAAAGCTTTGACTGCCTTAAAATAAAAGGTATCTCCAGTTGTTGAAAAAGAAGACTTCAAACATCAGATATAAACTTGTTCATAAGAATTGCTACTGTACCCACAAAGTAATATGATTATATTTTGGCCTTATTTCTGTATTGTAAAGATAAAAAACATCCATTTTATCTGAAAAATTAAACTGAGGGAGTCTATCTTCTTTGAAGCATGCTCGTTTGCCCTCGTCTGGTTTACACCTGCACAGTGGTGCTGCTTGATGAGTCAGTGAAGAAGTGTCTCACTGGGGCTACCCAGCCTTTCACCTCTGTGTTTCAACCTGGGCTCTGGCAGGCATTTGGACACAAGCAGGGCTCCCATAACCTTTGATTCTCTGTTCCTGTCACTGGTGGTGTCTCCTCACAGACTTTTGAAGCCTGAAGTAGTCAGGTTTCAACTTCAAAGGGAGGCAAAACCTCTCCAGAACTGAAACAATATTGCAATAATTATCTGCTTACCCATCATTTATTTGCACTTGGACTGAATAAACCGCTGTCAGAGAAAATAATACTGTGATTACTTTAATTCCAAGCATGTACAGTTCACCTATCATCCAGATAATTTACTGTGCTAACAACTGTCTTGCTGCATAATGAATTAGATAATAACTTTTTTAATGTCCACAAATAATTGAAGTCCTGGTTCAGCAAGGCAGTTAAAGCCTGTCCTTGTTCAATAATGTCCACAGACCTGCCTTTAACTTTGTGCGCAGTATTCATGGTGACAGGATAGTCAACTGGTCCCTAATACCAGCTCATTGAACAGTTTTTCCTTCAAGTAACTTGGTTTGTGAAGTTGTGTGTATAAAGTGGTGAGCTGAATTTAAAAGAATGTTTTCTGTGTAGCCTAGAAGTATTTTTAAAGGATATTAATGTTACTTGTTAACTGAATAACAATACATATTTCATCTGCATGTCCTCCGGATTAAAAGATGGAAAGGTTTATATTATTTGTGGATGGATCAAATATTCCCTTTGTATTAGGCATTTTTTTTCCATATCAAATATTTGAAGACAGTTCTTATGCTCAAGAATATATTTCTTCATAAGAAATATGTGGACAAAAACGAGTCATGCCATGTAAACGTCTTTCTTTTATTTGTCCATTACCTGTGTCTTAATTATTCCTCATATCTGCCACTAAGTGATGGCTCCAAAAACACATTACTGCCTTATTAATGTCAGCCATTTCCTTATTAAGATTTGTACTGCCTGAAAAATGCAATGAAAAATAAGAGACAGCCATTTTCAAATAAAAAGTGAGATAAAGTAATGGTGTTTTCACACCAATAACTGTTTTCATCATCCTGGGCCATGCACACTTGCAAAGCAGTAAGGTAGATGTATTACTAAATCTTTAAGATGCTGATGTTTTAAAATATGATTGTTCCAGTTCAGAATTCCTGATGCAATAGAAAAGGGATGGCCTGATTTACAAAGCTGTTGGTATTTAATGAAGTTGTCTGAGGCCCCAAGCCATGAGTACCAAGTCAGGGAACCTGGTACTCAAAACCGTGCTTGATTCCATCATTAGAAACCATAGTTGTGATTGTTAAGGTTTCTTAAGAGTGTCTAGGTTTGTTTCCATGCTTGAAGAGCACAATTGCCTTCTTTGGGAGAAGCCCCATGAGTGGGAGCACCAATGGGAACTCCTTGCTTCAAGAGCCATGCAGCCTGCATAGCACCTGCAGATGTAAGCACGTGACACACCAAAAGCAGTCATGGCTGCTTTTGTCAAAAGCTGGTGGTGGTGTGTAGGAAGGGAGAGATGTTTCTTCCTTTCTTTCCACTGCCTAACAGACTCAAGCTTGCCTCTCCCATTGCCCATGAGATCATTGCAACTCTGTGCTTCCTGTCTCTTCAAGGAAGGAATTTGTCCCTAGTCTTTGGTGCTGTATCCTTTTGACCCAAGAGAAATCAAGATTCAGTGGGTGAAAATGCAAGGATCTAACTGTAATGGGGGTTGTAGGAAATACTAAATGAAAAGAAATTCAGTACAACATAGTGCAAGGATGAGTGTGATACTAGAAACAGTGAGAAGATGTAACATTCTGTGCCTGAGCAGTCCATGCAACCTGTTGTAAATAAAACACTGAACTACAGGCTTTCAGATGATGATAAAAAGAAATATTGAACAGGCATCTCACTGAGCACTGCCTGTTCTGTGCACTGAACAAAGCAGGGGTGCTGTGGAAAAATATTTTTTATTGCAAACAAATAGGGTATCATAATGACAAAATAAAGCTGCACAAATAATATTCTTTCTGACATTTTCCAACTCAGGACAATATTCCACCTTGTAATAGAGGCTTTTATATGTTCCTTTTCTCATGGAATTGTCACACTATTGTTATTAAATATGTTGTACTCCTTTAAATTTTATGTGTGATATTCAGCATTTAAGGAATTTCATATTTCAGTTGTGTCATTTATTTTCTTCTCATTCATACAGTTTTGGTATGCTGGAACGAGGAAATGTATATTGCATGGAAAGAATTGCAGAGGTCAGGTAAGTTAGGACAGACACGGAAAAAGTGCTCAGGGCAGCAAAACTAAGCAGATCGTCCTGATGTGTTTGCATGCTCATAAATCCAGAGTAACTCCTGCACGGTTACAACAGGTTAGGTACTAAGGCCGTGGTTTGACCATACAGTTGAGCTGGCTTTAGATATCCCAGTTACTTGTTCAAAAGCAGGGTTGAACAGTGATGCAAATTGCTCCTCTGACATAAACTTGCTGTGCCACTTCAAGCTAGTCAGGAGTCCTCAGTAAATTGCTTTTGTACCAGACTAGGCATTTTTGCTCTGCATCACTCTGTGCCCGTCAGATTATCACACATGAGCACATCAAAGCAGAGGAGACTGGTATGTACTTTAGCTAATTCATGTGGCCTGGGTTTGCCATGGGACACAATTGCATTGCCAGGCCACCTAGCCACATGCAGACCTGGTGTTGAAGAGCAGTGGAGTTGTCAGGAGGGGCTGAGCCATTTTTCAGCCTACCCAAAGATCTCAGCTGCCCTTCTGTGCTGTGGCCTCAGCGCATGCTCCTCTCCTCTGAGCTGAACATCCATGGTCAGTTCCCGCATTCAGTCTGTTTCCATGGTTCATTTCTCTTTCAGAGCTGACATGCTGTTTGATGTTGCCTCCTACCAACCCCTGGTAATAATATATTTTCTGATAGTCTCTTTGTAAATGAATGGAAAGCGTTCATTTTTACAAGCAATAAAGAACTGCCATTTGTAACACCCACGTCCATTTTTAAGAAAACAGCAAACAGATTTCTTATTGAAGGTGAGAGAACATTTTTTGAGACAAGCATGTCATCCACAATCTTCCTTATGCATATGACTCGTGAGGTACATCTTTTTTTTTTTGCTTTTTTGCTTTTTTGCTTTGACTTAACTAATCAATATGTGAGATATTTATCTCATCAATGTTAAGGGGAAAAAAGTATGGCTATGTGGGTGCACAGGGATGGCTAAGCCGAGTCAGAGCAAAAGTCCATTTAACCTACTGCCTTGTTTCCAACAACAGAGAGTCCAAGGAGGACAAGAACAAGGCAAGCATGTAATGACAATACCCCTGAATATAATCCCTTGGCTGAAAACCTCAGAGCTTGAGAATTTCTTGCCTACTGGAGATGTCTCTGTATTTAATAGCTCTGGATGGGTTTATCTTCCATGAACTAGACAAGTAGCTTCTTGAACTCCTTTTTAATAGAACATTTTTAATTCAGCTGTTTTTATAGAACATGATTCTTCTAAAGCCTTTTTAGAAAGCCAAAACTAAATCCTAAAACTAAGGCTAGATTTAACAGAACAAAATCCAATTGCGATACTGTAATATTATAATTGCAATAGTATGTCTAGAACTGAAAGTTATGCCAAGGTTTTCAAAACAATTTCTGGCTCTCAGATTTGTTAAGAAAGCCTGAACCAACAGTAATGCACAGGGATACAAACTGAGCCCTGGGAGAGCCTGTGTATCTGGAACGCAAAAAAGAGGCAGATCCAGTTTCAGTGAAGTAAAATTGAAAAATCCCAATTAAACATAAATCCATATCCCAGTAGCTTGTAGAGGGAGAGGCACAAATGAGGGCAGTGCTGTGAAAATGGCCTGTGGGGGAGCAGCCACATACCCAAACCAGCACACCTTTGGGTGAGAGCTGCCCCCCATGCTCCAGCCCTCAGCCTGCCCTCCTAAGTCAGACATGCAGCCCCTGCGCCCACCCCAGCAAGCGGCAGAACAGCTCTGTCAGTGACAAGGACTTTGAGTGGCACCATCCCACTCCCACTCAGTTTTCCTCTGCAGCCAGCTCAGTGTGCAGGGAAACTTGGTGCAGGAACAAATGGGCTCAAACTTAGCTAGGAGAAAGCTGGTTTTCTTCTGTGTCAGCCCAACAGCACATGGAAACGCTCTGCTTCCTCTGCAGCTCCTCCAGGCATAAAGCTATGCCACTGCTGTGTGAAGACACAAATAATGAGGGGGAAAAGGAAGAAAAGAAATAGAGGAAAAAAAGAAAAAAAGTCATGCCATAGAATGAGAGAGAAGCTAGGAGGAAAAGAAACAGAAAAATGCACACTTAGTAAGAGAGAAACACTGCAATATTTGTACCTCTGTTGATTCCCAACATTGTCTTCCCAGTTTGAGCACTGAGATTGTGCTCAGGGTCCACCAATTTAGGAATTTTATCTGCAGATCCTTTGCTCCAAGACATTTATCATGGATTTTTCATTAAAATTGGCTGTGTTTTTTTTAATTCAAGTTTCAATCTCTGTTATGTGTGCTTGTAGACTGTTGGTTTGTTCTATATATTCAGCTGCTGGACTTTTTGCAATAAATGCAGGTGTGCTTAGGAATTGCATAATAGAATTACATTTAAGGCTGAAAAACTCAAGAAATCTGTGTATTCTTCTCTCATTGCCTGGTTTGTCACTGCTTGCCCAGCATTTGTCATAAATATTTCTTCCCAACCTGTCAAGAAAAAAGGCAATTCAATCAGGACAAAGTTATAAGTGTCTTTACAAAGTTAATGAGAGTGGGAGCCTGTACTGACCCTTCCTACCAGCCCCTCTCTTTCTGATGTGGCAGGCTGGCGTGTGTGCCAGAGAATGCTTTGGTCTGGGAAGGGGTGCTAGATGGGAAGAGTTGGATTTCTGGCCTCTGAGAAGAAATATCTCTCTAGGGACTGTGGGGAGATGGTGTAGCCTGGTGGCCACTGGCCCTCACCCTCAGCTGTGGGCCCCGCTGTCAGACCCTGGATGAGGAGGGTTGCCCATGCCTGCTTACCCCACTCACTGCAGTGGCCCCGCTACTCTGCCAAGCGTTTTCCATTGATGCTCAGGCAATACTAATGTGACCCCTCAACTAGTCCCCTGCCACACCTCTGAGGATCCCTGCTGTTTTCCCGAGTGAGATTTTTCGTTGATAAACCCTTGCATGTATTTCTCATTGTTCCTAGTACTACAAGCAGTGTTACTGGAAAACAACATGGAAAAATGTCTGGAGTGAGTTATTTTTAGAGCTGTGGTTTGCATGAGCATGCTTAATGCTGGTGTATTTATTAAGGCCATGGAGCAAATTAAAGTGTCACGAATACAGGTCTATGTGCATGCAAGCTTCCTTTTCATCCAGGCAGGGCTGTAGTTTAGCCTGAACATGTAGCAGATGCTATCTCAAGATGGAGAGCAGGGGTACAAGTGCTAAACAAGCACTAGGTGAGACTATTGGGATGCATAGTTTTGTCATATATGAAAAATGATACAATTATAAACAAAAATGTTGCTTGAGGAAAAGCCCATTGAAAAGGAACTTCTCAAAGCAGAAAAACCCCAAACCAGATTAGTTTGCACCCTTTTCTCTTTTTTGACTAATTTTACTAGGCAGGTAGCATATCTTCAATGGCTCACGGCACCCTGAAGAGATTTCTTTTGTAAATTCAGGGGTTTTAACTTGTGTTAAATTATGTGATATTCAGTATGTGAATCACAAGTAAGATTGATGCAGACTCAGTAATCTCTGTTAGAGAAAAGACAGAAACACAGGATAATTAAAACTGTAGAAAAAATGTTCATGATATCATGATGTTTTAACCTGAATTTTGCTTTCCTGTTTGCATGCCTACTATATTTGTATTGACAGTAATAATCTCAATGAGACAGAAAGCAATTTATAGAGTCTATGAGAAATCCTAATGAGTGTTCTGTATTCAAATCTTTGTGTTGCTGAAGATGCACATCAACAACTTTTCTCCTTGTTAATGCAGAAATATTTCTCATAACCCTGTCATCATCCCACCTCCTTTAGAGCAAGATGAGTTTGTGACCTGAAGAGTACTCTGGCTCTTCAAAGGGAAGGGAAGGGAAGAATTCCTTCACTTGCAAAGATAAACATTCTTACCATTAGATATTCCTAGACCTTAATCTCAGTTTCAGATAGCTTTTGTCTCTGCTACCTGAATTCACGTTCAGCATCTGCACAGATGTTCACTAATTTCCATGCGAGATACATTTGAAAATAAACTCCCTCACACAATTCCCCTGGCCTTTAGTTCAGAAAGATGCTAGATCATGTTGAGTCTCAATGTCAAATATCTCTGTGGGGAAAGACTGGAAAGCCTAACCTATTTGCATATGTGACGGCAACAGTCTGCTGCACTAATGTATGAGGAGAAGGTCATTTTACAATAATAAAATTGCAAAGATGATAACCTGCAGTTTAAAAAAAAAGAGAGAGAGAAAAACAAAAGAAAAAAAAAGAAATTTCTCCTTGTTTTTACAGACAAAAAGGAAGAAGGAAGGGAACATCAGCTCAGATAATGTAACTGGATTTTAATAAAGGCTGGATGGCTTCATGGCCCCTAAAAACATTTATATATAAATGAGTTGAGATAATAAGGCTAATCAAATGTCATGCTTCAAGTAGTCAGTTCATGGCCTGGAGGGACTGGGAAGTGCTTTTTCGCCACTGTACAGATGTGCTTCATTGATTAGGGTTTGCCTGTTTCAGAGGAGAGTTGCAGAGCCACAGGCATCCATGATGACTTGCTGCAGCCAGTATTCTTCTGGGGTTCTATCAGCATCCTGGCTATTTTATTTTATGTGATGCCCAAGTTTTGCAGCAGCCTGGACTCTGTCATCGACATGGGTTAAACACAACTGTATCATACAACACTACTGCTGAGTGATCATGGAAACTTTGCTTGAAGTTTGAGCTGCAGATCAAGGTGCAGAGATTTATTGGAATGACTTAGCAGATTGGTAGTTTTGTGCTGTATCTACAGGGCTGAATTCAGCTAGTTTTCCTGAAAGGTAAAGAATCTCTCATAAAAGTTATTTAGAAGCCTAGGCTTCTTTATTGCATCTTATTAACTTCTTTCTCGGAGCATAGCATCTGCAACTGATAGTGGTAATGTGCAGTCCACAGCCTGGCATGTGTGTCTAAGTATGATTGATTAAGATTTGGGATCAGAAGCAGGAGATGGCGCAATTTCTGCTAGGTATTCCAAGGTCAAAGGCATGGTAAATAATAAAAACACCACAGAGCTACAATTGAGTTAAGAAGATGAGAACTTATAACACTGTCTCTGTAAGACATTCAGAATATTAAAGCAAATAACAAGGTATCCCAAACAAGATTTGTTTTTCATATCTGCAGGGAGTTGAGAGGACAGTGCAAATAACTTTAATGCCATTTGTACCTTAACTCTGGTGCCCACGGGATGCACTCATAGAGAGCTGAAATCACTCATAGTCGCTTACTTTGCGCTTAGCCTACAATATAACATAGAGCCAGACTGCACCTGGGAGGCTGCCTCGCCATGGCAGCGTGAGCTGACTCTGTCTGTGTGTGCGTGTGCGTGTGTAAAAGGTCTCATTTTGGATGGTTATTGCAAATAGTAAACTTGGAAAAGCTTTGTGAAAGTTCTTTGCATGCCAACTATATAGTGGAAATTGTACATAAAAACTGATTCCCTTTTAAATTACAGTTTTTGTTGTATGAAATTATATCATAAAGTCAACTGTAGTTGATAGAAGCTTTTTTCCTAAGATACCATAGTATCTGTAGAAAAAAGCTTTATGACATCAAGTTTTGGAAAGCAAGTTAAGCTTTTGCTAAGATTTGGGGAAGATTAGAGGGCCCCCTTGTGGAGATTTTATGTATGTGTGAGTGTGTGTGTGTGTGAGAGTGCGTGTGTGTGTGTGTGTGTGTGTCTGTGTCTGTGTACATAGATCTCCACACCTCTGTGTACATATATACATAGTCTAAAGTCATGTAAAAAGATGCCTGTTAGGTCAATGGAGGAGGAAGATGGCAATTTTTCTTATAGCTTTGAGTTGTGTTATTCATACCAAACATTTCTGGGTTTCCTTAGCTGCTATAGGGTATTTTAGTAAGACAGGAAGTGCAGTGTAAAATGGAAAGTCAGCAGTCTCTCACGTAAGTGTTCAATTGTAATACTTGTCTTCTGCTCACTTAATATTTTACAGGAAAAACCATACAGTTATATCACAAGAAGAGGAATTTTAGGAGAAAAAGAAAAGTACCATTTTTTTCTTACAGCTGGGAAATTTCCTGGGAATTTAGGTTTTGTGAACTGTTTCAGTGCATGAATGGGAAAGACTGCTTTTACAATGTTTTCATTAGTAGACTCACCTGAAACTCTTTCATATCCATATTGTCATGTTGTTTACCTTCTGGGAAGCAAATCTCAAAAGTCATGACTAAACCTAGTTGTTTTAAAAACTCAGCATGTAGGACAAGAAAATGACTGTGCTGCCTGGATTTTGTGATGATCGTTTATAATTTATGGTCATTATGCTTGATGTCAGAATTAATAAAGATTTGAGGCAAAGCGTGAAGAGAATAAATTGATGTACTTTCAAAGGGATTTCAATTACTGCGCCTTTTTTATTGTTAATTACTTTATTAATTGAGCAGGATTACTGTACTGATTCAAAATGCATTGCAGTGAAAAATCCCACAGAACTTTTATCTGAGCATCCCAGACTTGGAAAAGAGTGCCTGCAACTGAGGTATTAGTTGGAAATAAGAGAAAGCTCAGTTAGGGAGTGAATCTGGTTACATGCCACTTGTGGCACAAACTGGTTTCCAATGAAACCAGCTATAGAGAAACACTGGTGATGCTGGTGCTGCATGTCTTGCCTAGCCAGAGGATAAAATGGGATAGCAACAGCTCCTTCAAAAACCAGGAACAGGATTAAAATAAGCATTCTATTTGAATTTAAACTACTTTTGGTTTGTTTTAGACCTAACAAAATCTGACTGAAGAAATGTAAATGTCAGAAGATTTAAGGATCTGGCCACATTTTATTTGTTTTTTTTCAGGGGCTTTTTGAAACTGAATTTTACCAAGTAGGTGTATTTCTGCAGGCAGGCAGGACCCTTGTGATAACAGACCTCTCATAATTCTGCATGAAAATATGTAGGGTTTTTTTTCTTTATAACCATTACAAAAGGCCTTAAGTTGTGTAAGTTACTCAACAGGCGGGAATTCTGCATCCCATGGGTCTTTTTGCATTGGAGCTGGGGGAATGATCAGTCACACAGGCACCCACCTGCCCTGTGGAGGCTCCTCCTGAAACAGGGATTTGCTCTAAACTTGTTGGCAGCTGCCCAGAGACTGACACCTGATCATGATGAAGGTTTTGTAGTTTGTCCTGTGTNAGAGAGAGAGTGTTATACTAAGCTGTTACCCATGATTATAGGCATCAGACCTGTGTTCAGGAGGGTTCCTTCCAAAATGGGTTTCTGTAGCCCTTAGAGGTTATACTGGCAAAACAAGCTTGAGCTGTAAGTCCTTTGTGCAGCAGTGTCTCCAGGTTTGCTCTTCCCTTGTCCCTTGCCTGTCATCACCTTTCTTTTCTCTGACCAGCCCTTGTTTCTGCTGCCATTTCATGCTGTGGGTCATCCCCATGGCTCCTTTCCCCCATACTTGTAACATTGCTCTCAAAAAGACAAATTCAGTACTTCCTCCCCAAGCTGGCACTAGAGGCAACTCTGGGAAGAGATGAGTAGTACAGTAGTGCAAATACACCCTTATTTCATTTTTCCTTCCGTGCAGTGGCACAGCAAAGGCAGAGAGAAAAGAAACAACATTTTTGAGTAAAGATGTCACATGTACCCCGGATTTACACAGTTCTTTTGAGACACAGCAATTATCTGTGCACAATAGTGATGAGATAGAATGGGGCCGATGTGAGCAATGGATTCCTCCTTTGCCAGTCCCAGCTGCAAAGGATTTATTATTCTCCCTGGCACAAACACCTTGCATATCTTTAAAAAATCTTATAAGACACTGTGCATCTATTGCTTTTGAATAGTATTTCCTCCTGTGTGTGCTCACACACTGTTTCTTACAAGGGAAAAGTTTTTTATTATGCATGTACTTGATAAAACAAAGACATTGTTTGAATTATTATTGCATTTTGTATTTAGATTTCTTTCAGCAAGGCTCTTGCTACTTCAGTCCTTTCAGCAATTTAAAGAATACTTAGAACAATTGAGCTTGATATAATTTAGGCAAAGAACAAAAATCTCTGGAGGATACTTTGTTAGTTTTGTGTCTCATCAAGAAATGATTTACAATTTGTATCAAGCTTGTTTGATGGAAAGAGGCAGATTTGTTTTTCCATCAAATCACCTCATCTGTACATTTGTATTCCAGACTGCTTCACTCTGAAATAGATTGTCATTTCCCCATCTTAACCATCTTCTGTGCTCTCACATGCAGCAAAGCTGGGGCCACCATTCTGAGCCTCTGACCTGTGACATGTAAATATCCAGCATCTGTCTCTGACAGGAGAAGGGAGATTCACCTTCAGTAAGGTATTTGATAGACCAGCATCTGCAAAGTTATTATACAAGGCAGAAAACATGAGGCTGAGCATAAGAATTTTCTGGTGAACAAGAAGCTGGTAACAAAACAGCATGTGCTGAAAGAGGAACTTTCTGGTTTAAAGGGAAGTTATCAGTGAATTTCCACAGGGCTGGTCTTAACTCTGATCCAATTTCATGTTTCCATTAATGATGCTGGCACTAAAAGCTTAAGTCAGTACGTTAATGTAATTTGCTTAATGACCTTGAGGATTTCAGAAAAATAGGTGGAATGAAGTTTGGTAGTGCAAAGTGCATGGTCATATATCTGATGAAGCCAGCAGAAACACATTTTCTCTGTCAGGTGAGTGCTTATCAGTCAAAACAGGGAGGGTGGAAAGACATCTGCATATTCACATAATCACAGAATGGTTTGGGTTGGAAGAGACCTAAAAGACTATTTAGTTCCAACCCCCCACCATGGGCAGGGACACCTTTCACTAAAGCATATTAGCCTGCAAAATAGAGAGAATGAGCCTCCAGAATTATGTCACCCCATAAAAAAACAAATGCAATGTGAGGGTGTATCAGAGAACACACTGCCAGTGGAGATAGGAAATATTTATTATACAGACACCTCTAAGGCCTCACTTGAAATTTGCTCAATTCTAGCCATGTATAATGAAATTTGTAGTCATGCAAGTTCAAATGCCAGGAAAGGACTGCTTGGATGACCAAAACCCAGAACCAATCTCAGGAGTTCCTTACTTTTGTAAGGTCCCTATCAAAAGCTAGCATGAAAAGCTACAATGTTGGAAAACTCATGGTGCATCTCTGAGTGGAGCAATCCAAGCACAACCCATGGGTTTGGGGCACTGCAGTGTGGTCACTTCTGGCTTGTCTTATCAGAGAGGACAATAGCAACTAGTTCAGCTTTCTAAAATGAAAGTTGAGAGGTGTGATTGCTCTCTGATCTTCAATTTTGATGCTATTTCTCCTTCTTGATGTTACATTTATAAATCCCCTTCATGTATTTGCAGTTTTAACCCAAAGATAACTGGATCTAAATAGACTAACACCAGGTTTAGTCTGGGAATACAACTTATGTTCCTAACTGTAAGAAGCAACCTTCACATGCTCTTTTGAATAGGAGTAATGGCATGAAAACGATATTTCAAAAGGGGCTAGGATGCTTTAGGAAGGGAATAATTGAGTGCTGTTATCTGTGCTGGCAGGGAAGGGCACTATGATGGCTGTGAGAACCTTCTTTTGCTAAATAAATCGACAGACTGTTTTCTTCATATCTGAGCATCTTCATATCTTACTATTCTGTGATTTTCTTTACTGGCAATGAGGGTGATCTTACCTACATATTTAAATATAGAGTTAAATGCCCAACTTTATGCTCTGTGTTTCAAAATTTATGCGTAAATCCTAAAGGCAACCCACAGGAAAAACCTACATTATCTCAGAAAGCTCACATATATCCATATACTATTTGTGTGCATTTTCCTAAGATTCTGGGATTAAACTATGGGTAGCTATATCATTTCATTAGTCTAGGGGCTGTTCAAGATCCAGACTTGATACCTGTGAACAAATTAATTCCTTTAGGGACATGTAGCAGCTGCACTGTCCTCCCCACTTTCAAGAAACTATATTGAAGAATGTGTCATTGAAATAAATATTCATGAAGTTGCTCAATAATTCAGGGTGTGCTGATTCAGAGTGTTATAGCCCTACTTAAAATCATATTAAAAAAACTCCATTATATTAAAAGGCAAAGCACATCCCCTGTATTCTGCCTAGGGTAGCCGGGAAAGAACAAGGGAGAAAGGGGAAGATCTAGTTGGTGAGTTGGTTCTAGTTTGGTGTGTTTTCTGACAGGGTTGTGCAATTGGTGACAGCAGACTTTGCACTGTCATTCAGAATCAGAAAACCCCTGGGATGGGAAGGATTCTCAGGAGGTCACCAGTCCAACTCTCTGCTCAGAGCATGGTCACCACTGCACACAGATGGGGCTGCTCAGGGCTCTGTCCAGTTGGGTCTTCAAAATCTCCAAGTACAGAGGATGCAGAGCTGCTTCTGACAAAGCTTTCAAAAGCTTAATTAGTCTCAAAATGAAAATTGTTTTTCTTGAATCCTCCCATTTTTTAATTTATGACCAGTATCTCTCACTAGCTGTCTCACCATGCACATCAGTGAAAAGCCTGGCTGTATCTTTTCACTGACCTTCTCTTAGGTACTGGAAGGCTGCTGCTTGATCTTCACACAATGTCTTAGACACATCTTTTAAATACTTCGTTAAAATCTGCATCCTCACAAGTTTGTATTCTTCTATGTCAATAAAAAAGTCTCAGCAGTCCCACATTCCTTTTGCAGCAGTAGATCCCAAAATCCATTTTCACTGATGGTTTTGAAGGGCATGTGGCAATGTGATATATCAAGAATGTGATTATTATTTTCATGATTATTTATTACTTTAAAAAATACTAATTAAAGTCACCACAAATGTGGTTTTTACCATTGTTTGCAGTGCAGATGTAGTGCTGGATTTTGAAACTCATCTTTTTAGCTATATAGTATTAATCTAAAACAACGCTATGTTCCAACAGCTTACCTAGTATCTCACTCTTCTTGCATCTTCATATGGCTCTACACCATTACTGAATTTGTTCTAGCTTCAAATCAAGGAAAATTATCCTCTTTAGGTGGAAAAATTCCTAATGTTGTACGTGCAGCATTTCTGTTGCTACAGGTTCACTCTCTTTCTTCTGTTCTTCTAGATCACCCTAAATCATTACTGTTAAAAGTTGTTTGATGTCAGAGAGTGAGTGATCTCTAAAGACACTCCTTGTCATCTGTCATTCTTTAATCAGGTGTAGGACACTAATCTTCTGATCAACAGCCATAAAAAAAAAAATTAAAAAAACAGTGCTATAAAGCTTTCCTGAGGTTTTTCTGATAGCATGGATACAGAATTTAATCTGATATTTCAGAGGATATTTTTTAAAGGAAAAAAGGCTTGCAGTTTCTTAACAGAAAAATTTGGAGTTTTATAATGAATGCAGTGAATTCTGTAAAAAAACCTCAAGTTGGTGACAGGGAGTATTCCTCTTAACATGCAAGGCAATACAAGGTTTCACATACCTTAAGTGCTTCTCAGTGCCTGAACGCTGCAGTTCTCTTGCCTGTAACAGACTGTGTCATCACAAATGACTTCTGAGCAACTGCCTTTGCTTACCAGAACCAGAAATACCCCAGCTGTCTGACTCCAAGCTCTTCTTCTGTCACACTAACATACTAATATATCAACAAAGCCAACAAAATTGTAATAGACTGTTTTTCTGACTGCTGACTTGGACATTTGTGTGAAATACTACAAAACTTAATTTAAAACTTCGGTTTACTTTGGGGAATGATCCAACTCTAAAAACATACTTAGGAAGAGATACTGTAACATGACTGGTAGATGTATTACAGGTACAAAAAGTCATGAAATACAGGTTCTCTGTACTTCTCACTCGTTGTAAAATGTTTGTTATTCGATAGTTTTTGATGCTGGCCTGAAGTGGACATTCTGTGAAGACTCTTTGTCTCCAGGCATGCAGTTTGCCCTACAGAGAGAGACACCTGTTTGTAGGTGCCTGCAACATAGACATCTCCAGGTTAGCAATGAAGTAAGCTTCCACTGTGGTCAAGTAATAGTGATGGCTGTTCTTTCAATAAAAGACTTGTAAAGAAACCCATGGAAATCTGAAAGGACAGCTAAGGTTACAAACTTATGAAAAGGATCTCTTAGAAAACCATTCCATCACAGTGATAGATGGTAAGCTTAAGAAGCCCACGTGCCTACGTGCTGTTGCTACATCATCTCTGCAAAAGTTTGTGGGACAGTTAGAGTTTATCTGTCTGGCTTGGTGGATAAGCTGTATGATGCTTCCTGCAGCCAGAGGGACATGCACATAGTTTGCGCTCTGTTTCATAGCTTTTCTGTTACATTACAGTATTGTTCTGAGTAAGAAGTATACAGTCTGTTCTTGTTATGTTGGGCAGGTTATCTGTAAGTTAAGAACAACCTGAATGCAGTAACATTCTGCACAAAAATGCTGCCAGCCTTGAAATGATGTATCTACATTTCACTGGGATGACTTTGACTAGTTTGGATCAGCCCAACAATGTTTCTTTGCTTTCTGTCTTCCCCCATAATTCTTGTTGCATGTTTATGTTCCCTAATTGTTCATGTGTTGTTATCCTTGTTTTGTTTCCTTTGTTTACCTATTTCATTTTACCATTACCCATACTGGTGACACTTTGCACAAAGAGAGTTTCCTGATTGCTGGTTAACTCTATTGGTACCTCTGAGAACTTTAGCTTCAGGATAAAACGGAAGCCATAAGGCTTTTGTTCACATAACCATGATCCTCCTTAACCTTTCATCTTGCCACGACCTCTATTGTTATCAGAAGCATGCTGACAGCATGGCTTTTGCTGGGTATTTCAGATGTTTCCTCAGGAGCACACTCACTTTCTCAATTAAAGCTGCTAACTTCTTGACTCCACCTGGGTCATAAACTTGACCAGGGCTTTAATTTTCCTTGCCAGCAGGAAGAACCAGAATGTGAATGGTTTTATGATGCACCTGGATTTTTCAGTCATTTTGGTTTTTCTTCCTTCTGTCTGTTGGTGTTTTCCAAAATATTCTCTCATGACTCTTTTCCTCCACCTCGAATATTCCTCCATCTCTGCATCAGCTGCTGTGAGCACGCTGTTCTCCTTTTATGAAGATGCCATTCATCCTTCTTCCCCAGGAGGCCCTACAGGATGTTTTTGTTCTCAATGTGCGGTGATCCTTCACATATTTAGTAAATCTCCCTCAGCTGGGACACCTGTTCCATGATGATAGAAGAGGCAAAATGCCCTGGCTTGGGATCGCCTCTGCTAATAGCAGCCTCTGCTCCTCTGAAATTAATTTCTAAACCACAGTAATACTATTGAAGGATTAATGTAAGATTAGAGTATTTATATTAAAATACCTTATAATGTGGAAGAAATACATGTTCTTAGGTTATAAGTAGAAGCTCGTTTTATCTGTTCTGTTAATTAAAGGTTTTCTTTACCTAATGCTAATGAAGAGATTGGATTTCATGCGAGTAGGACTAGAGCCTTAGGAATTACCAAGTGCTTTATAATTCTAGTGTAAACAGTAGTGTGCAGCCTATGCTTCACACTGGTGCTTGTTTGGGCCCTTGCCTGAATCATTGGGCCCTTACCCTGACCATCATGGTGCTTAGCATCTGTCCAAAAAATCCACTATCCCACAGTGGCAACTTCAATAATCCATTAATTTCAATACATCATGCTCAAAAGGAGATTGCTTAACCTGGGGAAGTTGTATAAAGTTTCCTTTCAGGTGGAGCTAACACTGTGACTATTGGGCTGGTGCTTGAAATGTAATCTGAATTGTTCATACATATCTGTGTCTTTATACAGAAAGTCACAAGACACATTGGCAAACACAGTTACGCATTCAATATCATTTTTCTGTCATTGACAACTGTAACTTGTGGCCAGATTTCAACATAAATTTTTGCACACACACACACACACACACTTGCTGATATAGGTATTGAGTATATGTATAGAGATATACAGACATATATAAATAATGTGTATGCTTTTAAATTAATTTGTGATATTTTGTGTGAAAGATGTTCTCACTGACATGCCAACAATATTCTTCATGGCTAGCCTTTAAGCACTGAGGCTGTCAGTGACCATAGTTTGAGTAATTGATGAGGAGTCCATTGAAATGAAGCCAGTAAGTCTATGATGAGTTTTATTTGTCAGAGTAAAGAAGTGACTACCTAATATTTCACTCAGTATTTCCCACAGTGGGTATCTGTGGAGTTTAATATAGCCACATAAGCGTGAGCATGTGTGATGCAAGGGGGTCATTCACACCAGAGAGAGCAAGTGCACATCTGTATTCAGAATGGCACAAGCATATTCACTATTTAGCTAGCTTTATGGTGTGTTATGGAACAGTGAAGAAAGGACAGACCGAAGGCCATACCCAGTTTCATATTTTTATGAATTGCTGTTTGTTTTTATCATAAGCTGACTCCTCAGCCATTCCTAGTGTGATTGAACACTTGTGTGCGAGGCACTGAGAGCTCTAAACTGCTTCTATATTTAATCCAAAAATGTCAACATTTGAAAACATTTTCCTAAGATAATTTTTATAATTTTCCAACTGAAACAAATATGCATGACCTATATATTTTTCCTTTATCATTATTCTAGAGACATGATACCCTTTTTCCTGAGAGAAGACCTTGTGCATAACTGCAGTGCAGCATCCCCCCAGTCCTCTGTTTAGCATGTAATAGTGTCACCTGGACAGGGCCCAGGATCACGTGGAAGAAATCTTAAGGTCTTCCAACCTCAGATTGGTTAAAAAGGTGACAGAGTCACAAGCAGAAGGTTGTAAATTGTGATTGTGGCATAAGTTATTAGTCCTTCAGAAAATGTGTGCCAGGTTGCTGTTAAAAGTTGTCTGCCAGATAAAGAAGCCATTCAGTGGACAGCACAGGAAGGCACCTCTGTGAAAGCTGTGGAAACCAGAGGCAGATTAATCAAGACAGTGTAAACAGGTGCAGAGGTCAGGTAGTCACAAGGAGGAGCAGCAGCAGACTGACGAAAGTTTCTCTCCCAGTCTGCAGAAGGGAAGCTGCGGATGTTATACAAAGATGTGCTGTTCTCATTTCCATGCATTTGCCTCACAGACCTGTTTATTACACATCAAACATATTTACATATCCAGGGATGAAATGGAAATGATTGATGCAAAGGAGGTATTTTTGTTAATTGTTGTTGCTCTGAGTCATGCCTTACTGGGACTGCTGAAGATGGGTGAGGAAAGACAGAACTATTATTAGAGATATAAATAACTGTCAAGAGCAACTTTTAAACCCATCTGTTACCACATATTAACATCCAAAATTATCTGAAGAGAGGAGGGGCAGCAGTACAATGACTAAGCCAATGCCATATCTCTGTTGATATAGACGTTGGCAACTGCCTCTGAGTCTTTGTCCACTGTTTTTTATTTCTGCTCCCTTGGAGCTTCAGTCAGTTTTGGTCACAACCCTATCAATGCCTGCTGGATGTTGCAGCAACAGTGTCTTACACTCAGAGCTGAAAGGTGTTTGAGAGTTGGGCTATTTTATCTGCACAGCACTAGTGAAATGTGTCCCCTTTTTGTCCTCCTAGTTGGAAACCAATTCTTAATGTGCTCTCATACATACAATGTAGAGCCAAGATGAGATGAGCATCCAGTCTGAGAAGTGAAATCTGTGCCTGAAGTGCCCAAAGACAGTGCTTGTCATAGTGGAGCTACCCTAAAGAGCACATGGGAGGATTTCTGGTATTTCCTGCTGTGCAGGAGTAGAAGAGGGATTTTAGAAATATCTCTCTAGGAATGGCTGTGTGATCCTTGGGTTCACTGGTGATGTGGGCTATGTAAGCAACAGAAGGGGATCACAACAAGTGTGGTTTGGTCAGGTGTGAGCAGCAGTCAGAAAGCCAAGTTCTAAATTATTTTGGAAATATCATCCTTCAGAGTATCATCTGATGCTAACACAGATCATGGTTTCCAATGCAAGTGATAATGAAAATACATCCACAACATTCCCTACTTTAAATTCTTTCACCTGTAAAGCTTCTGCTGTGAAATAATTATTGAAACAGTTGTTTCCATTAGATAGCAGCTCAGGAAATGGCTCTGCAGCAGAACATAGCCCATAGTGTGGCCTCATAAACTTATTCCAGAAAATCCTGTAGGTGGAGAACACAGAATGAATAAGGACAAAGCATTCAGACCTGTTTCCTTTTGCTTTGCTTTTGTCTGCATTTTTAGGAATATGTGGGGAATTATATATATTTTATGGCAAACCTAAGGTTTATGGAGTGGTGAATCTTTAGTGGCAGAAAGTGGGTGTTCTCTGGAAAAACAGAGTAATCATGTTGGAGATTGTTATAAATTTTGAGAATTTTCATTTAATTGGAGTTAGGGCTTGTATGACATTGCTCTCCCAAAAGGTTGGTTTGTTCACAGGTTAACTTGTTTCAGCAAGCTTGCTTCCTGCTTACTTCCTTTGTCCTTCTGTAGGTTCAAGAAAGAGTACTGAAATCAGACTTTTCTTAAAGAAATCTTAGGGTCCATGATTTATTAATGTATTGTTTGCAGTCAGATGAGTCATACAAACTCACGAGCCTATTTTTGTACCAGACTGTGTGTTAATTTTAATCATGAATCTTCTTCTGGTTATTTTAGCTGACAGAAATCATAAGTATTTTGGTTTGCTTTGTGTTTATGATATCACCTTATAATTCAGGTGAGTTATTATTGAGTAAAACATTTCCCATTAAAAAAAAACTCTGTGAAAGCCTCCTTGATGCATATTCAATTGCAGTCCCTTTCAGCTTGCCATAAAGAGATGTGCAAACTGAATTTCATAGCTAAAAGGTGAACTGACAATGCGAGTTCTGTAGTTATTTGCTCTATTTCAGATCAATATATCTTGGTGTCTCTTTTGTAGTCTTGACAGGTGAGGTTGAATAATGATAATCTTTACTCCAACAAATACTTTTGTACTACATGATTATAACTAATTTCAATCAAGCACTCATGTAAAATTGAGTCATATGAATGGATTTTGGATCTCTGATTATCTCCCTTCCAACCCACTTAATAATACGGTTTTTCTTAAGTAGGTGGCTCATGCCAGTCTTCCACATGGCATTATTTTTAGCACTTGCACCATCCACATGAAATTACTCATACTTTTCTTATATTGTGGCCAAGTGCTGCATGGATTATCATCTTGTGGCACATGTGACTCAGTCCAGAAGAGAAGGGGTAAGATTATGTCAATCTCTTTTCCCACTGTTACCGAGGGTTAACACTTCAAAGTAGAGGGGACTACACTTCAGTTATTTGGTTTTTGCATGAAGTGACTATCAATGAACAGTTGATAGGTCAAAATAATTAATTTTTTTTCTGATAACTGCTTATTTCCTTTCATATCTTTCTTTTTCTCCTGGTTTACCTTGTATTTTATTTATGGTATTTATGCAACTTTTGCTGTCTCAGATGTAGTCACTCTACAGTGCCTACATTGCACTGGAAAAAGTGAAGGGGGTGGTGCCAGTGTCAGGTAATGTTTTTATTGAAGAATAAATAGTGAAATCTACTAAAATCTCAAAACTGTCTTTAATTATATATTTCAGGAATTTCTATTACATCACAATGCTGAGGGATCCAGTGTCAAGGTACTTGAGTGAATGGAAGCATGTCCAGAGGGGGGCAACATGGAAAACTTCTCTTCATATGTGCGATGGAAGAAGCCCAACACCAGACGAGCTGCCTACCTGTTATGAAGGAGATGACTGGTCTGGAGTCAGTTTACAGGAATTCATGGATTGTAGCTACAACTTGGCCAACAACCGCCAGGTGCGCATGCTGGCAGACCTCAGCCTGGTGGGGTGCTACAACCTGACTTTTATGAATGAGAGTGAAAGAAATATGATTCTTCTCCAAAGCGCCAAGAACAATCTGAAAAATATGGCCTTCTTTGGCCTGACAGAATTTCAGAGGAAAACACAGTATCTCTTTGAGAGGACATTCAACCTGAAATTCATTTCCCCATTCACCCAGTTCAATGTTACGCGGGCCTCCAATGTGGACATCGGCGAGGATGTGCGGCAACGGATAGAGGAGCTGAATTTCTTGGACATGCAGCTGTACGAATACGCGAAGGACCTCTTCCTGCAGCGCTTCCAGTACTCCAAGCAAGAGGAGCATCAGAAGAACCGGCTAAAGAGGCGGGAGGAGCGGCGACTGCTGCGGGAGCAGAGAGCTCACCAGTGGCCGAGGGAAGAGGCAGCAGAAGCAGCTGTCACTGAAGATTATAACAGCCAGGTTGCAAGGTGGTGATGCTCCTCCATCTTGACTAACCAGTGACAGGATCAGAGAGTTTGTGCAACTTGGCTACCTGGGAATTAGCCAAAACACCTACAGCTTTGGTAAATGAGACCTCATCTGACAACTCTCCTTCCTTGTCTCAGTTTTTCTTGGTTTCTGCCAGTGAGAATGTATTGTTTTCTCAATAGATATTGATTAATGTTACTAAATGGCAGTAGAATAAGATCTCTGTCCAAAAAGACTTCCTTCAAAGCCCTAAGCTATGAGGACGGGTTGAAGAGAGAGAGCGCTATATCATTTGCATTAACAGATGTACCCTATACAATCTGAGCTATTAAAACTTGTGCAGACATGAATGAATAATTGGGAAAGAATACCTGGCTTGGCTCCTTTGTGACATGAGAGCGGGTTTATTTTGTACTGTTCATTGCAACTGTAGTGCATAATTTTCTAGTGAATGAAATGGAGGAAGGAGCACACATTGCTCTTCAAACTTCTACATGCTGTGTTTTGATTAAGGGAAGAATTTGTTGAGGTAATTAAAAAAGACCTAGGGAGTGTGGGATTGGGGCATTGCTTGTTCAGTTAGCCAGCAATCAGAGATGATTTATTGGTGAAGTGGTGGAGGGCTTAGCTTATTTCTCTGCAGATGCTGAGAGTACTGAACCCAGCCAAGTAGCAGCCATCTTTCCAAGTGTGTGTGGCAAAGGCAAAGCCTTGAGAAATGAGGTCCATGTGGCAGCTGGGCACACATCGTGGAGATTATCTGGCTGGAGGCAATGAAATCTGCCTTCACATTCACAAAAAGGGTCAAGCAAACTACAGAGAAGAGGAAAGAGAGAGCAGGAAAAGCTTAAATATCAGTATGACATTTTCCAGATTTGCTGTAAAAGCCTGGAGATATATTGTCTGTGAAGGTAGGCAGGTTTATGATATTGTCTGTTAAAATACATTGATGCTGAGTGAATACAACTTAAATTGGTTTTCTCTCTAACTACAGTAGTGGCTAAAAAAATCAGCTTTCATTTTTATAAGATACATAATGGATATGTGGAAAGTCTTGATATTTATTACTCTGTATGAAGATTCTTTGTAAATTTACTGTTTTCATGATGAGAGATCTGTATCTGTTTTTCTTCCTTGTCTAGAAAAATATTGAATGGGTTCTTCCTCCACATGTTACATTCTTGTGACTAAACTGCATCTGTTTATTCTAAGATTTTATGTTGTTCCATTTGTAATAGTGAAATTTTAAAAAGAGGGATCCTGTGTAGCATAGATCTTCTAAGAGAGTTTTTTTCCTTCTTCTTCTAGCATAACTATAAAGCATTAGGTGGAAATTTCTCTAAGTGCCTCAACGTGGCTGCTAAATCAAGATGCTGAAAATATATTATTGCATGCATGAATGGCTTTTACCTTACAGATTTGCTAATTAGAAGTACTGGACTACCTGATGTGGATGCACATTTCTCATTTGTTTTCAAAATTCAAGGTTTCTATCCAGTTGGTAAAAAAACTAATGTGTTACAGAAAAAAAGAGCCTGCATTTAAAAATCTATCCCTTCATTTCCAAGTTAAGGTTTTTTTGTGCATGCTGTGTCTTCTTTTCTTCCAAAAATGCTCTTGCTGCTTATCTATGCAGGATATCAAAAATGCAATCTAGTGATCCCATTGAGAGTTAATGCATACAATAATACATTAAACATGAAATATAATAGCATGGAGAAGTGAAGAGGGCAACAGGGATGATGCCTCATTATCAATGTAGTTCATTAGCAAAACACTGCTTTACATCTGACTGTCAATGGGCTACTTTTGGAGTGCATAACGGTGAGTTTTGGTCCGTAACACCTGTTCCACTTGTGGATCATGTGCATCTTTTCCAGCCTCTACATTCAGAAGGGAAAATGCAGAGCTGCAGATTATTATCCTCCTCTCTGAGCATGGGATGTTTGCCTTAGAGAAGAGTGAGGAGCCCTCTAGACTCCCGAACGGTACTGCTTGGATCCCCCTTGCCTGGAAGAGTCACTCAGACACCTTGCTCACATGTGGACAGCTACCTTCAGAGATTTAAACTGAAATTTTTGCAGTCAAGGACTGATGCTCACTCTGGGTGTCCTGGCTGCAGGACAGCAAGGCCATGAGGAGCTAAGCCTGACCAGTATTATTGAAGCTTTAGCTCAGTGCAGGTAATTTGCAGTGATCTGACATCTTACGTGCTGGCACCAGGGCTTTAGGCTGGGCTGGTCCTGGACCTGCAGAGAAAAGGAGCTTTCTGGGTGGTGACACAGGAATGACAGGAACTGTTGCACCTCCCTATTCCTGCGCTCATTGCTGCATCTTGCTGCAGACTACATAGCAAGAGAGGGGAAGGATGCTTTTGACACCTGATACTTTATCTCCAGGATTTGCAGGTGCACTTCTTGTTTCAATGAGCACAGCTAGCTAAGGGTGCTGGGGAGACCCTAAGAGAAGGAGAGAAGGCAACCATATGGGAAGAGAGATGCAAGGCCAAATGCACATTAAGGGGGAAAGTAAGCGAGGAAGTAAAATCAGTTCCAACCTTNTTTTTTTTTTTTTTTTTTTTTTTGGTAAGGCATCCCTTTCTCTGCCTCCTAAGTGCAAAAAAAAAGTAGCCCCTTACTCATGTGCCTGATTCTTTCCTCAGCACACCACCTTTCTGTGCTGCTCACAGCAATGGGGGCCTCATATTTAATTTAGAAAATGCAGTGTTATCTTTTCAGAGGGGAGGAGGCAGTGCTCGGAAATGCTTCCCTGGAGCCGCACCAGTGACTGTAAGTATCAGTTTCACCTATCTAAGCACATCAACTGTTCTCAAGACTACTCCTTCTTCCTTATAGGAAACAAAGCCTGATGAGGGAAATTGAAGCAGTGTTTAGCTGGTTCACATTAGCTTTAATAGTTTGGCAGTATCTTCATGCCATGCCTAACCTTTTCATCAGTCATTTCCCAGGAGACAAGATTAGGGTCCTGAAGAGCTGTGAATATGCTGTGGCATCTACCTTAACACTGGGAATTTAGTTAAAATTGAAGTTGGTTTGTTGGATTCTTTTTCCCTCTGGAGCCTGTGTAGCAGAACAACACCCTGGTTGTGCAGAAATAGGTTTGTTGCTTTTGTTAGTTTTGGTTTTTTGGGGGAGGAATGGGCAGCCAGTAGCTAGGATCTTGCCCTGCACCCGTGGGACTGAAGGACCTGGCACCTCCTTCCCCATCTCCAGCACTAGATCCAGCAGACTCTCTATACCAACAGTCCTGTGTCTCTTAGCTGAATTTCGTGGCACATGACAAATAAAGCAGTTTGGAAATACTTTCAGGCTGACTTCTAATACACATGCTTGCATCTTGTTTCCTCCTGGGTGCTATGCTTGAAATAATGTAATGCAAGAGCAAAATAAAGGCCCTGCTTCATATCTCTGTTATTGCAGGTTTTCATTACTGTGTCAGCACAGACTTCACTGTAATTACACTGACTTGTATAAGATCAGAGTGCAGCATGTTTCCTTCTAAACCTCCATGAACAACAATGCTATAGGATTTCTGTCCATCTTCCTGGCATTATTTTGTTGCTTAAACAAGGCAATTTGGCTTCTGCTGCTTCTGTGCTGAAACAAATCTCACTCTTTTGTAATGGAGATGTACTTGCTAATCTCTTCCATCAAGTTCCAGGCACTGGCTGCCTTTTCCAGTTATAATTCACTGTAAGCTTGGAGTGGACAGAGAAACATGCTGCATCATTAGAACTTGTTTCTGATAGTTCGATGTCTAGTCGAAGAACTCAGCTTAGGGCCTTATGGGCCACACATTATTAAGGAATGAAAATTTGTCCTCTCTTTCCCACTCATCAATGATAACAATAAAAACCTTCTTCGCCATTCTGGTGGGTTGACCTTGGCTGGACACCAGGTGCCCACCAAGCTGCTCTATCACTCCCCCATTCCCAGCTGTGCAGGGGAGAAAGAATAGGATGGAAAACAATGCATTGTTGAGGTAAGGCAGTTTACTAAAGCAAAAGCAAAAGTTTGCACACACACAAGCAAAGAGAAAAAAAAAGTATTTTCTCCTTTCCCTCAGCAAGTGGTGTTCGGCCACTCCTGGGAGGCAGGGCTTCAGCACGCATAGCGGCCACTCCAGAAGACAAACATTGTAAAGAATTAATGCCCCCGCTTCCTCTTACTGTTCTTAGCTTTTATATCTGAGCTGACATCAAATGGTATGGAATATCCCTTTGGTTAATCTTGGTCACATGGCCTAGTTTTGTCCCCTCCCAAGATCTTGCCCGCTCCCAGCCTACTGATGGGGGAGAGAATGTTGAGAAATGGTGCTGATGTTTTGCCAACACTGCTCAGCAGTAGCCAAAACACAGGTGTGTTATCAACACTTTCCAGCTACTACTAGAAAGCACAGCACCATGAAGGGCTGTTGTGGGAAAATGAACTCCATCTCAGCCAGATCCAATACAACCACGGAGAAAGAAAAAACACCATTTCTGATGTTAGATATTCTTCACTGCAGTTCTGTTAATAGTGAGGTTGTGATAGCCTTGCTGGGGATTCTACCCAATATGCAGCAGTTACTTGTTCACTAAAAACAGAAGTACAGAACAAAAAAGTGATATGAGTCAGATCCAAAGCCAGACTTCATAACTGTACCATATCCATTCAACCAAATGGCAAATCATATCACCTTTGCATCCGGAGATGTTTCAGATATGATATCTGCTACTAAACCAAGAAGTTTGCTAAGCTGGTCTTCTCATTAGCACGTGCTTCCTTCTTCCCTAGAGGGTTCTTGTTTCCCACCTGCACTCTTGTATCAGTTATAAGTACTGATGTTTTAAAATTGTTTTGCCCTCCATTGCTGTTCCCCTGATACATATAGAATTACTGGGGGTTTGTCTTGGATAAGGACTATCTTCTTTCAAGACTGGAGGTGACTACAATGTACAAGACGAACAATGACATGGTAGACCAGATTGCTGTATCCTCTTTACATGTGGCAAAATCACACTTAGAAATGGCACCAAATTTGCAAACTTCTTTCAGTTTTGTTCTTGTCATGGTTTCTTTGTCTATATTTTGTGGAGGAAAATGAGCTTCATAGCCTACAAGGCCCTTGGCCTTCTTCTTGGCCATATGATTATCTCTGTCATTTCAAATAAATGTTGGAAGTGAAGGAAAAACTAAAGAGTTTCCATCAGTTGCCATATTTAAGATGAAAGGGTAAATTAATAGGCTGTAAATTACTTTATTCTCTAGGAATTTTCCTTCTGTTTATGTGCAATAATGTTTGTGAACTCTACTACTAAGAGATTGTATTGTGAGTAACCATATCTACTTTCATTCCTATTTACGAGATAGTTTGTAGACCTAGGGATTTTCATTGATGTAAAGCACAATTTAATGAATTATTTAATGTGTTTAACCATTGTGATGCCAAAAGCAATTGTTTTAATTTATTTATTTGTTGGTGGTTTTCTGTAAAATGATGCTCATTAAGAGATCTGTTAAAAATGGAGAAGTTTTGTTGAATATTGTTGGGTCCATGAATTACTTATGAGCAACAAATAAACATTGTTTGTGTTTTTGAAACACCAAAGATTCCATCTTATCTACATATCCATGAAAATC
This sequence comes from Scytalopus superciliaris, assembly GCA_013400415.1. Lineage (NCBI taxonomy): Eukaryota > Metazoa > Chordata > Aves > Passeriformes > Rhinocryptidae > Scytalopus > Scytalopus superciliaris. The sequence continues at coordinate 513,249 of VXBX01005195.1, read as the reverse complement.
ACTAAAAAGGCTTCTGTATTAGTAAAAATCCACTGTGTTTTTTTAACAAAAGGTACATGGAGGAAAATCATGTTGATATAACTTACTATTTAATTATGTTAGGGCCCAATACCAAATCTTTTCTTTCCAATTGTCTTTGCTGGGTTTTATCTCAGATTGAATTAAAACAGGAGAGTTGAGACCTGAATAGTCACCAGCACTAATTAAAGTGACCTCAGTGTCAGAATTTCTGTACTTGAACTGAATCAAAACTGGAGTATGCAAATAGTGGTAATGAAATAATTGGACTTCATTTCTGCTCCAACAGCACTGAGGACCAGTTCAAACTGTCAGGATAATCTCATGAGCTCCTGTGGGGAAGGATGAGAAGCTGCAGTCTGTTGCTGCATTCTTAGTCTTGTACTTGTGTCCTTATATCCTCTGAGGGTATGCAGACCTTAGGAGGAACTGGTTTCTATTCAGTCATACTTTTCATACACGTGCTTGAATACAGTCAGCTAGAACAGGGATGAGAGCATGGACAGACTTGAGTAAGGAGGAAACACTAACCTCTCCTTTATGGAGTAACTGAGGCTCTTTGTTAGGTTCTGCTCCTTCCAACAGTAGTCCAGGCCCCTGTTCTGTGAATATTTTATCAAACCAAAACTTCTAAACTTCTACACATTTCTCAATTTCCCAACAATAAACCTTGCAGACATGTCACCTCCCTGGAGAAGAGTCTGGCTAAAAGAAAAGGCCACATTATGGTAAATTAGGATGTAATTACTATGATCAACCCCTTTTTGATCCGAGTTGACTGACCTCTGCTGAGTGCTGTGGAAACCTATGTTAATGGTAAAAAAAACATGTAGTCTGCATGAGAAATTACTCTTGGGACAAAACAAAGTATGCATTTGATGGAGGTAGCAGAAGAAAGGAAGCCCTCAAATTTCTGGTTAGCTTAGTTTTCTTAATTGTTCTTCACAGAAGCCTTAGACTCAAATAGCTACTGTTTAAATAGTACCATTATATGTGAGGGCAGTTTGAGCTTTTAGTAATCAAAACCTCTTTAGAATTTATTTTCGTATCAGTACCAAATTTTTAAATTTTTCTAGTTCCATTCACTTCAACACTGAATTCATCTGTACTGCTATTTTACTCTTGAAGTCTATCTACATGAAAGCTGTGGGGTAGTCCTGTATATTAGAGAGTGTTTTGACTCACTAGAGTTTGACAATGGTGATTAAAGGGTAAAGTGTTTATGGATAAGAAAGGCCTGTAAGGCTGATATCTTGGTGGGAATCTGTTATATACCAGCCAACCAGGTAGAAGAGGAAGATGAAATATTCTCTAAGCAGTTGTGGGACGTCTCACAATTATTAGCCTTTGCTCTTATGGGGGACTTGAACTTACCAGATGTCTGCTGGCAATACAATGCAGTGGAGAGGAAGCAGCCCAGGAGGTGCCTGGGGTGTGTGAAAGATAACTTCCTGACACAGCTGGTGAGCGGCACAACTGGGGCCTCTCTGCACCTGTTATGTGTGAACTGGGAAGGACTAGTGGGTGATCTGATGGTTGGAGGCTGTCTTGGGCACAGCGATCAAGAGATTAGATATGCGTTTTTGATTCTTGGAGAAGTAAGGTGTGGAGTCAACAGATCTGTTATCTTGCATTTCCAGAGGTCAGATTTTGACTGGTTTAGGGAGCCTGGTTGACAGACTCCCCTGGGAAACAGTCCTGAAGGGCAAAGGACTCCTGAAAGGCTGGACTTCTTTCAAGAAGGAAATTCTAAAGGCACAGAAGCAGGCTGTCCCCATGCACGGAAAGATGAGCCAGCAGGATAGAACACTAGCCTGGCTGAACAGAGAGCTTTAGAATTCATGGTAAAGTAGGGAGTTTATGATCTCTGAGAAAAGGGTCAGGCAAGTCAGGACTACAAGGATGTCGGGAAGTTATGCAGGGAGAAAATTAGAAGGGTGAAAACTCAGATAGAATTTAATTTGGCTACTGCCATAAAATACAATAAAAATGTTTCTATAAATAAAGCATAAGTAAAGGAGGGCTAAGGAGAATGTCTGTCGTTTCTTAGATGGGAGGGGGAAATAGTGACAAAGAATTAGGAAAAGGCTGAAGTACGTAGTGCCTTCTTTACCTTGGTCTTTAATAGTAAGACCAGTTGTCATTAAGGTATCCAGGCCCCTGAGCTGGAAGACAGGGACCAGGAACAGAATGAAGCCCCCATAATCCAAGGGGAAATGGTCAGCAGCCTGCTACACCACTCAGACACACAAAAGTGTATGGGGCTGAATAGGATCCACCCACGTACTGAGGGAGCTGTCAGAAGGACTCTCAGAGCCACTTTTCATCATTTATCTGCAGTCCTGGCTAACCATGGAGGTCCCAGTTGACTGGAGGTTGGCAATTGTGATAACCATCTACAAGAAGGGCTGGAAGGAAGGATCTGGAGAATAACAAGCCTGTGAGCCTGACCTTGGTGCCAGTGAAGGTCATGGAGCAGATCACCTCCAGTGCCATCATGCAGCATGTACAGAACAATCAAGGGATAGGGCCCAGCCAGGACAAGCTTGTGAAAGGAAGATCCTGCTTGACCAATCTAATCTTCTATGACAAGGTGACCCACTTAGTGGATGAGGGAAAGGCCATGGATGTAGTATACCCAGATTTTAGTAAAGCCTAATTTCTCACAGCATTCTCCCAGAAAAACCGGCTGTTCCTGGCTTGGACATGTGCACTGTTCACTGTGTAAAAATCTGTCTGGATGGCTGGGCCCAGAGAGTGGTGTTGAATGGAGTTACGTCCAGCTGGTGACTGGTCACTTGTGGTGTTCTCCAGTATTGAGGCCAATCCTGTTTAATATCCTTACTGATGATCTGGACAGGGGGATTGAATGGACCCTCAGTCAGTTTGCAGGTGGCACCAAGCTGGTCAGGAGTGTTGGTCTGCTGGAGGGTAGGAAAGCTCTACAGAGGGATCTGGACAGGCTGGATTGATGGGTATGAGGTTCAACAAAACCAAATCCGAGGTCCTGCCCTCGGATCACAACTCCAGACAGTGCTCCAGGCTGTGGGCAGAACGGCTGGGGGAATGCTCAGCAGAGAATGACCTGGAAGTTCTGGTTGACAGCCACTAAACGTAAGCCAGCAGTGTGTGCAGGTGGCCAAGGAGGCCAATGGCATCCTGTCTCGTCTCAGAAACAGTGTGGCCAGCAGGATTGTCCCCCTGTACTCAACACGGTGGGGCCACACCTTGAATCCTGTGTTCAGTTCTGGGCCCCTCAATACAAGAAAGACATTGAGGTGCTGGAACATGTCCAGAGAAGGGCAGTGAAGCTGGTGAAGGGTTTGGAGCACAAGTCTTATAAGGAGTGGCTGAGAGAGCTGGGGTTATTTGGTCTGGAGACAAGGAGACTGAGGGGAGATGTTATCACTCTATACAACTGCCTGACAAGGAGATTGTAGCCAGGTGGGGGTTGGTCTCCTCTCCCAGGTAACATTTAACAGAATTGAAGGAAATGGCACTAACTTGCACCAGGGGATGTTTAGATTGCCTATTAGGAAAAGGTTCTTCACAGAAGGGGTAGCCCAGCACTGGGACAGGCTGCCCAGGGAAGTGGTTGTGTCACTATTCCTGGAGGTTTTTAAAAGACATGTAGTGGGGACATGGTTTAGTGATGGACTTGGCAGTGTTGGGTTAATGATTGGACTCAAGAATCTTAAGGTCTTTTCCAACCTAAGCAATGCTATGAATCTATGATTTTGACTCTTAATATACTGGAAATCCTTATAATCATATTAATAATTAGGAAAAATTATGTACAATTATACATATGCCCTGCAACAGGACTGTGTAACACATTTTAGTGCCATTAATGAAATCCTCACTTCAATTATCTATTTTCATGCCACCTGTATCTATGTCAGGGTGTATCATTTTTGGGAAATAAAAGGGTTGGATGACTTTGTAATCTCCACATTCTCTAAATTGTGGTGGTAGTATCTCATTGTTTGCTTGGTTCCTGATACAAAACTAGCTTAGACCTCCAAACAACAGTGTGTCTCCTCAAGACTTGTGGTTAGGAACCCAGAGAGATCTCACAGTGTTTATAGCATTTGGGGGCATCACTTGAGACAACCTGCAAGCTGAGAGTCTGTCATCTTCACCAGTTCTGAGCTCAAAATTAAATGTGCTACAGGGCAGTGTGAATTATGGAGAAGGGAAATTAATGTTGCTCCATTTCTGGGTCTTGCACTCTATTGAAAGCAGTTTTGAAGCAGGAGTAGCAAGATGGTAAATGAAATAAATGTCTGTATTGCTGGTAAATATTACTATATAGCCAAAGGAGAAATTGATTTTGCCACCAAAAGACAGATAATTTTTCCCACATACATGGTTATGTTTCAAGAAATACATCAGAATATTTACTGTTATGTGCAGTTCATGCCACAGTTAAAAGCAAGAGCAAGACTCAGAATTGCTGGACTCTATTACATACAACTGGAGAAAGGCTTTGATTTTTAAGGTTTCATTTACATGTATTTCTTTTTCACCATCTATTTCAGAATCCAAGGTGTGACACCTTTCAGCATTTTCTAAGAAATTTGTGAGCATGGCCCTAAAATTCTGAATATGAGCAAGTGAGATTAAATAATACAGACTAAGTCAATGACTTATAAATCTTACTATCCTGTTAAAGCTCAGAGTGATGAAAATGCATAATGGTGAGAATAAATAAGGCCTGCCCTACTCAGACAAGGAAGCTACTGCAGGATTTTGTCCACTGGGTAAGCAGCTCACCATTTCACTGTGACATATATTGGCTAAGACTCCTTTCACAGAAGTAGAGGTCAGCTGGCAGCCAGTGTCCTCAGGCAATGTCCTGGAAATTTCCTTATGGGTGACGGAGGCAAATAAACTTTCAGGGCACAAGCATCTGGCCTGCTTTAGATGTTCACAATGGTATAAGAAGAATCTCATGCCAGAAATGTGTCTTCCTCCTCCCTGTTTATTAACAGGGGGAAACAATCCCCAAATATACTTTCCAGACAGGTGGAGCCTCAGCTGTTCCAAAGAATAAGGGGGCAGCATTTCACTTTCAAAAAGACTGTCCTTGAAATGGAAGTAAGTCTTCCAAGTGGATAGGTTTACATGCCTCTGAAAATGCAACAAAGACCAAAGTGGGAGAATTAAGGACAGAGATCTGGGGACCCTCAGTACGAAGGTGATGATCAAAGTGTAATGAGTGAGGTAGCAAAAAATAGGAAGTAGGTGAGGAGGCATATGAACATCAGAGACTCAAACAGACATCCATGGCAAAAAGCAAGCATGGGTGTGAACATCCTCTGAAAAATCTGCTTAGCTGTGCCCTCCTCTGGACCCACCCCAGCAGGTCCACATCCTTCTTATGTTGGGGACCCCAGAGCTGGATGCAGTGCTCCAGGTGGGGTCTCACCAGAGCAGAGTAGAGGGGCAGAATCACCTCTCTTGACCTGTTAGTCACACTGCTTTTGATGCAGCCCAGGATATGGTAGGCTTTCTGCTCACACTGCTGGCTCATGTTGAGCTTCTCATCCACCTGCACCCCCAAGTCCTTCTCATGAGGGCTGCTGTCATCCATTCTTTGCCTGTATCTGTACTTGAGATTGCCCCAGTCCAGGTGTAGAACCCTGCACTAGGTCTTGTTGAACTTCAGCAAAATAAACACTGCCGAGACAGCATGAATGTTTTGGTAGACTTTAATTCTGCACAGCTCCAGGTATGGTCTCAGGGAGTGGTGGGGCTAATGTGCATGTATGCTTGGGTCTGCATGCCCACGTGTGTAAGCAGATGATGTCTGTCAAAATGCCACTGCAGGCCATTTGTGTACAGTTTGGATTGATTCCTATATGCAAGACACACTTGCTTTGGATTCCCAGTCAGAGAGAGCCCAGTTACGCATCTGCCTTTGTTTTGGGGGTTATTTTTATGCAAGGACATCTTTGACTTCTGAGATACTCACACAAGCACTTAGTTTCTGTGGCTATCCATGACCTGGTAGTTCCTCTCAGCTTCTGGATCCCAGCTCAATACTATGGGAACATAGGGATAGCTTTCTACCCTCCAAGCATCCTGCTCTTCATGCAAAGAAAGCACTGGCAGATGGGCTAAAAGGGAGCTTCAGCCTTCCCAGCTGTAGTGATGTGGTGATCAAGACTGGGTTTTGGACTCCACACTGACCATCTGAATTGCATAACCCTACGTGCACTCAACTTTGTGTTTATGAGAATTAAAGGGCAAATAAATGAATTGCAGTTTGTGCAAGGTTTAGATAAACAATCATACGATCTTTCATCTTCTATTTGGATCCCCGGGCAGCTAGCTCAGCAGAACATGCGCTGAATTTAAACTTCTCCTGGTTCTGAGACCGTCTCGTCTTTGCCAGATTTTGTTTTAAACACCTATCTTTATTTATAAACACCAAGTAGAATTTATCAGCCAACATGGTTTATGCTATGCTACATCTAAACCTATTTAAACAAATCACAAAACAGAATAAGTATCTGAAGGAATTAATATGTAGGAAACATGTATTTCTGATACTCCTGGGCAAAATACACACTCTCGTTGAGTCATAATTTTCCCAGGCTTGGGAAATGGAGGCACTTAAACCTAGACATACTAATCTGCCTATTTATTTGTCTGTACTACAAAAGAAGGTAAACTATAGAAATCTAAAGCAGATTAATAGTATCTGTAGGCTCTAATTAATCTGTTTGATACCATGCCCTCTGGATAAACTAGAGCTTACAGTGACTTCTGTAACTGAGAAATCTCCCCGGCTCATCTCCCTCTGCCAGCATCATCCTATGAACAAAACTATAAAGATTTACATTAAAAACAGTTTTTGGAAGAATTCAACTAGGACTGAGGAGACCTGCATCCTCTCTCTGATAGCAGCCCAAGTGGCTTTTTGTAAATATATGTATATATTTGAATATATGCAGGAAAGCATACACACACACAGACATAACACAGGCACACTCACACACACACACACACACACATATATATATATGACCTGTTTTCTCCTAGAAAATTTAGCATCTCAGAATTTAACAGGGCTTTTCATAGACCTTTTTTTTCTTTGAATTTACTCAATTGCTCCTTGAACTTAAATATTAACTTCTCTTCTAGTCATCACCATCTTTGTGAGCGAAGATTTGGGAAGGGCTCTACCCACGCTTGCTACAAGCGCGCTGGTGGCTAAAAAGGCCAATGCGCGATAGGCAAGTCCGGTCGCAAAAGGCACAGTGGAAAGTCTCCACAGGCTGTATTGGCGAGGCACGGTTCTTTCTGTGCTGTCTTTTTTTCTTCCAGACTGATCCTGCGTGCGCTCTCAAAGGAAGCAGCAGCGTTATGGATGGTGTGCCTCCATGCCTCCCGATTGGAGGCCAGAGCGGACCATTGATGGTGGTCAATATGGCCAAGGCTGAGGTGTTGTTTGAGGGAGTCCTTGTATCTCTTCTTCGGGGCTCCTCTCTTG